>OY748288.1:14867898-15415942 GCA_963556515.1 Nudaria mundana | reverse complement strand
AATCTCCGAACGCCCCGCCGCCGGACGGGCCCAGTAGCTCCCGTGCAATGTGCTGTCATCTGCATAACAACGAATGTTCCCGAGGATAGCAAATCATTGATATGCAGAAGGAAGAGAGTTGGTGACAGCACGGACCCCTGCGGTACCCCGGCATTCACTTGCAAAAAGCGAGAAGCCTGGCCATCGCAGAGGACCCGCATTCGGCGTTCATTCAGAAAGCTGGCATCCAGCTGCACAGTTGAGGAGGTAGACCATATGCCGGAAGCTTGGAAAGGAGCGAAGCATGCCAGACTCTATCGAAGGCTTTGGCGATGTCCAGGCTAATCGCCAAGGACTCGCCGTGCCTTTCCACAGCCTCACCCCAGACATGCGTTACGAATGCCAGAAGATCACCCGTTGATCGTTTTGGCCTGAAGCCGTATTGCCGATCATTTATTAGTGAGTGATCTTCGAGGTATCGCATGAGCTGCTTGTTGATGATGAACTCAAACACCTTGCAGATGACTGAGGTGACAGCTATGGGTCGATAGTTGCCTGGATCAGACCGATCGCCGTTCTTGGGGATCGGTTGTACGTTCGCTTCCTTCCAAACCTCCGGCACGATTCCTGTGGAGTAAGACAGGCGGTACAGACGAGTTAGTACAGGAGACAACTCAGCTGCGCATTTCCGTAGTACCACCGCCGGAATGCCGTCAGGGCCACTGGCTTTCCGCGTGTCGAGTGATCGCAGCACTACCCGTACATCGCATTGCCTGAGTACAACGTCAGGCATAGTGTGGCCACAGTTGGCGATGGCGGTGGGCTGCAGGCCACGGTCGTCGACCCGGGAATTAGCCGCAAAGAGGTCTGCGAGCATATCCGCTTTCTCTTGGGCTTTGTGAGCCAGTGTTCCATCTGGGTAAGGCAGCGGTGGCAGCGAGGGCTGACAAAAGTTAGATTGCACGGCTTTGGCCAGTTGCCAGTATCCACGACTGCCCGTGGGATGGGAAGTGAGCTCCTGACCAAGCCGCGCGACACGCTGGGCATCCGCTCTCTTAAAGGCCCTCTTGCTGGATTTTGTGGCCCGGTTGTACGCCGCTTTGAGATGGCCCACGTTTGGGTCGCGCACAGCCCGGGCCCTGATCCAGGCGCGATATGCCGACTGTTCTTGTCGAACAGCTTTGGCACAATCTCGCCCAAACCAGGGACGGGCTCTGTCATCAGTGAAAGGGATGTAATATTCCATCCCTAAACTGATCTCGCCAGCAATCACAGAAGCGCTGTCCGAAGGAGCCTTTCCTACAAAGCAGTGCTGGCTCCAGGGGACGGACGCATAATAATTGCGTAGACCGTCCCAATCCGCAGACGAGTAATGCCATAGATGTCGTGCCATTTGTACAGCACGTGCAGGAGGTGACACCTTCATGCAGCATGAACCACACAGTGGTCGGAACTACCCAATGGGGCAAACACTGTACTGGGCTGGTGGACTCGTCAGCAGTAGATCCAGCAGAGCGGGTGCGTGATCTGACCTGTCTGGTATCCGGGTGATCCCGCATACCATCTGGGTCAGACCGTGGGAGAGAGCAAACGCGTGGGCGGCCCTACCCGCATTATCAGTCCTGAGGGACCCCAGCCATTCAATGTGATGGCCATTGAAGTCCCCCAGAAACACTAGGTCAGCGTTCGGGAACCGCACCTGCGCATCATCAGCCGTCTCACTGAGGTGCTGGAAGAGCTTTGTTGTCTCAGTATCCCCTGTGTGGGAACGGTAGACGCACACGTAGATCTGGCTCATAGAGCCATGGTCCACGTGCAGCCAAAGGACGGAGTTGGAGGGGTTCTCAAGGCAGCGCAACCGGCAGCAGCAAACATCCGCCCTAACGAACACGCACACCCCGGCTTTATCTCGAAATTGTTCCTCAATGACATAACTGGGGTAACACAGGTAAGACGTATCGTCAGGGCGGCGTATTTGTGTCTCCGTGAGGAACATCACAGCGGGCCGTGTCGTCTCTAGGTGATGGTGGACAGTATCGAGGTTCGCATGGAGTCCACGGATGTTTGTGAACTCCACCTAGAAAAGTGAAGTTGTAGAGTTTCCTAGGGCGGCTGTGTTTTTATGTTGCACTGCCATTGTACATTGTACATCTACTGATGTAAAGAAGAAGCGTGAAGACAGGGCGACATTTGGTGCAGCAGTAAGTGACAAAGTGCAGGGGCTAGCTTCGTCTAGAACCGTGTGGTTAGGACGGAGTCGACCTGCCGGACGGAAGGGCTCCCAAACCCCCCTGATACAAGGCCGCCGCTACCCCACACCGGTTACCACCCAGAGCGGCGATCCCACATCAGGTTTATGCGCAACATGTGGAGCAGCCTTCTGGGGTGGTTCGTCCCAGGCGGGCCCCATGACTGTGTTGCGGGGGCCGCGGCAACGTTGCTAAGGGTCTCCCTGGCCGGCGAATCGACCCACACCACCCACACTAGACTCAACTTCACCCCCACTGGTCCCATGCCTGCTGCACCATACATCGCCACGGGCCCGGCGGTGCAGCTGCTGAACCCCTAACGCAACCCAGCCTGGGCTGGGTTACTTGGGGGGCTTTAGCACAGCTGCACGGTGGTACCCCCCCCGGACCAACACTGTTGTACCACCTGGTACCCACGTAGGGGCTGAAGCCACTCCAAGGGTACCGTAAATTAACGAACCTCGTCCGTTGATCAGCAGGTGCGCCACTAGCAGGTGAGGTCGCAGGGGCACTAAAGATGTTGGTAGAGCCCCTTTGCACCCTACGTACCTACGTTTTTTTTGATATTTGGTCACGTGACCATTCTTTTCTGCAATACCATTGTTAAAATATACCACGAAGTTGAGCAATATGTTTGTCTCGAGAAAACCAATGGGGTTAAAATATTTTTTACAATAATTTAGAAAAACAAAAAAACAACAGAATTAATTATATTCCACTTTATTCACTGGAAAAATCTTTTTAATTTGTTTATAAACAACTACATTTAGTAATGCAGTACATTATTAACGACCTAAATAACAATCGAATTAGTGCATACTTAATAGGTGTCTTACAGTCACAGCCCTAATGAAATACGGCACTTCATTTTTTATATCTAGTGACTAATGGTAGGAATTCATATATTCCTAATTACTTATTACTGATTTTTGTTCCGAATTTCGATTATTATAAACATGGCACTATTAGATGAATGATTCTTACTACACTGAGCCACTGTGCTTGTTATACATTGTACTACATAGTTGTATATTTTAGGAACTTAAACCTTAAAAATGTGTTAAGTACAAAGTTAATGAGTAAAATGCATTTTTCGATGTGAAGCGACAGTAAGACTGGGCTCATGATTGGTGTAATAAAAATTATACTAATTATATCAATAAAAATACAATTGATATTTTAAACATTCAATACTGTGAAAATTTTATATTAAAACAAATGCGGCAGTGGAAAAGTATTTGTATAAAAAAAGAAACATGCATCTTATTACTTCAATAAAAAAACAGAATATTATACTATAAGTTAGTTTAAATAGCGAGCAATTTCTCAATTATAAAAACTTAATACGTTTGGCGCTACCACACCGACTACTGTTTCTTTTATCACACAACTTAAAAAAATAACTTAAAACTCCATAAAATTATAGTTAACAAACTGGTCTTTATGTAAAGAACTAAAATATACATAAACACAAGTCTAATCATATCATAATATCACCGGCTCAACCTAAAGTTAAGTTTATAGGAATAAAAAAAGAATTTATAACAAATAAACCAAGGGTAGCTTGTGTGTACGTACAATTATTTATTATATAAACTATAAAATGAGTTAATGTTTCAAACAATATGTATGATATTGACACATTTCAATAAAAATAACTCTCTACTATATACAAATACATTATAATGTAACTAAGTACATACTTTGTACAATAATGATTATTGAATATGTGTCTCTCGATGCCACACCAAAATGGCAGCGACGAAAATTGTGTTAGCAAGACATTATAGACTTTATGTAGGTACATTATTGACCGAACAAGAGAAACGAGCGAGCGATCCGTCTACATTTTGAGATTGGACAATTTTACTTTCGACTGTCGGTCTGTCTGTCTGTATATGTGTTCCGGGTTTGCGGCCACATGTTTTGTCCGATTTCCACGAAATCTGGCATATGGATGGAAATTTGGAATGGGTTTTAATGCCTGCAAGGTTAATTGTTCGGCCATATGGGCGAGCACTAGTTATTAGATATGGTAACGCGTCACGGAGCCTCGCGCCCGCTCCGAGATGTCAGGCGTTTCTAAATCTTAACATAATATGAAATAAAGTCGCTTCCCGCTGTCTGTCCCTTTGTATGCTTAGATCTTTAAAACTAGGCAACGAATTTACATGTGGTTTTTTGTAATAGATACAGTGATTCAAGAAGAAGGTTTAAATATATAATTGGTCATGCGGGCGATGCTGTATAAAGATTATAATGTCTTGTTATTAAAACTGCTCACCAGTTTACTGCCATCTTGGTGTCATTCGAGTCTTATAGGTGTTTTCATGCAAGCGGACACAATCAAAGCGGAACATGAACGTGTGAAAATTCATATTTTGGCAGTGGAACCTCATCCATATTCCTAAGTAAATGCTCAAATACGACTTCTTTTAGCTATATTTACTTTTTTTGTGCTTCACTCAATAATAAATATAATAATACTAGGTTAGGGTTAAAGTTTCATAATTTAAAAGCTCGAATATAAGAATAAAAAAATAGGTTTTTCAATTCGACCGTATATTTTTTTTTTTAATAATTGTTCGCGGATAAATTCGTGGTTTATGAACCGATTTTAATACTTTTTTTTATTCGAAAGGAGATATTTTCAAGGTGGTCCATTATAAGGAAACCAGGATCTGATGATCGGGTCTCGGAGAAATCGAGGGGAACCTTAAAAAATAGTCAGGGCGACTAGTGCGTTCTACTCAATGTAGAGTGTATCCTATCTCTAAATCCTCAGAGACCTTTAGTATATAGGTATATAATCGAACCTAGTATTATTATTGATAGAAGTTGATTAACACGAATCACAAATCATTATTTAAAGGAAGACATTTATAATTTTTTTTTATAACCTTGTCGTAAACCATTAAAACTATTTATCTATTTTTAAATCTAGTAAAACACCAGTATTCAAGGTTATATTATGCACAATAAATTATATTAATATTTAAAATGAGACTATTTCTTTTTTTGATTTCTTAAACGACTGTCCCTTATAATCAAAAAAATCCAATTATAATTAACTATAATATTTACTTGAGCAGTTGAGCATCATCATAACATGAGCAAACAAGTTTTATTTCTTTTCTCTCTGGTATATTAGCCTACTTATTATAAACTTAGTGATTCATGGGAGAAATTGTACTATAAGCCGCGCAAGATGACAATAGCGTTGGCGGCCATGTTGGTGACGTCATAGTGACGTAGTTTGATGACGTCACGTTATGTTATTTTCTATATAATAAATTAAACTTTTACTATTTCTCTTCTATTATTTTGCTTATTTGATTTAACGAATTTCTCGTTTACTGATGTTCATAGCAATTAGTAGAGTCAAAAAATCGATGGCATGATTAGCTAAAGTAAATTGTATTAGGAATTTGATTCTAATTTTATGTAGGTATTTCGTACAAAGCAATTTTATCAATCAATCATACTTAATTTAGACAGCGAAACAGATTCGATAAGGCAAGGTTTTATAAAATTTATTAACGTAATTCACAGAAGAAACTTTTCTTCATACATTTACACAAGTTCCTCTCATTCCGCTAGAGGCCAGCGCCTCTAGCGGAATGAGAGGAACTTGAACTTGAACGATGAAAGTTCGTTTTTTCTTACATTTCACATCAGCATGTGAAATGTAAGAAAAAACGAACTTTCATCGTATTTACTAACGGTCAAACTCGTAATATACCCACAGAGCTTGTTTATTACTACAGAACAGGTAATAATCTTTGGTGATTGGCTCTGAATTTTCCGGCATAATATAGTCCCAGAAAATGCATATTCGCGTAATAACTACAATACTATTTCCATTTCTTTAAGCTCTCGATGACAGTTCTAATTTGATAGTTGTAGTGTTGTGACCAAATAAGTAATGATATCGATCGCATATATTTATTATATTACGAACAAAGACAACTACAACAAAAACATTCAAATATATTTTTACCTGTTCTTATTTATATTTTTACTTGATTTACAACAGTTTCGTAAATTTAAAGAAGTTGGCATTATCAATCAAGAATTAATACGTGTAACATCTTGTAATGAAATATACTTAATATTAGTTAATAAATTTGTACAAAAGTATCCGGCAGTAGTAGTTTCTTTTATTTTGTAAAAAAAAATCGGGTCTGTTATCGTGTTACGTTTATCGATAGCTGCATCCCTATCAGTTTCTCCGACTCTGGTATAACCTTGTACGTGCGTAAGCGTCATATTTTTATAAAATAATGCGTAGATAATGTAAAAAAGACGCTCGTTCAAGTTTTCACAGGAGCTGTCAGCGAGAGCTTAAAGCAATGGAAATAGTATAATTGCCTTGCCCTATCTTTCTGTCATGCCTTAATAACTTCATCATATATGATAATGTTAATAATCGCATAATATTTAGATTTATAAACGTGAAGCTTCATATACTATTTGTTATTTTGGTTGAAATGACTTCGCCGACCTTGTTGTAAGTTTAGGAACACTTCAAAGAGCTAATGTCACTAATGTCAAATGTCACTGGACTTGACAGCTAAATCTTTTCCCTTCAAGAGTTTCGGTAAATGCAACAATGCGTTTACGAACAATAGGATGAATCGTTTAAGCAACCAATTTTATAACTATTTGTTATTCATAACATTATATATAATTAACCATCATCACGGAGATCAAAATTGTCGGAACAGATCTCAAGCATATTAAGTGCCGTGTGAATGCACTTAATATGCTTGTACACTTGCACTTAATCACAGTACAGGTGATAATATCATACAAACTTAAAATAAAAACTACTGTATTTGAGCAACAGACTAATTTTGTTACTTGCTAACAACTTGTACGACATTGTTGATAATTAAGTATGGGGCCCCGTTATGTGTCTCTGAGAAGTTTCCCTGTCCAGGGTTACCGGAGTGACTTTGGCCATTGTCACTGTTTGTGCTGTCCCGGTTACTGCTGTCTGAATTCTGTTAACAAAATAAATATTTTATATAATAATAATATATGACCTGATATAATTTACTGTGTCCTATGGGTTCAGTCATTTCAATTCATGATAATACTAAACGATTAATCGCAAAAAAAGATGGAAACAGTACTTCGATAAATCAGAATTATTTATACTACATACATTAAATTACGCCTCATTTCCCATTGGTGTTTAGGATACTATACTCTGTTCATTTGTTTATTTTCTTTTTGACAGAACGATTTGACTGAACGTAATGATGTTATAACAAAGTGCAAGATCTTATAAAAGGCCCCGACGGATATTCTTTTAAATTATTTTATCCTTTTCAATTACTTTTTTACTTTTTAACGCATCGTATGTTTTTACAAAATTTAGAATTTTGTTTTTATTTTTTAATTTTTAGAGATGTTAAATAAGTTTTGAAGCGCTTTTTTGACAGCTAGTTTAAAATAAAATTGGTTAGTTGTACATACCGTGGGGGCAGTCCGGTCAAGTTCAGGTGGCGACACGTCGACCAGTGTGGCGGGCGCGCCCTCCTGCAACCCGGGCACCGCGCCGCCCGCGGAGGGTGTCGCCGGCCCACCACCACCCACGCTGCTGTATGGAACAACCCTAGATGTTATAACAAGGTAGCAAAATTATATATTGTTGCCGAAGGCGCTATTTTGAATCCAGAGCGAAGCAAAGGATTCTAGAGTAAAGAAGAAACCTAAGCGTAGCGAAGGATTCAAAGTACGTCGCATGAGAAAAATTGATTTTACTCTCGAGGCTCAAACATTACTTTTCATCCTTCTATAAAAAAAAAGAAATGTACTGGCAATAAAAAAACTAGCGCGTTTTGGTTTTCTTTTCGGTTGGATCACTATGAAAGATGTTCCAAATTCGAATCTCATTATTTCCCGCTAAAAAGTCTCTGAATAAAAAAGAGCTACTTTAGACGCACTTATGTAAGAACAAAACGCCACGATTTGAATGGAAGTGATGTAAACAAACATATTGTGTTATCGTTGGTGTCCAGTAGTTTGTAAAACTGCTGAAGATGTCTCGACGTTGCCAAAAAAAAACTTTACTACTTTATTTTACTTCCCTTTTTCTCATACACAATATCACGTCGTTATCCCCGAAGTGTGATCCCCGAGGTGGACAGAGACGTTGATTACGCCCACTTTGCGCCAATCGATGTCACGTTTTCAACACACGACTGTTCTTGCTAGAACCTCGTCCGTCTGTCAGCAAGTGAACAACGTGCAGGCGAGGAGAACTGCTGTCACTTTTGAACCTACTTCAAGTCGAATTAAGAACCTCCCGTTCTTAATTCGACTGTTTTTTTTTTTCATGTTTGTTACCTCATCTAGGAATGTGTATTTTGACTTTTTTTTATTTAAAAATAGGCCCCATTGCGACAAATATTTGGTCCATTCCGGTAATTTGAAGTCGGGTTTGTGTTAATATTTGACGTATTTTTTTCTTAAAAACAGTAATAAAAGAAAAGATGGTACAGTTTGAAAACATTGAACATACCTTGCACTGACACCCCCCTCATTAGAAAGTTCACCGGCAGTGCTTGCCATTGTAGTGTGTTCGGGATTGTTAAAGTTGTCGTTATATGCTGGCGCATTCGGAATCTCAGGACTGAAAAAGAAAACCATAAACTCTATTTATTTTTTTTATATTTTGGACTTTCTCGCACACTGTCATCTAGCCCAAACTAAGCTATAAGCTTGTGCCGTGAAGGACCCTTGACACCACCGTCTTGCACCACTGGTGGTGTCAAGGGTATTTTTAATACCCATTACACTACCAAAGAGATGCACCGAGCCTTTGATATTATATTGACGTTGGTAGGTATATATCTGTAATATTTATGAGTTATATTCTAGGAATAGTATGAATGTCTGGGTTATCAATTATTATAGCTTTCTTTGTTCCGTGATTGTGACATGCCATCGAAGTTTTAAACACGAATTTGGTAAGTTTTTATTTGCAGTAAACCTAAAGATACCTTTCTAGCTTGAACTGTCGGGCGCAACTAGAAATACCTTCTGGAGCATACCAGAGACGCCTGGCAATGGACGTAAGAGCGGCCGCGATTGCGCGGACTTTAAAAAAAAACTCCGCTTATACTCTTACGATTCTAACGATTTAAGTATCAGATATTTACAGTTAGTGACGATTAAACCTGAGCTGAGCGCTTTGATGTGCCACTATCGCGCCAAACGCTCGAACCGAGAATAGCCCAAAAAAAATAACACAGCAATTTTATTTTGTAATTCGTTAAGAGCTATATTACGGCTACTATATTGCTGGTGTGTAATGTACCTCTACTCGAAATATATACACCTAATACCCGAAGGAGTACCTTCGGGTATTAGGGGAAGATCGTTTAAAAATACATCATGTAAAAACGAGTTATTCAACGAACAAAATGTTTTCCCTAAATTAAGATTGTGGCTAATGCAGCAAACCGAATACCACGCAAAACTAAATGTAGACTACTAGTTGCCTCCTAAAAAACTCCGACAGAACATTGACCCTAAAAATAAAATCAAACGAATTATTCAAAAAACTAAATTCACCATTTACTTCAAGATTGTGGAATACGTAATGAACCGAATATCATGAAAATTAAAATGTAGACTGCCAGTGAGCTCCCTCAGAGATTTCAAAATTCTTAAATTATTAAAAAGTTAACGAGTTATACAAGACCCTCTTAAATTCAAGATGGCAGATAACTCAACGGATCGAATACCACGCAAAACTAAATTTAGATTACTAGGGTCCTACACTAATAAATTCTGGAAGAAAATTGGTGTATTAAATTTTTTGGGGTCAAAATGCTGTGCTAGGAGGTTAACATAGAATATTATGCCGGTGGCAAGCGACGAGCATTACAATGTGTACGCCGAACGCCATTTGTCAGGGGCGCGCAGAGTGCACGCAGTGCGAATCATCTGATCAGTGATTATGATTGATCACTGCATATCATTTGTCGCTGCTTTTGGTGACAAATGGCATGCATAGTCACTCTTGTACCCACCCCTCAGCTCCGCTGCCAAAGCTCAGCTTAGGCCTCACGAACTATACAAAGTTTTAAATTAAAGCAGGAACGATCTACTAGCGCTCGGCAAAATTAAATAATAAAAAGGAACGATCTACTAACTAATTGATCAAGACAGTCGGTTCAAGCAAGATAGAATGTCAGTTGCTAGTACATTCTTGCAGCACTTGAACTCCAGGAAGAATGTTCAAAACACACTAAAGCTATCGTTCTTGCGACTCATATTGTACATTTATTTAATACTACCGGACGCCCACGACTTTGCCCGTGACAAATTCTATAACCTTTCTCGATAACCACTCTATCCCTCAGTGAAAAAAGCATGAAAATCGGGGCAGTAGTTTTTGAGTTTACTAAGAACAGACAGACAGACGCTGTTTGTTTTATAATATGTAGTGATATATTCTATTCGAAGCATCAGTAGCTCATAACGTTGCCAGTATTATTTTAGAAAAAACGTACCTGGAGGGTTCTTGATAATCGACCACTGCGGGGTTAAATACCGTAGCGCCCTGGCTCGAGGCCGGCACGCGCTGTCCTGGCGGCTGTACTGCAGATTTATGCTTGATTAAAGGATGGTCTGCAACGAGAGAAAATAGCAATGTATTTACTTAATATCAGCTTATAGCCTGGCCTGACGCAGTGACTGATAAGTAATGGACAAAGTGAATAAGTCAAACGATACAGTTACCCTGTGGATTGGAGACCAAAAACGGACATCGAGTTTTCGGAGTAAACGCCGTTCGGTAAAAGAGTCTGGTGACAGTTTTGCCACTAAGAATACAATAAAAAGTGGTACCTAGTCTTTGCCAATAAACTATAAAAGTTTTCCCACCGACATCCCGTGTATAAGCCGCGCAAGATAACATTGAGATTGGCGGCCATGTTGGTGACGTCATAGTGACGTAGATTAACCTACAATACTGTTTTGTAATCCGTATTTTTCAGCGATTGATGACGTCACGGAACGGTTATTGTGACAAGGTTCTATTCCACTCACATCGTACGCTTATACCTGCCAGACAGGCGCGGCTCGGGCGAATAATTTCACACACACCCAAAGACCTTATAATACAACGGACATAGGATCTAGAACAAATCGCAAGAAAATAATGTCCCGAGTCGACCTATACATTATACATAGGCATACATAGATATAAACAAATTTCATATTAAAATTTAAACCTTGATTCAACGGAATAGTGTTCACTTTTGTTTGCACTAATTTATCGCATTACGTAGCTTCTATCTGTCCGCCTGACTAATTCACCTTATGCAGCTTATACTTGAACTACGTGAACATAGAAACAATGGAGTAGGTTTATTTTGTTAAAGTCTTTTAAGGATTCCATGATATGTACCTACGTAGGCGTAATAATTAATGTAAGACTACAATAAATTCCATAATCTTATAAATTGTAATTACTTGTTTATGTTAGACGAAATAAGCTGAAAAACTAATTAACGACTGACAAAGATTTTTTTTTTCGAGTCAGTTTCATAATAAGTAACTGTAGTGTATGAATAACAAAAAGGGAATTAATGAATTTAACTAATTATAATATTATAAATGCCAAACTTCTTGCGGGTGTCAAAGTTCTTCCGCTTTCATTACTATTTTCATAACGCTATGTCGCTACGTCTACTACAAGATAGCCGTGTTTCAAGTGACTGAATTAGTTGCTAAAACTGCGCATCATTAATTTATTTTTATCTTATGGTTAATTTTTGGGATACGAAATTATTGGCTACTAGCTGATCACCGTGACTCCGCCCGCGAGATATAGTTATCTCGGCCCCGATTCCCGTGGGAATACATTACCGAGAATCCAAATAAAAAGAAAATAACAGTACATACACGAAATAAAATGACATGTGTAATTATATTTATGACAAAACAATGATACCATGTGAAAATTAAAAACATTTTTGGGCTTATCTCCTCCATTCAATCAAGGGATTCTTGTACAAGTTTCATAAAGATCGGACCTCTTTTTGTTATGTCCATAAAATGAGCCGAACAAACAAGATTGTTATTTTTTGGATCAAAATATTCTTCTCGCCGTGCTAGGGCAATAATATTTTTCCATTGTGCACAGTGTACTGGATCCCGAGGAAAACTGAAATAGATGTTGGTTCATATAACGAAAAAAAAATTATAAAGAGCCAAGGCGTCTCCACTATAATCTTTGTTCCAAATAGTTTTATCGCTATCGGTAATCCGAATAAATCTGAATGGTCATTTTGTTAGTACATTATTCAGTGAAAATGAAATGGTCTCTTTCTTTTTACTGAGCTTGGGATGAGTTCGAAAGAGACAGATAGGTACTTCGGTATTGGACTGGATTGCAATATTTACTTTTGTCTTTTAATTTATTATCGACGAAATACTGTATTTTAAGTGAAATAATAAATTGCAAATAATAAAACAAAAGCTTATTTACTGAAAATATGATACACCGTCTTCAATTTGCTTTTTTTTCGTAGTTTTTACACGTTTTTACAATACAGTACGGCATTGTGCAACGTGTTGTCGTTCAGTTGTCAAAATCAAGACTGGCGCGCGATTGTTTCTCTTTTAGCGTTTTGTTTCTCTTTTAGTTCGGACACTTTTGAGCGATGATCCGAAATCCATTGTATTTAAAATCATTGCACACACCATGCAATTTTATAGTTCTAAATATTATCAAACATGGGCATCAATGGTATCAATGGTCACAGTGCAGAAGCAATAGTTCTTAATGTTCGCCGCCCTATGGGTTCCCGGAATGGATGATAGAATGGCCTCGTATTACGAGGGAACTGGCAATACGTTATAATTATAACCTAAGATCCACCTCTTTACATACCTGCTGTGAAGTCGGTATCTCCGGCTTCATGCATCTGCGAGCTGGGAGTGTCTGTCCTCACGGTGGAGTACGGGTGGTTGTTGTAGTCTCCGGCCGAGTATGGAGGAGGCGGCCTGTCCGGCGCGCTCGCTCTGTGAACTGTCATTGTATTCGTTCTCACATTTTCACAGTTACCTGGGCAAGACAAAGAGATTATTATTTAAAACCGATTAGTCAATAACAGCAACCTACATCTATATATAGAAATGGGGAATGTTCCCCTTAGCTCTCGAGAACTGCTTATGCTCCAATGATGGTTGACCCCTCTATGGATAACCCTCGATCTGGACGCAAGCCAAAAAATCGAAAATTTGACCATAGGCCAAAACCTATGGCGTGGTGCGGCGCGAAGCACCGCGCAAGACACCGTACTAGTACAGCATAGAAAATTGTAGTTGTAGGTTTATTTTTATCTATTTGTCACCTTTTCGGAATACTTATGACTCATAATGTTAAATATATAAATAAAAAGATGTACAGCATGCGCGTAATTCCAAAAATACGCAAGGACGGTATAAAAAATGTATATTTACCTCCAAACTTGAAGACTCCAGGGTTGAGATAAATGTAAACGATGATTGCGATCACCAATGCCAGAAATACAAAGCCGAGTGTGCCGAAGATCCACCACCCATATTTCTGCATATTACTGATCTCCGGCGTTTCAGCCTCGACACATGGAGCGGAGAGGTCACCAAAGTGGTCCACCGTGAACCTGCAGAAGGTTGTGGAAATATTGTGTAACTATAGGACCTTCAGGATTTAACATAACCAGCTATAAGGTAAAATCTTTTCATGTCAGTGGTAACTATCCCTAAAACTAATATCGGGCACAAATAAACAGAATGTATTGTCCTAACTCTAAGAGGCACAATAGTAGTTAGTAAATTATTCATTAATAGTTTACACACCCACTGGGTGTGTAATGCACCTCTGCATACCCCTTCGAGGATATAGGCGTGATATACGTATATGTATATGTAATAATTTACTGATACTTACGGTATCCTCTTTAGCATGTAACAAAAAATAGTAAATTTAATACAAATAGGTATAATTAAATTAGTGGTGAGACATTTTTCGACGTGCACATAAAGTGTGCCGCTCTATTTATATAAAAAATAACCCAATGGTATAATAATGAGTCGGGAGTAAAAGCTCTCTATAACTATAGAGATAAATATGCAGAATTCTAGTTTTTTACAAGTACTAAATCCACTCAAGCACTATTAGAACTACTATGATAACTAGCTATTACAACAACAAAAAGGATTAATAAAGTCTGTCCTGGCGGGCAGGTTTTCGAGACTAAACAACGCAAAAATACAACAGTTTAGACAACTAACCCTTTAATGCATCCTCCACATTTCTCGATGGATGTAACGCACGAGTCATCATTCAGCAGCGACTCGCGTTTCAATTCCTGACACCTGACGCACTCCCTGCACGCCTTGGCTTCCGTGTCGCAGAAATATCCTAATGCACAATGTTCTCCACCCGTGCAGAATACTGGCTGGCTGTTCCCCGATGACAGGCATAGCGCCCATACACAGAGGACAACCACCTCCCTAGAAATGAGACACAAAATTAATACTTAAATATTTTTTTTTCCTTATATACCTAATTATAAGACACTGGCTAGCATTGTCCAAATATGTAACCTCAATTACTGGAAATTGATGAGTGTCAGTTCGCAGTTAATCCTAAATTAAAATAATTATATTAAAAACAAATGTTTGTTGATTTTTTGTTCGTCTAAGATATGACATAATAAATGCACTATTACTACAGACAGTGCTTATTAAATATAACCTCTTTATTGGTCCGGAAATATATTGGGGAAAAGTGTGGTCGTAGTATCAGTCGGCGCCTTTACCCATAAATACTCAGGCCAAGATAAATGCGCAGTTAGCGCCGGACCTCTTTAAGTGGGATCGAAGCAATACCTAAAGGCGGAGGGGAACTCGGAGACATAAAGTGTGTATGCATGTCTGCCTCTGCCACTCTGATTTTTTATTAAATGCAAGTCAATTAATTCTATAATCATTTCGATCAATCGAGTTAATATGTATTGTGATTTTGTGATATCAGATGAGTTATAAGATATTGTGGGCGAGAAGAGAAGACACAAAATAAAACAAATTTCCTTACAGCTGTAGCCTATGAAAACGCGTCAACATGATGGTGGGAAAGAGATATAAAATGGAATCACTTGACGCGTAAAGAGTACTACGAATCTGCGCTTATTCACAGGCCTATTTTAATTTATTCTAAATACAAAGCTCGGCTGCTACATTTATGACCTGTGTCGTGCTGTATCCAAGTGACGTCTGAAATAGGCAGTGATGCAATGTTTTTATCTGCATATGCAGTGCCGATGGTACAATTAATTCAATAATCGAGTTACAGTTATAATACTGCACCATAATGATAATTATAAGTACTTATTATCCTATAAGGGCATTTGTTTTATTCTTTAAAGTACATATTATGTATTATGATTTTATAGTAGTAGCTCGCTGCGACCAAATCGTTTAGTTTTCCTGGTTGAGAAAAGTTGAATCTGTTTGTTTTCTTTAGGTTAAAGTGCCAAATCAGTGACAGAGCATCAGATGTATGGCC
The DNA here is from genome assembly GCA_963556515.1 of Nudaria mundana. Classification (NCBI taxonomy): domain Eukaryota; kingdom Metazoa; phylum Arthropoda; class Insecta; order Lepidoptera; family Erebidae; genus Nudaria; species Nudaria mundana. The sequence goes on along the minus strand of OY748288.1, from coordinate 15,400,135 downwards.
CTGAGGAGTCCGACGCCCTTTATGTGTTTCGGGAGCGTCGCTTCTATGTTGTTTGGGGGGGCGAGGCCCCCCTGTGTAGAGCTTTGAAGAGCGCAGTTTCTGCCTATCCGGAGGTCCAGCTAAGGCGAAGGAGAAACACCGTGGATAGGTTTTAGTGGGTAATCCGGCCCGCCTTCCATCCTAGGGCCAGGAGTCCCACACGAAGCCGTCCCGCTCCCCCCCGCAGCGGGACGGTGAAGTAACAAAATGTATACCGACCACGTCAAAAAAAAACTTACCTATCCAAGCAGGAAGATGGAGGCAGGAGGCCATTTCTAGGTATTAAAAATAATAACCACGAACCTTTAGTCTTCTAACCTAACCTATCCAAGTCTGATTGCATTAAGACTATCAAGTTTTGCTGCGCAATCAGTAAATTTAATAAGTGCTGCCCGTCCGTAACTTGCAAGTAATGATCTATGATACCGGACAGTGTTACTTAACCCGAATTGTGTAAACACAATAATCAAAATACATTAATATAATAAGTTATAATATGACGCAATATTTCTTCCTTTTTTCAATACGTTGCACGTAAAGGCCTTTGACCAGACAAGATTAAATAGAGGACGTTATTAAGTCCACGGCCTCGAAGTATTTCCAAGATAAACGATTACATGGTGGGAATATTACAAAAAAAAAGCCGGCCAAGTGCGAGTCAGACCTAAGTACGAAGGTTTCCGTACCATTATCTATAAAAACTTTAATGGGTCCTCCAAGGAGGTATAATGGATCCAAAACGGCCAAAAAATCATAGCTGTTGTATAGGAGATGGGGATTAATCATTTTATTTTGTAAGTACCTACTGATTTTTATGTTAAATATTTACGTTATTTGTTATTATAGCGGCAACAGTAACAGTGTCGCGAATAATCGCTATTATTCGCCATTTTCCCACTATTAGTCGAATAGCGTATCTAATAACGGTGTCTAATTCGACATCGGCGAATAAGTTCCAGACATAATTTTTTGGTAAAAATTTAAACTAAGTCTAAGTTTAAATAATCAAACTATAATTGGCTTTTTCCTTAAATATTATAATATAGGTATTTTCAATATTGAAAGCCTAAAAGTGGCACCGTTAAGCAAGCTTACTTGAAATCGGAAATTTAGACCTGTTGTATGTCTATATATTTATAAGTAACTGGAGAGAATATCGTTATCTGTTTAATTCTCTAAGCGACGCTTTTTGGATACCACTGCTTTCTAATCCAAATCACCATTTTTACTGTTTAAAGAAAACCTGAGAGCTTCCCTGAGAGTAGGTAGTTCTACGGGCTCGATCAGGTTAGGTAGCAGCAAAGAAAAAGGTTTTATATCGAGGAATAGGTACACAACCTTATCTTTAAATTTCATTTTTGGTAGTCCTTAAATTTAGCGGCAATGTTCAATGGAACATTGCCGCAAAATAATGTTTACGTAGATACTGTACTGTACCTTCATAAACAAATATCAATGTAAACTTTGGCCTAAATATGTTTATGTTCAGTATATTGTATTACGAGGATTTAAGGGCAAACTATAGTCGCTACGTTCTCCACACAAAAACTTCGGGAGTAAATGGTACTCCACTATTTGACATCCTACAAACAAAATTAAACACTTTATTGTTTTGTCTCATCATTAGTATAAGAACAGTGACAAGAACGATTGGTTTATGCTTAAACTACTAATATTATAAACGCGAAAGTTTGTGAGTATGTATGGATGGATGGATGGATGGATGGATGGATGTATGGATGGATGGATGTTTGTTTCTCTTTCACGTAAAAACTACTGAATGGATTTTAATGAAACTTTAAAATAATATAGCTTATACATCAGATAAAGATATTGTGATAAAGATATTGTGTGAATTGTTCAAAATATGACGATAATTAAGCGACGCGGCGCGACGGGAACGGGAAAAAATCCAAATTACCACGCGGACGAAGTCGCGGGCGCCTACTAGTGCTTAAATAAAACGAATTTTGTGATCGTTTTAAAGGACGATATGTACCTATGCTTACCAGTTCAATAGTTCTAACGTTTCTTCTCAATAAAACCATGACCTTGTAATACCGAATTAGCACGTACCTACCTACCTAGTCCACAACGAAATCACTGTGGGAGTAAATAAGTATTATTATTATATCACGCCACTCATCATTCATATAAAATGGTAATCTATTACGTATTCTATGACTACTTGAAGTTATTTCATAGGTAGTAGTTATCGGAGCGAGCTCCGCCTCAGTGGATAGCATTTCCCGTTTCATGTTCCCGCAGAACCGTACTCCTGCATTGAAAAGTGTGTTTTCTCCCTGTGGCTAGGACCTACTGAAGGATAAACAAACGAAGATCCACCAGTCAAATATCTTATGGCTAGAAAGATTTTTTTTTTGGAAGCCCTGCCGATTTTATATGACACCATTAGTTGCAAATGCATATAGGCTACGAAACCACACAGGAGGGACTTTAACGATAAACAAACAAATGTTGTTCATCGTTAAAGTCGGAGAAATAATTCTCCGAACACATGGACGTCATCAGTCCTGTGGCTAAAACAGATAGGCAAAAATGTTTGTCTAATCTAGTGCTAATGACATTATGATATCACCGCACAAAATAGGAACAAGATAAATAATAATACCTAAGGCAGCTATCGCTGTTGTGAAATTGACATTCAATAAAGTTTAGTAGGTAAGTATTTGTACATTTGGTAATCTAATCAGTAAGATATTTATTAGTTATTTTTTTAAATTCCCTGACTAGCAAGCATTCCAACCATTAGAAATTTACAATGGATAGTTCATCAAATTCAATGACCTATTGAGACCCTGTCGATCGTCTAATTCTAATTCCTCAAATCTATGAGGCCAGAGCCTTGCTCGTTGGTCGATGGTTTATTTTTTGCAGTTGAAATGACACTACCTATTGTATAAAATTAAACAAGCAAGATCTGCCTATAAACCGATATATTTTTTGTTTTGTGTTTATTTCTGTTTAGACGTATAGCATTTGCGCCTTCAGCTATGTGGAATAGCGTGTGACTCATGATACCGGTTTGTGAGTGTGCCATGCGCGCTCTGGTACAGCAACCGCCAAGAAAAAAAACAAAAATAAAACCTCAAACTCGACAGAGAAATGAATGCCGATAGGCGCGTCACTTAAAGGTATTAAGTTGCTAAGTTAAACCATAACAACACCTATGGCATGGCAACAAGATGATAATGAAAGATGACGAAATATTGCTCAACTTTTTTGAGTTGTTTGCCCCATTGTAATAAATATAAACAAATAAAGTCAGTTAGACAATCGTAAGATAATATTCAATCGTAAGATTTAGGGCACTTTTAAATTTAATTGTACATACTACATGATAACTTTTATACAGTATACTTTTTGATAGGGAAAAACTGTCGGACCGGGTCCTTTACTTCGCGTTTTCTTCCCCAAGGAGTAAGCATAGGCATTATTATAATGCCTATTTTTTTTTTTTATATTTGTGTCGACAAATTGACGCCACCCGCCTGATGGTAAGCTGTGGCGACGTCTGGCGATTGTGGGCAACTCTCACAGTACACAGGAATACTATAGAGAGTGACCCTCAACTTGACGACCCAGTAATGTGCCTCTTCACGCTTCGCTTAAAGAGCCCAGGGTTATATGTTGGAGGAAACACGTGCGCAGGCAGGGCGTTTGCAGAGAAACGATCGTTTAAAACGCTCGGTTCTCGCGAAGACGGTTTCCACGGTATGAGGGTGACATCTCTGCCCGGCACGCGTTGTTCGGGATCGGAAGGGAGAGGGTGGGATCAGATTGAAGAGCTCTTCAGAACACTCACCGTGGTAAATGCGGTAGAACGCGGCTAAGGAAGCAATTGTTCGGCGCTGGGCTAGCGGCTCAAGGCTTCCCGTTACCTCCAGACAATCTATAATGCGAACAGCGCGTCGCTGCATAGCGTCGAGTGCGTCCAGCAAATACTTCGCGGAGCCGTCCCAGAGGTGAGAGCAGTATTCGACGCAGGGTCTAATCTGCGTTTTGTACAGCAGACACCTCTGGTGCGGTGTAAAGAATCGCTTTACCTTGTTCAGTATTCCTAGTTTCCGCGAAGCTAGCCCAATACATCTCTCAATGTATTTAGTGTTATTGAGCTCTCGACGTACGTCTATGCCAAGGATGTCTAGATTATCCTTCTTTGGTAATGTTGCATTCTGAAGAGTGGGTAGGGGAAGGAAACGGGATTTTTTCGCTGTAAATGCACACGCCTGTGTTTTGCGGGCATTGAACTCGACCAAGTTCTCGGCACCCCATTGGGAGATACTGTCGAGGTTACGGTCGAGATCAGCCACGAGTCGTCGTCTCTCCTCCTCAATCTCAGATCGCCCCGCCGTCGGACGAACCGAGTAACTCCCGTGCAGTGTGCTGTCATCTGCATAGCAATGAATGTTCCCGAGGGATAGCATATCATTGATATGCAGAAGAAAGAGAGTTGGTGATAGTACGGACCCCTGCGGTACCCCGGCATTCACTTGCAAGAAGCGAGAAGCCTGGCAATCGCAGAGGACCCGCACTCGGCGCTCGTTTAAAAAGCTGGCAATCCAGCTGCACAGTTGAGGAGGTAGACCATATGCCGGAAGCTTGGAAAGGAGCGAAGCATGCCAGACCCTATCGAAAGCTTTGGCGATGTCCAGGCTAATAGCCAAGGACTCGCCGTACTTTTCCATAGCCCCACCCCATACATGCGTGACGAATGCCAGGAGGTCACCCGTTGATCGTTTTGGCCTGAAGCCATATTGCCGATCATTGATTAGCGAGTGATCCTCCAGGTATCGCATGAGCTGCTTATTGATAAGGAGCTCAAGCACCTTGCAAATGATTGAGGTGACAGCTATGGGTCGATAGTTGCCTGGATCGGAGCGATCCCCTTTCTTGGGGATCGGTTGTACGTTCGCCTCTTTCCAGACCTCCGGCACGAGCCCTGTAGAGTATGACAGGCGGTACAGACGCGTTAGTACTGGAGACAACTCAGCAGCACATTTTCGTAACACCACCGCCGGAATGCCGTCAGGGCCACTGGCTTGCCGCGTGTCGAGCGACCGCAGCACTGCCCGTACATCACATTGCCTGATAACAATATCAGGCATAGTGTGGCCACAGTTGGCGATGGCGGGGAGATGCAGGCCACGGTCATCGACGCGGGAATTAGCCGCAAAGGACAACCTCGGCACATTCACGCCCGAACCAGGGTCGAGCTTTGCGGATGCTGGCGACATCAGTGAAAGGGATATAATATTCTATTCCTAGACTGATCTCGCCAGCAACGGCAGCAGCGCCATCCGAAGGCGCCTTCCCTACAAAGCAGCGTTGGCTCCACGGGACGGACGCAAAGTAATCGCGGAGACCGTCCCAGTCTGCCGACGAGTAGTGCCATAGTCGTCGAGTCATTTGCTCAGCACGAGCAGGCGGTGGCACTTAGAAGCTGGCGTGCACCACACAGTGGTCGGAAGTGCCCAGTGGGGCGCGTACTGACACACTGTACTCGGCTGGGTGACTCGTCAGCAGTAGATCCAGTAAGGCGGGCGTGTGGTCTGACCTGTCAGGTATCCGGGTGATCCCCTGTACCATCTGGGTCAGCCCGTGGGAGAGAGCGAATGCATGGGTGGATCGTCCCGCATGATCGGTCCTAAGGGACCCCAGCCACTCAACGTGATGACCGTTAAAGTCCCCCAGGAAAACCAGGTCAGCGTTCGGGAACCGCACCTGCGCATCGTCAGCCATTTCGCTGAGGTATTCGAAAAGCCTTGTTGTCCCAGTGTCCCCTGTGTGGGAGCGGTAGACGCACACGTAGATCTGGCTCATAGAGCCATGATCCACGTGCAGCCAAAGGACGGAGTAGGAGGGGTTCTCTAGACAGCGCAACCGGCGGCAGCAGACATCCGCCCTAACGAACACGCACACTCCGGCTTTGTCGCGGAATTGTTCCTCAATGACATAACCCGGGTAACTGAGGTAAGACGTGTGGTCAGGGCGGCGTATCTGTGTCTCCATAAGGAACATCACAGAAGGCCGTGCCGTCTCTAGGTGATGGTGGACGGTATCGAGGTTCGCATGGAGTCCGCGGATATTCGCGAACTCCACCTCAAAAGGAATCGACTTTGTGGGTTTTCTAGAGGCCGCTGTGTCCGTTTATAACTTTGTTGCACTGTCATGATGAGATATAGGGAAGCGTGAAGACAGGGCGTCATTTGGTGCGGCAGTAAGTGACAAAGTGCAGAGGCTAGCTTCGTCTAGAACCGTGTGGCTAGGTCGGAGCCGACCTGCCGGACGGAAGGGCTCCCAAACCCCCCTGATGCAAGGCCGCCGCTACCCCACACCGGTTACCACCCGGAGCGGCGACCCCACATCAGGATTATGCGCAACATGTGGGGCAGCCTCCTGGGGTGGTTGGTCCCAGGCGGGCCCCATGACTATGTTGCGGGCGGCCGCGGCAACGCCGTTGCTAAGGGTCTCCCTGGCCGGCGAATCGACCCACACCACCCACACTAAACTCCGCTTCGCCCCCACTGGACCCCTGCCTGCCGCACCATACATCGCCCTGGGCCCGGCAGTGCAGCTGCTGAACCCCTAACGCAACCCAGCCTGGGCTGGGTTACTTGGGGGGCTTTAGCACAGTTGCACGGTGGTACCCCCCCGGACCAACACTGTTGTACCACCTGGTATCCACGTAGGGGCCGAAGCCACCACATGGGTACCGTAATATACGAACCTCGTCCGTTAATCAGCAGGTGAGGTCGCTGGGGCCCGATAGATGTAAGAAGGGCCCCTTTGCACCCAAATTTCGTTTGTTATCTATCAAACAAGTCCCACGTAATAGTTGGCGAGCCTATTGCCGCTAGTCGGGAACTTTTGTTTGCCCGAGCCTCGTCAGTTGGTCGGCAGGTGCACCATTTGCAGCCTTTGCAGATGAGGTTGGCATATTCGAACTAAACTCATTTATGCTTTTGATATTGATTTGTCAATATCTAATTATCTTACAAAAGGCTCAAGCCGATTATCAAAGGGCCCATACACGACAATAGATAGGCGACAATAGATAGGCGACCTATTATTAATTACATGGGACCAAAGAAAAGAATGGAGAAACTTGGGTGCAAAAAGTGCCTCTGTATCGATATTGATATACCTAAGTCCTGTAGTACGATACGATCATACGAGTATGGCAGTCGATATTATGATTACGTCGATCGGATTGACCTTTAATTCGACGATATCGCAGAAAATTACAAAAAAATGTGTTAAGTAACGACATTTTCTGTTGTTTAATAGGGCCGTCGACATAATTAATATGTCAAAACTAACATGCTCAGAGAGATGGATGGACAGAAAACCTCTTATTTATCAGTTCCGTTATGTTAAGTACCACGGAGCTGAAATTCCCCTGAATTTACCGCGCCTGGAGGCAGGAGGGGAGCGTACTATGGTAGTGCTGTTTCCTGAAAGGTATTAATGAAGGCAATAATATTAATACCCTACGTCTAGATATATTATATACTATTGGAGTCTCTTTTGTAACTTAACACAGAGAAAACTAAACCGTGCACTCGCTAGTTTTTTTTTATTTTTTTTTTTTTTTTTTTAGTTCCGCGGTCCAAGGCCGCGGCCGCTCTAACGTCCGTTGCCGGGCGTCTCTGGTTACAAGCAGAACGTATTTCCAGTGGCGCCCGGCGTGCACTCGCTAGTAAGCTACTTATGTCCAACTAAAACAAAGGATATGAGTAAGTATCCTTCATCTCCGCGAACGTTAAACGTTATTGAAACTCCGAAATGATTCATATTGCTTTGATGAACTCATAAGTGATATTACAATAGGTATTTATAACAACGAAAATGTAAATTCAGTTTCAATTTCAAGGACTCTCACCTATTGTGGTTCTGTGTGCCATGTGTGTGTCCTATCTTGTTAGGTACCTACCTACGTCGAAGAGGGGTAGGTAGATACTTACTAGGTAGAAGCATTTTGCAAGCCCACTTTATGCCAAACCCTTGTTCGTCCTGCGATAGGGGGAATGAGCCCTCAACCAATTAAACTAGGCCGATGCGACACCCTTATCTTCGTAAGTCTTTCATAAAACTTATGGTCGTACAATACTGCGTATGTATGTAGATAATGTTATGTGTATGACTAATAAATAAATTATCTATAACCTTGAACAGGAGGTAAATTGCGCGGGGAAACGCAGCTGGGCTTCATGTTAAGTAATTGCAAAGCAAGTAAATATGAATGCATCATAATAAGGAATAAGGACCTAAGCCACGTGATTGAATAAAGACAGGTATCAAGTATAGACAAGTTGGGATTGCCGAACAGACCTTTCTCCCGCATGGACTCGATCGTGACGTAACAGGTCGAGTTCATTCAGGAATTTCGTGCCATTGACGACAGATTGATGTTGATGTATGGTGTGATGATGGATGTATAGGTAGATTTTAAAAATTAAAAGCTATCGGTCCCCGAGACGATCATGTCACTTGAATTGAAAGTAAATCTAAGACTTGATCAATTGTGAGTCAAGAGCTTGATCGTTTCGTAGACCAAAAAGAGTAAGAAAAAATATTTTGATTATGAAATCATGACCTTTTCTGTTTATTTGTTTGTTCGGGCATCACGCCTGTACAAACAAAACACGTCACTGCAAACAACGATAATTTTAGAACCCAGTCTAGTCACTAGTCACCGTCCACAACTGTCGATAACCAATGATATCGCAGACAATTTGAAAAATGGTATTATTTAGGTCACGTGATCGACATTTCCTGCGATATCATTGGTTTGGTAAGCCTATCGACTTTAGTCGACTCTGCCGTAGATACATTTAGGCCAATTTTATCGCAAACATTTTTGTTGCCATGGGAGGAGCTGGATTACAACGTAGAGTAGGACATAGGAACAAACAGCAAACCTACGCGATCTTTTACCTCGACAAGCTAGCATTTGCTTATAGAGTCCAAAACGACATTGTTTTCCGTCTATACTATACAGAAACCCTAGTTCATAAATGTGACTCATTAACTCCACTGTTATGTCTACCAATAAGATATCTTCTTTCACTTAACTATTTTTAATAATTTAAACTTTTGCACGGCCGCGGCCGGTGTAATAAAATTATACCTACTACGCCGTATTGCGTGTTAATGGGTTGAACGACATTGGTCAAATCTGATATTCGTCAAATCGGCATTTCGTTTAATATGACAATGGTCAAAGCTGTAGTTCGTCGAATCGTCTGTTTGTCCAATTATGAAATTTGCCAAATACGCTATTGGTCCAGTTATTTTAGTACAACCAACCACAAAAATGAAAGTACCGTAGTAGTTTTAATTATTTATTCAATTCATATTTATTTACAGAATTCATACCCAACACAACTGTTTTAAACACTGTACCGCGTCCGATTTTCCACGTTGTTGTTGTATGTTTTTCTTGAACTTTAATCCGTAATCTCCTATGCCAAGCGTCGATCGCATTAGTAGTACAATGGCGTTCATTTGCACAACACCAGATGTCCTGAGAAATCCTTTTTTGCCATTGCTCAGTAAAATATTATTGAAAATTTTCCGCCCTGTTTTCATTTTCTGGCATCATCTCAAGTATAGCTAACCATCCTTCAGGAATATACTGATAGGGCAGTAACGCTAGATTGTCGTCAGCCATCATCCCAAGTGCTTTTGCTTTTTTATAAATTGTTTGGTTAAAATGGAAAAAGCAGCCTTTGGCAAGCACATCAGGGAAAATGCTTTTTGCTGCGTTAAATATTGCCATTTCGTAATCCCATTTTAGAAACTGCACATCAAGCTTGAATTGGAAACGCAAAACTGAGAATACTCTCTCATAGGTTTGCTGAGTTTTATTAGGCATGAGGCAAAAAATATGGCAATATTATTGGTGCTTGCTCTTGTACTGCCCACGTCTACTTGTACTGATAAAAGTTGAAAAATAGGCCGCGGTTCGGTTCTAAAAGTGCCATCTACAAAAATCAAATCCGTATTTAATACTATTTCTATACCGCAAACATACAAAGGAGGTAACAATTGATCCAAATTAAACCTCAGAATACTTCAATTCTATTTTACTACATTTTAATTAACCAATATTATTTTTAATATAATATGCGTAAATAAAACAGTTTGTTCAGAATAATTTGTCTACACACCATGTTAAATTTTTCCCAAAAATATTTAAAATTGTCATAATTTGGGTACCTATATTTGGCCTTCTCCTTTTATAAGTTCTTACAAATTATGTAATTCAAAATGCATGTTTTCATCGACAGTACATATACTTGACCAATAGCGTATTTGGCAAATTTCATAGTTGGACAAACAGACGATTTGACGAACTACAGCTTTGACCATTGTCACATTGGACGATATGCCGATTTGACGAATATCAGATTTGACCAATGTCGTTCAACCCGTGTTAATTTTGACTGCTTCGGTGGCGTGGTCGGTAGTGTATCGGCTTTCGACTCCGGAGTCTCGGATCTACAAATGTTTGTTTCGGAGTTTGGGTGTTTTCTATACACATATAATATGTATCTATTCAGAAATATATTAGTATGTTTATCAGTCGTCGAGATCCCATAGCACAAGCGAATATTAGCTTAATTTGGGCTAGATGACGTTGTGTGAGAATGTCCAAAATATTTATTTATAAGAATTGCCAACATAATTTATGTATATATATATATATATACATAATTTATGTATATATATTTATTTATTTTTTTGATAAATGTTACAAACAATTATAGGCAAATACAGCATGCAACAAAGATAGATACAAAAAAAAGGATAAGTTTAGTTGTGCCTACAGAACACAACTGAGATAAAAAATTTAAAATTAAAATAATTTTAAGGTACATTATTAACATTATCCATAAAGTAGTTCAAAAGTGTGATCGGAACTTTCCGTACGAATCAGCACATATATCTAAGAGATGTAGTGATCTCGTAGATATATGTGCAATCCGTGACAGTCTAGCCAATCCAAAGACTATGTAGCTGTGGATGAAAACATGTAATTCTGTGACGAGGATAGGTATCTAGCTGGGGCACGAATATTAATACCATTTAAACGTTGTAGACAGCTAAGCATGTAATGTAATATTTTACACATGAATATACAATCGCCATACTTTGTGCGGTCCAACAGGGATATCATACTAAACCACTTCATTCTGCCAGCGTAAGATGTTATGTGTATGTCTTTTAATTTATACAAAATCCAATTTGATGTGTCTTCTCAAACCTGACTGGTATCCTTATTGGGTACACTTTTTAATTATACTTTAGTGCAGGAAGATTAGAGGCATAAATTTGCTGAACTGCTTACTCAGGGTCTCACAGTTTAAGTAGGCAAAGTCTTTTCAATATTTTATAGGATGGTATTTAAAAGTACTTCAATTGATTCCCATTTAATTTAGCTAATTTTGCCTTTGTTCCGCCAAATATACTGAATGTGCACCAACATATATTCACTAACATAATATTTCATAATGAGCACCTATTTAAGAATTGCTGTAAATTTGTAAAAATAGTTATAACTACACCTAATTTAAAAACAAGCATTTATTTTTTAGTTTTACTTCAGATAATGCACTGCAAAATATATTTTAATCTAACACTAATGAATACCCAATGTAGCTTTATTATTAAAAAATTAACACAAACCTAACCATGCAAGTCGTTTCTGGCACTCGCCGGCCGCTGCCGCACCACATGATATGTTGGTCGAGTAGTTTAATTATAGCAAAACAATTAAACGGGTTTCAAGAATAATATTTTAGAAATGCGTACATAGTGTACCTTTAGATCTTTGGTGAACCCAAAAATATATTCCTATTTTAAACAACACCAGCCTCAGTGGCGAATGTTCCCCATACATTCCCATAAGCCCGGAATTCCCTAGAACATTTCAAAATAATATAATAATAATATTGTACCATTGACCCTAAAATAATATTGTGTATTGTAATATTGACCCTAAAAAATTTCGAACGATTATTTCAATATTTCGCGCGCTAAGGGTCAATCTCCTATACCGACTAGCCGTTCCACGTGTTGTGGTACTCTGTACGGTGTTGAGCGCGCGGATGTCATCTCGCTCGCACACGTTGTAAGTAGACGCAATGCATGCCCGTATAATCGGACTTGCATTTTCTCTTTCACACCTATGGATATTTTGTAAGTATATTGTATGCATAGATAGACATATATTGTATGTCTATGCTTATTACCGTCTATACTTGGTGTGTATAGCAAATATCTTCTCGTTTATAATCCAGGCATTCACTCTGAACATCGTCACAGTCGCACTCGCACATCATCTCGGTCGCATGGCCAGCTATGTTCGCGTTTGTTTATTTCAGTTTCAGCGTTGTTTTTTATTGTTTAAAAGTTGTGAATTAGTTTATTTTAGTGTTAAATATGGAAGAAATTGTGCCTTGTGATGATTTGATTTGCTGTAACGTTTTATTAAAAGACCAAAGGGTAAAATCATTAAGTTTTGATCAGAGAAAGTCGTTAGTTGTTTCTACTAAACCAACGCCAGATTTATGTATTTCTAAAGTATGTAAGTAAAACTCACTTGTCACGCCAATTTGCTGAAGAAATTTCAAAACACTGTCAGCAAGTTGACCAAAACTGTAGTATTTTTCAAAGACTTGTATTGCCTTTTAGAGGACATGACGAGTCCACAGATTCATTAAATAGAGGTAACTTTTTAGAATTAGTTTCATTATTATCGAAATATGATAGCGTTTTGGAAAAGCATACCTATGCAACATCAACAAAGCGACAAACCCGGGCCGAGTTATTTATTGAGCGAAGCGAGCCGAAGGCGAGCGGAGCTCTCAACGGGTGACTCAAATTACGATTTATGTTAAATTGTGTTAAATTGTTTCTCGGCGAATACTCGGCCGATTTCGAATTTTCTTGCACTCATCAAAAGCTTACAGAATTACCCAGGTTCTTACGAAGCCAGAATTTTGAATTTCGATCAAATAAAAATAATTTAATTGATGGTAAAAATTCCCATAGCGTAATGACAAAAAATACTTTGACAGAGTTATATCGCTTTGAATCAAAACTCGCTTCGCTCAAATATATGCTGCAGCGTACGTACGTTACGGTACGTTTCGCGACTGCGGCGACCTAGTCATCTACAATTCAAAACAATATTATTCACTCTGTAGCCGATATAATAAAAAACTACGTTAGCCACCGCGAACAATTATGCCTGTAGTGATAATAGCGCATGAAATAAAATAGAAAAAATCAGTTGTAATTTAACTTTAATTTTTAACCGACCTCAAAAATGGAGGAGGTTCTCATCTCGACTGCTTTTAACTTTGATTTTTAACCAACCACAAAAATGGAGGAGGTTCTCAATTCGACTGCTTTATTTTTTTTATGTTTGTTACCTCATATATCGGGCATGCAGTCCTCAGCTTATGAAGCTTGAAGTATTTAGAAATGAAAGTGGCACAAGAAGGGAAAGTAGGTCCCTTTTAATTTTAAAAACAATTTTAACTGCATTCATATATTTTTGGAAAATCACCAGGGCAGTTTTAACTGGGAATCACACTGACTAAATCAATTGAAACTATTTTTCTACAGCCTTAGATCAAAAATACCTAGATTTCCGATCAGTACTTTAAAAACGGCACCACTTCACCTCGGTCCACTATCGAAAATTGCACATTTGGGTGCTCCAGTCGCTTCCATACATAAGTTCCTATTACGCTTGCTGACTCTCGAGGGATGTGACAATGACGGTGTACATTGATGCTTTTGTATTAATTATTACGAATTATTTCTATGTCAACCATGAATGTACAATCTTGTTTATTTTATAAATGGTATTTGTAATAATTACTTATACAATAGTAGTTGAGTGCCAAGATTCTGCGTTGTATTTGTACTGAATCCAATATCTATAGTATTTTTGATCTAAGACTACAGCACCATATTATTATATTTTTTCCTACAATATCCAAAACAAGTTACAAATACAATCCGCTCACAGTGTCTTGCTGTAATGCAATGCCAACTCCCCTACCTACCTCTTCACTTAGGTAAATAAAACGTAAATAACTTGAAAAAGTGGGCTTTATTAACTTTACAGGTTCCTTTCTGCACACCACACCTAAGACCCAGAGCCTCGATATGACGTCACAAGAAGAGGTGCATAAATATTGTGACTGAATTTTAGGTGCAGCTGATTTAACATGATACAAACACTCAACAAAAATATTTATTTTTAAATCAGAAAGAAAAAGTACTTGAAGATTTCAGTTACCCTGAGATATTTATTGTCTTTGTCCATTCCAACTATTCACTTTGCAATATTTTCAAATTTAGACTAGAATTTTTTTTCAAGTTCTGATAAAATATGTAAACAACTTGTTAATACCTGTTTTACTAGGGAGTTGTAAAAATCCAAAAATCCAAGTCCAATCCAATTGTAAAGGTCCCAGAAAAATATTAGTAGAAGGCGATATTTTAATAGTTGGATTAAATCTGTATGTACAGCATTTACTTAATCCTAAAAGACATTTAATAATTAACAAATAACTCACCTTAACATTTTGGATTCTTGAATTTTGGTCGTATCAGGACAGGAGGTAACTTGTTTCAGTAGCCTCCCAAGTCTTGAAAAACCACCCTTCTAAATTATATGAAAAGTTATTAACACTCAGCACTAAGATATTCACTTTATTAAAGTCACAAATATCACACAAAGTAAGAGTTTAAATTATAGACACTACAATAACACCCCATCTGAAAAGAACTGAAAACCGGGTGCTATTTGGGATTTGTATAATTCACTCGCGTCCACTCGATCGTAACATCCGCAAGAAAATGATTAAAATTTAATCCAAACAAAAATATTCAACGACAGGTGCACAAACGTCAAAACAATCGGAGATGCGACAAGTTGGAACATGTACATTTTCTACATCCCTTTCTATTTCCTTAAGTCAGAGAGAAATAGCAATAGAATAAAACCCAACCGTGTGAAAATGAAAACATTAAATAAAAAAAAGCCATTGTGGCTTGCAACACTGACTGCCACTGATTGTCAAATGTCAATTTCAAATAGTGATGTCTTTTACCGATATTTCAATTCTATTGCACATCGATTCCCTCATGATTCCCTCCCATTTCCATTTGATTTGTTGTTGCGAGCATTGACTGATGGACTGATTCGCTAAATCATACGTTTTACGTCAAAAAGATAATCGATTTTGTTATGTCAAAGTCAAGCAACGGCAAACAAGTCAAAAAAGATAAACTTCAATCAAAAGATCCTTTCGTTGCTTATTGGTTGGTATACAATTACTGAAAGAAAACCATACATACCTACCCCTAAATTTTTAATAAACTCAGGTATGTAATTGATTACTTATTATTACATACCTACATCTTTTAAAACAGTAAATCATAAAACATATTTAGATTGCTGGATTTTAACAAGGTAAATCCTTTGATTACATATATATATGTATTTTTATTATATATATGACATCTATATATTCAAAGCAAAGGGTAAATCATAATTATTTAGCAATCTAAACTGCTGTGACCCTCCTATCAAAATAACAAGAAAAATTACTTTCATTGTTTTTTCTAGTTTTCGTGTACTTACTCTACTTTAACTACAATATTATCAGTATATTATGGGTTAACAGGTTACATTCTCTTTACAGTACTGTGACATTATATATCAACTCTTAGGAGTGCATTGCCATACATAGATGGAAAATTCAGAAACTAACATTGGTATGGTACCAGCACAGGACAAGAATTCGGAAAGCTCACGCTTAATTGACTCGAATACTGGAACAAAACTCAGCATTATGAATATAGTGAGCAACATTTGCGCCGTCATTGCATTGGGTATAATTGTATACTGCAGTTTTTCAACAGGAGTCTTGCTTTTTTCTTTTCATCCTACATTAATGGCTCTTGGGGTAAGTTACATTTCATTAATAACCCTTGGGGCTTGTTTTCCTTTTTTACGATGTAATAGGCTCGCCCCTGTCATTAGAAAGGTGTAAAGTATGACTGTAGAGGGTTTCAGAAGTAGAGGTAGACCAAAGAAAAGATGGATGGAATGTGTGAAAGAGGATATGACAAGGAGAGGAGTGACTGAATAGATGACGTCTGACAGCGATGTGTGGAAGAGAAAAACTTGTTGTGCCGACCCCAAATAATTGGGATAAGGGCAGGTAGATGATGAAAAGGCTCGCCCCTATTCTGCAATCAATAAAGTGAATAGCAAAAGTGTGTGAATAACATGCCTCTGCACCCATTCAGGTAAATAGGTGTGACTGATTTTTTTAAAGAGACCCATATGCTAAACAATCACGTGCAGGCTATGGGCAGGATATGGGCTTGTGATTTATTAGCCAACTGCAATATCTGACGACGGCCTGCATGTGATGTGTTAGTGTGCTTAAGACATCAGTTTTGAATACAACCAAAACACTTGCATGAGTTAATTTAAAGTGTTAATAAATTAATGCATTTCCATTACCAATTTGAAGGTTGACATTATTTTATACATTTGCAGTGGATTGTGTTAATGACCTCTGCAGTTAATGCGGTAACACCAGGTGATCTTGCAACAGAGTGGATGCCGATGAGACTAAGAAGCGCTCGTCATTGGGTTCTTCAAGTGTTGGTCGGGATTTTGATAACTATTGGGTTTATTGTAATTCTTACTAACAAAGTACTCAATAATGCACCACATTTTGTCAGCCTACATGCTAAGTTTGGCCTAGCATCTTTTATCTTAATGTTTTTCACTATGAGTGGTGGCATAGGAGCTCTGTACAGTTTGAAATTGAAATATTATTTGGCTCCTATTTATACAAAACTAATTCATGCTTCGGCAGGTTTATTGACATTTATAATGGGCATTATAACTATCTTACTTGGGCTCTTTTCTAAGTGGTTCACTTTTGGGGATACATTGAGGTATGTTACTTTCACTTTAGTACTTATAGTTATGGTACTTACAATACTGCGGCCTAGTTTAAAGATATATTTTCGTATAAAGGAGAGGTTAGCTATGACAAATTAATGGAATATATTAATATCATTCTTACGGCCTGCTTTTTCAATACGAATGTATGTGCTAAATAATCTAAATATATTATCCAAATTCTAAGTCATTATAACTTAATTTGCAATTTAAGTACCTATGGCAACACTTCAAGTTATAGTTAATATTCTGGTGGTACTTATTTGTGTATATTTTGATAATAATTTTGGGATATTCTGTTTAAGTGTTTTCCAATATGAGAACATAAACAATGTTATTTTTATGAAAATTTAATGGATTGTTTGTTTTATAAGCTCACTGTGTTACAACTATTGCATTCTTTTTAATATAATTCACATTACAAGAATGAGATTATTGATTAAAAGAAGTTATATAGTTTAAGAAATGTACTTTTTATGTAAACTGTATATTGTGTGAACTGTTTAATTATTACAGATACACTGCTTGCCATACCCAAAAATGTTGTGGAACTTTTTAAAAATAATGTGCTTCCAATATTACAAATTGTATCCTTTAGTTGCCAATTACAAATATCAGATTTTAATAATATTACTATACCCTGGTACCGTTAATTAGCATCACTTGCTAAGTGTAGTAACAATAATTTGTGATAATTATGTTCTTTTTTTACCATTTTACTTTACAAAACAGCTTAAATTATTTTTATGATTTACTTACCTATAATATGTTAAACTGAGATCTTAAAGGGACTTAATCATCATAATATCACTTAAGGTTTCCCAAAGTTTCGGTTTTATTGCCCCAACGGTGATCAGATCAGTGATCGAACACGGAATGACTTTGGGGTGGGGTTCACATTCCAGTACCACTAGGTAAAATAACTAATTCCATTATGAAGATCTTATGTAGTGTATGTATATAATCAAATATTCAGTATATTTAGAAAATATATTTTTATCTTATATAATATAATTTTTATATTCCTATTTGTACAAGAGAACTTTGTAATTTATACTTATACTCACGAATGTTTACCTATTTTACAATATCATATTTCTTACTACCTTACCTTTACGTTGAATCTCTTTTTAAAGATGAAAAATATGTATGAAACAAATAAGATTCAAAATCATATTTACATTATTATAATGAAAAAATAGGTAACATAAATGTAAAACCATAATTCTATATAATTAATTGTTATAATTCTAGAACTGTACCTAGTGATAAAAAATAACAAGTATAGGTAAGTATTTTCTTTTTTATTGATTGGAGTATTTTGTAGCATGACTTTTATTCGTCAGTACCTATAAGTATAGTATTTGTTATGATAAGATTTTTCAAGTAAAACTTCTTTACGCACGCTTCTTTACCTAAGTTACGAAAAGAATAATTGGGCGAGGCGAGTGGAAATTGAGAGGGAGATATAAGTTATTTAAGATAGAAAGGGAGAGAGTTAGGTTTCGTATACCAATATTACTGTGAGGGCAAAAGCACACATTTTCTTTTTCTCAAGTAAGTATATAACTAGGAGCTGCGGTCGCTGCCGTGGTACTGCGCTGCAATTGAGCGAAGTGACTATTTCTAGTAAGGCATTTATCAATCTATAAGGAGCAGGTTTTGTTCGAGACCGAATTTTGATTTAGGACCCTCAAAAAAAGTTATTGACATATTTTTGTCAATAACTTTTTTTGAGGGTCCTCAATCAAAATTCGGTCTCGAACAAAACCTGCTCCTGAGAATGCTTGATTTTTGAGTGAAAAAATCATGAAAATCGGTTGGGTAGCTGTCGAGAAACAATTTCACATCGAGTTGCATTTGAGTCACCTGATAAAGAGCTCCACTCGCTTCGCTCAATAAATAGAGCTAAAGAAGTTTTACTAAAGCCATGTGGTCTAAAGCACACTCGTAATTTTTTATTTATAGCTTTATTGGTTATGGGTTCTATTCCAAAAGTAATTTAATGAAGTATGTATAGATGTGTGTTGGTTGTTATGTTGTTATTAATGCGCAAAGCGTTATAAACAAACTTTGTCTAAGTACTCCTTTTGGAGGCTGGATGTTTTAATTTTAGGGCAACTTAATTTCTCGTCCTCGTACATCTGCACAAAATCCAAAGATCCATAACCCATGTATTGAGACGGAAATTAATGTTCAGTCTCATTTAAGTTTAATTGCTTAATAAAATAGTTCATTGTATGTACAATTGTATAATAATAACAAGACGGGGTGAGGGTACAGTTCTAGGGAGTTTAATAAGTACGATAAAGTCCTCATTATTGCTCTCGTAGCAATAAAACACGGTTTCCAATTATAAAAATCATTTGTATGAATTTACAAAAACAGCCTGTATACCCAGAGTAAAATATTACGTCTGATTTTGAAACAAGCTCCATGGTATTTTCAAAATAATTATCTACCATCTACCTATTTATAAATTTTTCAAATCTCGTAGAGTAGATAACTAGAAGGTAGTCTCTACCTGTGCCAAAATATCAACCTGTAGGTTCAAATTGTAGGGGTAATGTGCTTAATAATACAAACGTAGGTACCTACATAACTAATTTTGGATTAAATTATACTTAAGTGTAAGAGAAACAATGTTTATTTAGTAGTAGGTATGTAAAGGCCTTTGATTATATATATATAAAGGCATAATACATGATACATGTGTAGTACGATATTTGCTTCGTCCATTGTCTATTTATGATAGCGTAGGTACTAACCTATAATGTCACTTGCAGATTGAAATAATGTCAGTTTATAAAATAATGGGTATAATCGGTATAATACACGGTTTTAAACGGCTGTTTAAAACAGAAAATAATACTCGTGTACACAGTTATTTTAAAGCAAATTAAGTCATACCTGTACAACGTTCTATGGAACGTTGTACAGTTTTAAGCCGTGTAGACAGCTAAAATCTCTGTTTTAAACCGTTTAACCCTTTACTCGCTCGGCAGGAATCGACGCTTGTAAGTTGGTGTTCTAAGGCAGTACTAACTACCTGCCATCCATTACTCATCGGCATCATTTTAATAAGTAATTCCATCATCAACCTATTTTGAAAGTTGTCCTACTACAATCTGCTGTTGACATTATCTATATCGCATATTATTATTTTATTATATTAGATATGTATTGGAAAAATCAATAAAGAATGTACCTATGCAATGATCAAGTTTTTTAAATATATTTAATTTGCCTCTATAGGTCCAGCAGTGCCCTAGTACAAATTTAAGCTGATGTAACCATAATAAACAATAAAAAGTCTATCTGCCATTGGATTATATCAATAGAAATTCATTGTGAGGATAAGTGCCTTTGCCCATAGTTATAATAGGCTTGTGTCCCAAATTTCAAAAATTGATTAAATCTGTAGTTATGAATCTATATAGCATAGCATAGCATAGCATCACGCCTTTTTCCCCGAAGCGGTAGGCAGAGGTGTGCAAACACACCCACATCTCGCCAGCTATGTTAGGTCCCATGTAATAGGGGGCGAGCCTATTGCCATTTACCGGGCACAAGTTCCAGACTCTGGGATAATTATCTAGATAAAATTCTAAAGAGAATTATACATTATCCACCAGACCCGGGAATCGAACCCGAGACCTCGAGTGTGGCAGTCCGTACATAGTACCATTGTGCCACCGAGGTAGTCATTTGAATCGAGGTAGTCAGTTGAATCTATATAGTCACAAAAATGTATTATTTTGATTTAAAACTATCATTTACATAGTTTATTTTGCGACCTAAAAAATGTATTTAAATTGGTAACGAAAACGCTCCAATCTGTCATGGCGCCTTGGTTGATGTCACACGTTGCGAAACAAATCAAAATGTGTTTGACGAAGCTATCCTGACCAAAAAACGAACGAAGTTCGCTGCAGCGATTAAGCCATAAATTAGTCGTCTAATCGTAATATAAACATTCAAGTGCAAGATCGCTTATTAGTTATAGTTTTTTCACGACCAAAAGGTCAAAAGCGCCGTGAATATCATGGCGCTTACGCGTTTCCTTCAACGTATTCCAAGAACATGTCACTTGTAAGGATTAATAATAATTAATATAAATTCGTAAATTAATAAAAATGTACGAACAATTAAAATACACATAATCACAGACACAACTTGAACAAGAAGTCAGCTCTTCATACATACTTACTCTATGGTGTGAGAGCGCAACTTGTGACGTCATATTTTCTGATTGGTGTTTGATGTCACGTGACTGAGTGCCTAATTTTTCCAACCTTATTTTCAAAAAATAATAGTAATCTTTATTCTGTCTACAAATTTATATTACTTTTTGTTGTCTATTCATTGGAAATAGTCATAAGAAACATACACCAATCCGATTTATTCTTAGTGGACACAAGCCTATTACAAATATGTTTTACACAATATACATATAACGCGTTGTAATGTTTATCGCAAACCTGAAAGTACTTTGCTCAGAATCGATAGCCCTATCCAATGAGCCGGTTTTCAAGTACGTTAAATAATTTTTATCCCAAAATTACTAGACACTAGTCAAGGCAGTGAACGGAATAAGGTGACCATTGTGGTGATCTGTTTATAATGTGATGGAAAATGTAATCACTTGTGAATAAAGTTTGTTGTACACTTGTGCCAAGTTTCGTAGAGATTGGATACTACTACAACTGTGGCCTCATATTTGTATATACTTATCATAGCCGCTATCCTAGAACACACATTCAGATAGACGAAAGCAAAATTGTCAAACGCTCTTTCGTTCAATTATCAATGCGACACGAATTGATTTTAATAAGTATGAGATGTTGATAGCCAGAGCCCAGAAGATCCCTACCTACATCACGCGGTGCACCTGCTGACAGATGAACGGGGTTCGTATGAATGCTCAGTGTCCACAGAAAAGACAATAAGCTCGCTCTCTTTTACGTGAAACGATAGACCTAGAAACTAACAGTGACTGGCGAAATGTAGGCGTAAATAATAATAGCCCCTGTATTGTATATGTACCTCTTCGGGGATAAAGATGTGATTTGGTGCGCGCGTGTGTGTGTGTGTGTGCGCGATACGAAAAATTACTAAACTGCGTCGCGAGTATGTATTACCAACACTTATAGATAAAATCCCTCGTTGTACCGTATGCACCATTGACCTGCACCATCATTGGTGCAAACGAAACCGCGGATTGGGGATGGTCTCATCTGCACCATTGAGATGACACTATAGGATCAATCTCTTTGTCCACTTTCATAACTGGTTATCTTATATATAGGTACTGAGACCTATAATATGTACTGCTTGAGTGAGGGCATTGAGTGACCATACCGTTCGCGGAGAAAACAGTACCAAAAACAGTACAATTAATAAAAACTGTAATTGACAACTTTTGTGTTTCACATTTGACATTTTCACTTGCCAGAGTATAGGCAGTAAGGTCTTAGGACTCTACCCTGTCTCTTAAATGAGTAAATTTACAAAAAAAAATCTTTTTTTTACCGTTTTATAATTTCTTTCTTTTAAAAAAAAATATGACCAAAAATGTCAGTTGTCAAATGTTATGTCAGTATTGTCTGTCATCGGTGTCATTTGTCTGTCAGTTTTTAATTAAATGTTTTTGGCGGCTCACGTGAACGTGATTTGTTCGTACATGTGTAAAATGTAAATATTAAAATAATTGTGTAATAATTAGTTTTCGCATGCTTTCTTTAGACACCAAATAACTTATAATTTTCACAACATTTACGATTCTAAAATTATTGTTCTACACGGTTTATTTATGTTTCACATTGAATACAGAGTTATCATAAAAAGTTTATCTATTGTTTGCTATGGTTAAATAAAATCACTACCAAATCGACTGTGTTCATCAAAATTATACAAAAAAGTATTTTTACCATTAACGTAAGTACACTGAATCCAACAATATCATTGTTGTTATTAAGTAAAAACTGTCTTTACCACTAAAATATTATTCATTCCTTATTATTACCGTTTCTAGGTTCTAAAAATAGGTTTAGTGAAACAAATTTAACCATGGCTCATACTACGGCCTCTACAAACAATGTGAAAAGTGGTCTTATAGACTTCACTGCGGGATCATTGGGTATGTAATTTTTGTCTTATAACATCTTAACACAACCAAATGCAGCAAGTAACTTTATTTAGCATCTGCAACTTAAAATAATTATTGTGAAATTAATTTTTTGTCATGTGGTGGTATAGGTATTAACTTGTGTCATATTTCCCAAAATTAAACATTTATTATAACAACTAAGAAGCCGTTAGAAAGTGAGCTTAAATAGTATTTCAAAAGACCCAAAGTTGAGTATTGTATTTCAGATATCTAATTAAGTCATATCATGCTAAAAATTCTCACAACCTTGATAATGATTTAAACCACTGGTCAATACGATATTTTTTTTTTTATTAGGTGGTGTGGCAGTGGTTTATGTTGGTCAACCTTTGGATACAGTTAAAGTGAAGATGCAAACATTCCCTCAACTGTATAACCAGGGTATGTACCACTGTGTGAAGCAGACTCTTAAGAATGATGGTTTCATCAGAGGTCTATATGCTGGTACCACACCTGCAATTATTGCCAATGTTGCTGAAAATTCAGTCCTCTTTGCTGCCTATGGTTACTGCCAAAAATTTGTATGCAGACTATCTGATGTTGAGGTATTTCTTCTTTGTTATTTTTTTATATTATTTTTTCATAAAATGTTGACTTCTGAATGACCTACTGCCATCATAAGAAGAAATTGTATTTGTTGTAGAAAGTAGAGCAGCTATCAACCTTGGGCAATGCATCAGCAGGATTTCTGGCAGCATTTTTCTCATCATTCACACTATGCCCTACCGAGTTGATTAAATGTCAACTGCAGGCGATGCGGGAAGTCAACGTGCCAGGCTCACAAACAGTACGATTGGGTATTTCATTGTTGTTGTACTTAGATTTAAGTAATACTTCCATTCAAATGTTACTTTATTATTTAGGATTGAAAGTTAGGGAAAGGCCACAGGTTCAAGTCCTGCCGATGACATTCAATCAATATTGTATTAGATATCAGGAATATTTATTTACACTAACAACAAATCCTCTGTGTCATTGCTGACTGGGAAGGTTGCTCAGAATGCTGGCTGCATTGCCACATTGATTGGCGACTTTCATTCTTTGTGACAGAAAATATGTAACAATCTTTCTGGTCCTGAGTAGCATCAATTCAATCAATTTGTTTACGTCATAGCTAATTTAAGCCTTTATAAATCATCTGCCATTTAGCTTGCTTCTCCGAGTAGGAACAGGGCAATAAACAAGTTAAATATAGGGCAAAAATTTGCCATATATTTTAGAGTTTTCGAAAGTTTTTTCATAAAATCCGAAAAAAAACGAAAAGAAATCAACATCACTTTAGAGGTCTTTGACCATGCCGAGTTGATTGCAGCTGGTCTTGAGTCTCTAACTATTACCGTTCTCGATTTGACCTCGTTTTGACCTTGACCTTGATATCAGAGGTCAAAGGTTAAGTTCATTTTAAAGGTCTTTGACCATGCTGAGTTGATTGCAGCTGGTCTTGAGTCTCTAACTATTACCGTTCTCGATTAGACCTCGTTTTGACCTTAACCTTGTGATTAGAGGTCAAAGGTCAAGTTCATTTTAGAGGTCTTTGACCATGCTGAGTCTATTGGCGTTTACACTGAATCTCTAGCTCTTACCGTTCTCGAGTTGAAAGTAGTTCACGGACGGACGGACGGACATTACTGTTGTATAAGAGATTTTCGTTTTAAAAACTCTAAAAAGTCTAAATCCCATAGCACAAGCTTCTAGCTTAGTTTGGGCTGCAAAGTGCTTGTCTGTCTTTTTGAAGCAAACTACTTTATGCTGTTATGCACACTTGACTTGTGGAGTAAGCTCGTGATTGCGTGACGAGAGCTTTACGAAAACTATTCGGGCGAGGCGAACGGAAGTTGAGAGGATATAGGTTATATTAGTGAAGATAGGAGTCAGTTAGGTTTCGTATATTACTTATTATTATGGTCAAGAGAGAGAGGTGCGATCACATATTTTCTTTCTTTCTCTCAAGAAGTTTTACTTCTAAAGCACACTCGTTTTTATACATGCACGTAAGATTTTGTTGCCTTTAATCAACATTTCATCACAAGGCAACGGGTTTCACTTTTTATTAAAATCATTCGGTCTTTTTGGACATAACCCATTGTAATTGTGCCCGGTGACGGCAATAGGCTTGGCCCCTATTACGTGGGACTAAAATACTGGCAAATTGTGGGTGTGTAATGCACCTCTGCCTACCCTTTCGGGGATATAGGCGTGATATGTGTGTGTGTGTATAATTTGGATTCGATGCTTTAAGTTGCCGTTTGGTTGCGACGATATCGTGCACTGTCGTGATTTCACAATTGAATCATCGTTACGTTACATATGAGTTCAAATTATTACTTTACGAACGTTATCGAGTATCTATCGGTGCCGTAAGGGCATCAGTAAAACAGTGGCAGTTATTATTTCGATCGAACGACCTTTACCTATACTGATAAAAGATACCTAAATGAATAAATAATAAATTGATGTGTCTCATTGTAGTTCCAAATAAACAGCTTTTCATTAAACGCATATAATTTTATTTTCTTTTAATCTTTGTCGGTCTGTTTGTTTGTTTCGGCTCATCTATGAAACGGGTCAATCGATTTTTACGTGGCTTTATTTGGCAGTTAGCTGATGCTATAAGGAGTAGGTAATTAGGCTACATTTTATCCGTGTTCCCGTGGGAATGAAGAACTTGACAACTCTTCCACGCGGACGAAGCCCCCGTCGTCAGCTAGTAATAATAATATTTGTGTATTTTTTATAAGTTGTAGCAGATTATCTTAGTATTACGCGTGGAGTCGAATACCTTCCCGCTCGCACACCAACTATCTGTTTCATTCTACAACCACCACCACCTTCTTAACAGCAAGATGGAGGGACGTGCCCGCCTATATAAACCGCACACGCAACGATCAAGTTGTCATTCGACCGTTAGGAGACGCTGAGTGAGATAGCCTGGTAGAAGCTAACCTGAGCGATAGCCCCGCAGTCCCTCTTTAGATCCTCACGCAGCGTCGGGAGGTGAGGAGCGATAGCCCCGCAGTCCTCTTCCACCTCAAATAGGGTTGTAACATTGTATGTATACATATAAGTTTGTATCATTATATATAACAATAAACCAGATATATGGTCAAGCAAGCCAACAGACGCCTTTGATTTCTACTCTGGACACCCTAACCTCCTACATTTGGCGCCCAACTTTTTTTCAATATACCCACAAGAAGATTTATAAAAGTGTTGGAACTACCCACATATATTAACATACTACCCACGTTTATGTGAAATAAATTTGTATCTACCTGCACACAAAAACATAAAATGTCAAAACCAGAAGACATTTCGGTAGAACAAATGCATCAGTTTACTGAAGTATTCGCGAATTCAGAAGAGCGTGAAGCCTACAACAAGTTGAAAACTGAATTGATAACAGCACCAGTATTAAAACAAGCTGATTCAGATATGCCGTTCACAATTAAAACAGATGCAAGCCAATATGCAATTGGCGCAGCTTTAGTGCAGGGGGAGGGTAATGATGAACATCCTGTAGAATATGCAAGTATATTAATTACTCCAGCGAGTGTAATTATACTGTGACAGAAAAAGAAGCCTTAGCAATTGTATGGGCAATATCGCAATTTCGAGGATATATAGAAGGAAATCGATTCATTACAGTAACTGATCAACCGATTGGTAAATATCCCACATTGCCTATTACTAAGTTTGAGAAAAGAGATGACATCCTGCCGAAGCCAGTTAATCCGATAAGAAGGAGAGGACGACCGCGCAAGGATCCTGGTGCTCTCACGGGACGTTAACAAGCACCAGAGGGGGAGAATGTAGCAGATTATCTTAGTATTACGCGTGGAGTCGAATACCTTCCCGCTCGCACAGCAACTATCTGTTTCATTCTACAACCACCACCACCTTCTTAACAGCAAGATGGAGGGACGTGCCCGCCTATATAAACCGCACACGCAACGATCAAGTTGTCATTCGACCGTTAGGAGACGCTGAGTGAGATAGCCCCGCAGTCCACTCAGTAGTATGGTAGAAGCTAACCTGAGCGATAGCCCCGCAGTCCGAAGGTTCAGTGAGGTCTTTAGAGGAGATAGCCCCGCAGTCCCTCTTTAGATCCTCACGCAGCGTAGGGAGGTGAGGAGCGATAGCCCCGCAGTCCTCTTCCACCTCAAATAGGGTTGTAACATTGTATGTATACATATAAGTTTGTATCATTATATATAACAATAAACCAGATATATGGTCAAGCAAGCCAACAGACGCCTTTGATTTCTACTCTGGACACCCTAACCTCCTACAAAGTTTATTTAAAAATATAGTAAATATGTAATAAAAGTAATAAAGGGAATAATAATAATGTAGTAATTAATTAAGTAGATTTTTTATATGTGTAAATAGATTTATATATGGTATATAAGCGTTATGTATATATAGGTAGGTATGTATTGTATCTCATAGTAAGATCATCAACCTACGCACACTTAATACTTTTCTTCAACTAAGCATCTCCTTCCCTGGCCCACTGGAAGAGATTTCTTAGAAATAAGTGGTGCCTTTGTACTAAAACTCTATCCTACTGTTCTTATCTCGCTCTTCCTTCTTGTGTGTACATAAATAAAAAAAAAAATAAAAAAAAATATTATTTACTAATTTAATTTGATGATTTATGATTCACTCAGACACAGTCGATCAACTCAAGATACTATACTACTCATATATCTCAAATAGATTGAAAATAAAAGGTCATTGACACCGAGGAACAAACCTGTGAAACACTGTCGCTGCAGGATGGGGCGGGTGGGGTCGCGTTTATTTTCGGTGTCAATGACCTTTTATCTCAATTTATTTGGGATTTACTGTATAGTCGTATATTACCTAGATACTAATTAAAAGAGGCTACTAAACTAGAATGACCGAGGTATAGGTACGCAATTAAATTGCGTAGTTACGTAAAATATTCACTTATCTCTCTTCATTTATTTGTACACATAGTAAATAAGTAAATAGTCTTTATCTACTGTTATGATTACGAATGACGGACGCTATTTCGATACCACTGGGATGTTATAGATGTTTATTATTGGGTTTTTCCTTTTCAGGTTAGAATAACGCCTTTGCGGTTGACACAACAAATATTTAGACAATACGGTATTCAGGGTCTCTTCCGTGGACTTGTACCAACTATTATGAGAGAAATGCCTGGATATTTCTTCTTTTTTGGCGGATATGAAGGTTTGTACCTGACTATATTAGACAGTAGTACACTATATTGAAGCTGTTCGCGTGGAATTGCCTAATATAGTTTCTTATGATTTCTTATTTATTTGGGCATCAATATGATGCGTGATGTTTTATCGAAGGGCGACTCAAGGCCCGTGGCTGTATAGAATACCTCGCCCAAAGAGAAAGGGGTTAAGGTACTCGCTAAACCCTAAGGTGTTCTTTTCCTTAACAGGTGGCAAAATTTACAAAACTGTCTTTTAGTTACAATGCGTTTAATAAGAACGTTAAAACCTTGTAAAAAAAACATAGTTGAATTGAGAACCTCCTCCTTTTTTGGAAGTCGGTTGAAAACGGGATCTTACGGTATCACATACATTATCATACATACCTATAATTTAGGTATACCTTCGACAGTAACAGTAGGTACTGTTGAACTCACAGACCTAGAAAACTACCCTATCTAGGGTCCAACTATACCTATTATTTACTGTCCCCGAAAGCCAAAAGTATGGCCAATGCCTGCCGGGCGCCACTGGAAATACCATACCTTCTGGTGCAAGAAGTCTCCAAACTCACTGATTTTGACTTCCATATTGTTTTTATTAAACGAATAATATTACGGTATGGATCATTTTGGAATGGAATTTTCAAGTGGGGATTGCGCCCAATATAAATGATAAGCCGAGCAATGAATTTTGTTTATCATTGACTGACCCAAACATTGACCTTGACCCAGTTTATAAAGAAATGATAGTTAACGAACGAACAATATTATAACTTGTAGATGAGATAATTATTTTTTTATTAATATGATAAAAATATTGCTTACTTACATTATTATACTTAAGTATCTGGACTGCGGGGATTGTAGCTACCTTTTAGGTGTAGGTTTTTATTTTTTTATTTAGGCCGAAAAATTGACGCCACCCGCCTGATGGTAAGCTGAGGCGACGTCTAGCAATTGAGGGCGACTCGCACAGTACACAGGAATACTATAGAGAGTGGCCCTCAACTTGACGACCCAGTAATGTGCCTCTTCACGCTTCGCTTAAAGAGCCCAGGGTTATATGTTGAGGAAACACGTGCGCAGGCAGGGCGTTTGCAGAGAAACGATCATTTAAAACGCTCGGTTCTCGCGAAGACGGTTTCCACGGTATGAGGGTGACATCTCTGCCCGGCACGCGTTGTTCGGGATCGGAAAGGAGAGGGTGGGATCAGGTTGAAGAGCTCTTCAGAACACTCACCGTGGTAAATACGGTAGAACGCGGCCAAGGAAGCAATTGTTCGGCGCTGGGCTAGCGGCTCAAGGCTTCCCGTTACCTCCGGACAGTCTATAATGCGAACAGCGCGTCGCTGCATAGCGTCGAGTGCGTCCAGCAAATACTTCGCGGAGCAGTCCCAGAGGTGAGAGCAGTATTCAACGCAGGGTCTAATCTGCGTTTTGTACAGCAGACACCTCTGGTGCGGTGTAAAGAATCGCTTTATCTTGTTCAGTATTCCTAGTTTCCGCGAAGCTCGCGACGAACGTCTATGCCAAGGATGTCTAGATTGTCCTTCATTGGTAATATTGCATTCTGAAGAGTGGGTAGGGGAAGGAAAGGGGATTTTTTCGCTGTAAATGCACACGCCTGTGTTTTGTGGGCATTGAACTCGACCCAGTTCTCGGCACCCCATTGGGAGATACTGTCGAGGTTTCGGTCTAAATCACCCACGAGATGTCGTCTCTCCTCCTCTATCACAGATCGCCCCGCCGTCGGACGAACCGAGTAACTCCCGTGCAATGTACTGTCATCTGCATAGCAATGAATGTTCCCGAGGGAAAGCATATCATTGATATGCAGAAGAAAGAGAGTTGGTGACAGTACGGACCCCTGCGGTACCCCGGCATTCACTTGCAAGAAGCGAGAAGCCTGGCCATCGCAGAGGACCCGCACTCGGCGCTCGTTTAAAAAACTGGCAATCCAGCTGCACAGTTGAGGAGGTAGACCATATGCCGGAAGCTTGGAAAGGAGCGAAGCATGCCAGACCCTATCGAAAGCTTTGGCGATGTCCAGGCTAATAGCCAAGGACTCGCCGAACTTTTCCATAGCCTCACCCCATACATGCGTGACGAATGCCAGGAGGTCACCCGTTGATCGTTTTGGCCTGAAGCCATATTGCCGATCATTGATTAGCGAGTCATCCTCCAGGTATCGCATGAGCTGCTTATTGATAAGAAGCTCGAGCACCTTGCAAATGACTGAGGTGACAGCTATGGGTCGATAGTTGCCTGGATCGGATCGATCCCCTTTCTTGGGGATCGGTTGTACGTTCGCCTCCTTCCAGGCCTCCGGAGGCCTGGAAGGAGTATGACAGGCGGTACAGACGCGTTAATACTGGAGACAACTCAGCAGCACATTTTCGTAGCACCACCGCCGGAATGCCGTCAGGGCCACTGGCTTTCCGCGTGTCGAGTGACTGCAGCACTGCCCGTACATCACATTGCCTGATAACAATATCAGGCATAGTGTGGCCACAGTTGGCGATGGCGGGGGGCTGCAGGCCACGGTCATCGACCCGGGAATTAGCCGCAAAGAGGTCTGCGAGCATGTCCGCCTTCTCTTGGGCTTTGTGAGCCAGTGATCTATCAGGAAAACGCAGTGGTGGCAGCGAGGGTTGACAAAAATTTGACTGTACGGCTTTTGCCAGTTGTCAGTATCCACGGCTGCCCGTGGGATGGGATGTGAGCTCCTGACCAAGCCGCGCGACGCGCTGGGCATCCGCTCTCTTGAAGGCCCTCTTGCTGAACCTAGTGGCCCTATTGTACGCTGCTTTGAGGCGGTTCACGTTCGGCCCGAGTCACGTGCCGCCCGAGCCCTGACCCAGGCGCGATATGCTGACGGTTTTTTCTGGACAGCCTCGGCACATTCACGCCCGAACCAGGGGCGAGCTTTGCGGATGCTGGCGACATCAGTGAAAGGGATATAATATTCTATCCCTAGACTGATCTCGCCAGCAATGGCAGCAGCGCTATCCGAAGGCGCCTTCCCTACAAAGCAGCGCTGGCTCCACGGGACGGACGCAAAGTAATCGCGGAGACCGTCCCAGTCTGCCGACGAGTAGTGCCATAGTCGTCGAGTCATTTGTTCAGCACGAGCAGGCGGTGGCACTTGGAAGCTGGCGTGCACCACACAGTGGTCGGAAGTGCCCAGTGGGGCGCGTACCGACACACTGTACTCGGCTGGGCGACTCGTCAGCAGTAGATCCAGCAAGGCGGGCGTGTGGTCTGACCTGTCAGGTATCCGGGTGATCCCCCGTACCATCTGGGTCAGCCCGTGGGAGAGAGCGAATGCATGGGCGGTTCGTCCCGCATGATCGGTCCTAAGGGACCCCAGCCACTCAACGTGATGACCGTTAAAGTCCCCCAAGAAAACCAGGTCAGCGTTCGGGAACCGCACATGCGCATCGTCAGCCATCTCGCTGAGGTATTCGAAAAGCCTTGTTGTCCCAGTGTCCCCTGTGTGGGAGCGGTAGACGCACACGTAGATCTGGCTCATGGAGCCATGATCCACGTGCAGCCAAAGGACGGAGTAGGAGGGGTTCTCCAGACAGCGCAACCGGCGGCAGCAAACATCCGCCCTAACGAACACGCACACCCCGGCTTTATCGCGGAATTGTTCCTCAATGATATAGCCCGGGTAACAGAGGTACGACGTGTCGTCAGGGCGGCGTATCTGTGTCTCCGTTAGGAACATCACAGAAGGCCGTGCCGTCTCCAGGTGATGGTGGACGGTATCGAGGTCTGCATGGAGTCCGCGGATATTCGCGAACTCCACCTCAAAAGGAATCGACTTTGTGGGTTTTCTAGAGGCCGCTGTGTCCGTTTATAACTTTGTTGCACTGTCATGATGAGATATAGGGAAGCGTGAATACAGGGCGTCATTTGGTGCGGCAGTAAGTGACAAAGTGCAGAGGCTAGCTTCGTCTAGAACCGTGTGGCTAGGTCGGAGCCGACCTGCCGGACGGAAGGGCTCCCAAACCCCCCTGATGCAAGGCCGCCGCTACCCCACACCGGTTACCACCCGGACCGGCGACCCCACATCAGGATTATGCGCAACATGTGGGGCAGCCTCCTGGGGTGGTTGGTCCCAGGCGGGCCCCATGACTATGTTGCGGGCGGCCGCGGCAACGCCGTTGCTAAGGGTCTCCCTGGCCGGCGAATCGACCCACACCACCCACACTAAACTCCGCTTCGCCCCCACTGGACCCCTGCCTGCCGCACCATACATCGCCCTGGGCCCGGCAGTGCAGCTGCTGAACCCCTAACGCAACCCAGCCTGGGCTGGGTTACTTGGGGGGCTTTAGCACAGCTGCACGGTGGTATCCCCCCGGACCAACACTGTTGTACCACCTAGTATCCACGTAGGGGCCAAGCCACCACATGGGTACCGTAATATACGAACCTCGTCCGTTAATCAGCAGGTGAGCCACTAGCAGGTGAGGTCGCTGGGGCCCGATAGATGTAAGAAGGGCCCCTTTGCACCCAAAAAGTAAGATATGGTAAGATTGGTCCTTCGAGTTTTCGAAATTATCGATACGATACGGCTTACCAAACATTTTGACCTCTGTCAACACAACCAATCGGGTAGTAGTAAAAAATAATTAAGATCATTTTAGGGTTCCGTAGTCTCGTGATCCAGTTTCGTCATATTATTATCCGTCCGTCCGTTCTCGGCTTTCTGACCAAACGGTTAGTGTTAGAAAGATAACTTTGCATGGAAATGTATATTTATCACGCCGACAAAGTTAATGAAAAATATTTTTTTTGGGGGCACCTCCTCTTCATGTAAAGTGGGTTTTTTCTCGCGTTTACCCTATTGTGTGGGGTGTCATTAGATACATTTTTAAAACATTGAGAGGAGTATGCGAGATATTCAACTTTAAAACGCATTTTTTTGTTGAAATAGCCAAGAATGCCCCCTCTGAAAGCTAAACGGCTGGACGTAAAAACTAAAAAAGAAACAGGATGGTAATCCATAAAAATATAATGAATTTTAAAGAAAAACTTGACGAAGCAGATAACTTTGTTAGTTCAAGAGTTATAGAGGATATTGTGCGTGACTACGGGACCCTATTCTATGCGTATCCCGACACGCACTTGGCCGGTTTTTTAACAGAATCAAACATACCTATAAAGTTTTTCGGAAAAATATTTTATTTAATTCCATTTTTATATTTTTCAGGAGCAAGAGAACTACTGAGACAGCCAGGACAATCTAAGGACGACATAGGTTTCGTTCGAACTATGATTGCGGGCGCTGTCGGAGGTCTCGTGTTGTGGACGGTGATATTCCCCTCTGACGTGATCAAATCTAGAATACAAATATCCAACAGAAGTCAGAAGTTCTTAACCATAGGACGTGAAATTATACAGAAAGAAGGTTGTTTATTCATCTAACTATATCTATACTAATATTATACACACACACACACACACACACACACATATCACGCCTATATCCCCGAAGGTACCCCTTCAGCAGAGGTGCATAACACACTCACAATTTGCCAGTATTTTTGTAATACGAGGCAAGCCTATTGCCGTCACCGGGCACATTTATAATGGGTTATGTCCAAAATGGCCGAACGAATTTAATAAAAAGTAGCAGCTATATTGTAATTTTGAAAAAAAAATTAACCCGTAATACTAATAATATAAGATAATGAAAGATTTTATTATTTGTTTGTTTGAACTGAATAGGCTCTGTAACTACTGAACCAATGTTGAGAATTCTTTCACTGGTTTGTAGATAGATAGTAGATAAGATAAGATAAATACTCTTTATTGTACATAGTACACAAGCAATAAATAGTAACGTATAATATACATGCCTTAAAACGAATGTACAAAGGTCGCTAATAAGCGATCTCTTCCAGGCAACCTATCATATATATATGTTACGGCTAATACCCGAAGTGCGGCTAAGAAGAAGTAACAACTAACCTAACCTAACCGGCTAAAACTAGGTGCAGCCGCACTTCGGGTATTAGCCGTAACATATATACAAGTTGAATATTTCAAGTGGGCTTGGATGGCCAAATCCGGAATTATAAGGAATAGCGAAAAATGCTCAAAGGAATCACGAGCCCGATTTTGATGAAACTTAAGAGCGTGTACGCCTAGAGCGCGATGTTAAGTTTAGGTAATTCAAACCCACACAGAAGAAGCGCGACACGAGTTCGTCATGACATTTTGCATGGTCATACTCAACTGTTCCCGTTACTCTTTCATCACTTGAGTTTCTTTTACATTGCCTGTAGCGAAACCATAAACCAATAAGCACACAAACCTTGTGATTTAAAGCAAGCGTTAGTATCATGCAGTAATTAAATAAAAAAATTATGAAAACGAAACAGACTTAGGATAAAATAATACGAGTATCAACGTTTTTAAATAAAATTGTATAGTCTGTAATCGTGTAAATCTATGGCATTGAAATACAATTGAAATTGCCATGGTTAACGGGCCTTTCTGAAATAAATAAAATAAGTCAATATAGCAAAAAATGTCGCTTAGACTAAAGTCTAAGCGACATTTTTTTGCGATATTGACTTGTATACATATTTGGAATCAGCGAATTTTTCTGCGTCGTTTGAACTGAGTTTCACCTTTTTATGAGCAAGTTTTTGGCGCTTGAACCCTACAGTAACTCTGCTCTCATTTTGGACGTCTTTGTTCCAACCGACACATAATTTTAGCAATATTTTGTAGTTATGAGCTTTACTAAAATCTTTGTTGTTTGTTGGTTGAATCATTTTTCCTACGACCATTTTAAATATCTAATGCGTGTTAAGACATTTGAACTTTTGTTTAAATACGTGGATTTGTCGCTTGACATATTTTGCATTGAAGCATAACGATAGGCTATGTCGCTTGAAAAATTTTGCATTCCATCAAAATAAGAGGCCTAGTCGCTTGAACCATTTTAACTAGGCTCATTTTTTTACGTAATGACGTCTGAAACATTTCTCTTAAATTAATATTGGTGTGAAATGTTACATAAACCTTTTGTGATACATTCAAACTTTTATTGCTAAGTTTGTTAAGTCTCAGTTTGAGCTATGGCTCACTGAGCTCGACGTCGTCTTCACTGCGTACCGTCCTCGCCCTGTCCTGCTCCTCGGAGACTTCAACGCTTGGAGTGTGGCGTAGGGCTCCCGGGAAACCAGGGACAAGGGGTGGCTTCTTGAGGACTGGACCAGAACGCGTGGTTTGGTAGTCCTCAACCCGGGGAATGTCGCCACCTTTTGGCTGCAGGGGAGGGAGTCGATCGTGGACGTATCTTTTGCGAACCCTGCCCTCGCCGACCGTATTTCAGGCTGGCACGTGGAGGAGGGTGTGGAGACGCACTCGGACCACCGGTTCGATGTCGTGCCCCCACCTGGCCTCCCACAGCCAGTCGAAAATCCCCCGGATCCGCTTGGGCGCTTCAACGTCTAGACCGGGAGGCTCTCGTGCAGGCGTGGATTCCGTCGCCGGACAGGCCTGCCGATGTGGATGCCGAGGCGGAGTGGTTCAGGAGAGCCATGTTGCAAATCTGCGATGCGAAGCAGGTGTATTGGTGGTCACCGGAGATTGCACAGCTGCGCGCAGCATGCGTCTCCGTCCACCGCCAGTACACCAGGTTTCGCCGGAGGCATCGCCGCCCAGAAACCGCGGCTGCCCGAGAGGCGGAGCTGTACCAGTGATACAGAGAGGCTAAGGGTTTACTCCAGAAGGCTATACAGCGGGCCAAGATTTCGGCCCGCGAGGAGCTCCTGGAGATTTTGAACGGGAACCCATGGAGGCCGCCTTACCTACAGGTCAGAGGTAAACTCCGACCGAGGGCGCCTCCATTGACCCAGTGTCTCCAGCCAGAGTGGCTGGAGGTGGTCATGCGAGGATGTCATGGGAGGCGAGTGCGGAGGAGCACGTCTCTCCGCGCAAGGTTTCGTCTCAGACGCCCGACGCGGATAGCACCAGCGAAGACGACGTACCCGAAGTCAGAGTGGGTGAGCTAGGTGCGGCAGTACTCCGGCTACAACACTGAACGGAAAAACACTGCCCCCGGACCCGACGGTATACCTGGGTGCATGGGTTCTGGCCCTCGAAGAACTAGGGCCACGACTGAAGGGGCTCTTTACCGCATACCTCGAAAGGGGACAGTTTCCCAAATTATGGAAGACGGGGAAGCTGGTCCTGATTAGGAAACCGGGGCGTCTGGTGGACTCACCGTCTGAATACCGGTCGATCATGTTGCTCGACGAGGTGTGTAAGCTCTTTGAGCGAATAATCGCGGAACGCCTCGTCGAGCATCTCACAAGTGTGGGGCCAGACCTGGCGGATAACCAGTTCGGTTTCTGCCGGGGACGCTCCACCGTGAACGCGATCATGCGCGTGAAGAGCCTGACGGAGGAAGCTGTCTCGCAGGGCAAGGTGGTGGTGGCGCTTTTAACGCTTTTAACACCTTGCCATGGAGCTGCGTTAGGGAGGCGCTCGTGTATCACGAAACGCCTCTCTACCTCCGTCGTCTACGTTCTGCAGGGGTCGGTACTGGTACCGCTTCTGTGGAACGTCGACTACGACTGGGTGCTGCGGGGTGCGATGCCTGAGGGCGACGATACCCTCGTTACGGCAACGGTGCAACGCATCAGGACGCAGCACTCAAGGTCACGACGGGTGTTGCTAAGTCGTGGGTCGGATACGGCGGCTGGGACTTTAGGTGGCCCTGCACAAGTCCGAGGTTCTTTGTTTCCACGGACCTCGGAACGGTCCACCTAAAGGTTCCAGTATAACTGTAGGAGGCGTTAGCATCGGCATCAAGCCCTCGATGAAGTACCTAAGGATCGTACTTGATAGCCGATGGAACTTTGGACCACATTTCCGAAGTTTGGTCCCTAAAGTGACGGGGGCCTCAGTCGCGCTTTCGCGACTCATGCCCAACATAAAGGGACCCAACGCCTCCTGCAGGAGACTGTACCAGGGGATCGTGCGGAGTATTGCCCTATACCATACGGGGGTACCGATCGATCTCCGGAGAGGCTGCATGTCTCTTAGTCGGGATCCCTCCATGGGACCTCGAAGCGAGAGCCCTTGTGTCATTGTTCCAATGGTTCAAGGAGGTGCTGGAGCGGACCGCAGGCCTGCGTCTCGAGAAATCGAGGACCAGTGGTCCCAACTCCGCCAGGATCTCATGGAGACTTGGAGGGTGCGACTTGAGCAACCAAAGTGGGGAAACACCGTAATCGCGGCGGTGAGACCGATCATGGACGAGTGGTTGCATAGGCGGCATTGTGACCTCACGTATCGTACGACGCAGATCGTTACCGGGCATGAATGCTTCGGTAGCTATCGGTGTCAACACTGCGAGGTTTCCGATGACGACACAGCACTCCACACGTTGATGGAGTGCTCAGCGTGGGCAAGTCAGCGCCGGGACCTCGTAGTGGGTCTGGGCGTGGATATTCTCTCGCTGGAAACCATGCTCCAAGCCATGGTCTCCAGCGCGAGTAGGTGGAACGCGGCCGTGTCCTTCTGCGAGCAAGTCATGCTCGCGGAGGAGGCGGCTGAGAGAGAGAAGGAGCGTACCCTCCCCGCTGACTTCCGCAGTCAGTGGCTAGGGCGCCGCAGAGTCATCTACGCCTAGGACCATCGACCTCCACGATCGGGGCCTGAGGACGGCGGGATAGCTACCGGCCGTCCTTACAGATTCACTCACCGACGCGGAATAAAACCCAACCCCAACGACTTGGGATTTTTTTTATTCCGACCAAACCCCGAAGAGGCCACCCAGGTGGCAAAAGTCCGCCAGGCATTACTAGAAATACCTTCTGGGGTCACCAGAGACGCACGCGGAGTTAAATAAAAACAGTCCGGTTCAACTTTACATGTTATACTCATTTGACATGTTAAATGCATTGTGAGGCGTGTAGTATGTGCCATTTTTCCTCGTTTTGGTTCATATTCTTATCAACATTTCGACTAATTTACTTTCAACTTGAATGTAAATCACTGGCAGTTGAACCATTTGGCTTTTCTCTAGCAAACAACACATACGATGCATTTTGGATCAAACGACATTTATTTCAGTAAAAAAAAGCCACATATTCATGAAAACTCTAAAAAGTAGCAATATGTATTTGCGGAAATACTGTATTAATTATATCAAAATCCGCGCAGTAGTTTCCTTTTTATGATTTTTTTTTCGAAAAACGAAACTTTAAATCGCTCTCCTGCAACTTTCAAAAAATGTCGCTTAGTACAATTAGCCCTGGAACCCTCGATATATATACAGGTGAATTTTTCAAGTGGGCTTGGATGGTGTAATAATAAAGGTGTGTTTTATTTTTCAAAATCAACGGGTTCGATTCCCAGCTAGGATAATTGGTTTTCAAAAAATCTAATGATGAGGTTTTATGTTTCATCAAAATCGGGCTCGTGACTCCTTTGAGCATTTTTCGCTATTCCTTATAGTTTCGGATTTGTTCATCCAAGCCTTTTCAAAAATTCACCTGAATAAATAACTTAAGTAATAGATAAAAGAAAAGTGGGGAGAAAAAAGAAAGATGAGAGAAAGAGTGGTTGGCGAAAAATTCTATGAATAAAATAATTACATAGTAACCTACTTATAATTCTTAAATACAAAAATATGAATACAATATATAAAATAAGTACAATTTTAATGACAGTTCTACTCGTAACTACAGATCGTAAGATAATATTCTATAGTCAAAAGTTTGAACGATCCAAGTGTACATACATCAATGGTCAACCCCGAGTTGTGTAGACTACTTTTTTTATCCCAGTTATGTTCCCACGGGAACCGGGAACGAGAAAACTATAACACGCGGGTGGAGCCGCGGCGATCAGCGAGTAGGTACTTAATATCATTAGCTTACTAGCGAACGTCCGCTTTACAAATTATTTACACAAAACCTTCCTCGAAAAACGTTGCGTAGTTTTAAAGATATTTTTTTTTTATAAATATTATTGGATAATTTTTTTATCCCAGTTATGTTCCCACGGGAACCGGGAACGAGAAAACTATAACACGCGGGTGAAGCCGCGGCGATCAGCGAGTAGGTACTTAATATTATTAGCTGACTAGCGAACGTCCGCTTTACAAATTATTTACACAAAACCTTCCTCGAAAAACGTTGCGTAGTTTTAAAGATATTTTTTTTTTTATAAATATTATTGGATAATTTTTTTATCCCAGTTATGTTCCCACGGGAACCGGGAACGAGAAAACTATAACACGCGGGTGGAGCCGCGGCGATCAGCGAGTAGGTACTTAATATCATTAGCTGACTAGCGAACGTCCGCTTTACAAATTATTTACACAAAACCTTCCTCGAAAAACGTTGCGTAGTTTTAAAGATATTTTTTTTTTTATAAATATTATTGGATAATTTTTTTATCCCAGTTATGTTCCCACGGGAACCGGGAACGAGAAAACTATAACACGCGGGTGAAGCCGCGGCGATCAGCGAGTAGGTACTTAATATTATTAGCTGACTAGCGAACGTCCGCTTTACAAATTATTTACACAAAACCTTCCTTGAAAAACGTTGCGTAGTTTTAAAGAATTTTTTTTTTTTATAAATATTTTTGGACATTCTCACACGACGTCATCTAGCCCAAATTAAGCTAATATAAGCTTGTGTTATGGGATCTAGGCGACTGATAAACATACGTATATATTTTCTAAA
This sequence comes from Nudaria mundana, assembly GCA_963556515.1. NCBI lineage: Eukaryota > Metazoa > Arthropoda > Insecta > Lepidoptera > Erebidae > Nudaria > Nudaria mundana. The sequence continues at coordinate 15,359,948 of OY748288.1, read as the reverse complement.
TACATACATATTATAGGTGTCTTTTTTTTTTTTAATCTTTATTTAGGGAGCTTAGCCACAATTATGACTATGTCGCTCCATCATAGCCACTTTTTATGTTACTTGTAATTATACTATAGTTAGTCTTAAATATTCTAAATACAATGTGTACATGGCCTTAGCTGTGTCTGACTGTGGACTGGCCAGGATACTGTTGCACCTACCGGTTTTCAGCGCCGGGACCTCGTAGTGGGTCTGGGCGTGGATATCCTCTCGCTGGAAACCATGCTCCAAGCCATGGTCTCCAGCGCGAGTAGGTGGAACGCGGCCGTGTCCTTCTGCGAGCAAGTCATGCTCGCGAAGGAGGCGGCCGAGAGGGAGAGGGAGCGTACCCTTCCCGCCGAGTTCCGTAGTCAGCGGCGAGGGCGCCGCAGACTCATCTACGCCCAAGACCATCGACCTCCATGATCGGGGCCTGAGGACGGCGGGATCGCCACCCACCGTCCTTACAGAAGCAGGCTAGAAGGGTTGCGTGCTGCGGGGCCTTTGCCCCATAGCACGCAACCAGATTCGCTCACTGACGCGGGATAAAACCCTACCCCAACGACGCGGGATTCTCATCCCGACCTAACCCCCGCAGAGACCACAGAGGTGGTCAAAGTCCGCCGGGCGCCACTGGAAATACGTTCAGTTTGTAACCAGAGACGCCCGGCAACGGACGTTAGAGCGGCTGCGGCCTAAGGCCGCGGAATTAATAAAAAAAAAAAAAAAAACCTACCGGTTTCCATTACACTAATATTTAGCACACAATTTCTTTGTTGTTGGATCCGAACACATTCCATCAATAGGTGTCTTCTATGTATAATATGTATGTATTTAGAAATATATAAGTATGTTTATCAGTCGTCTAGATCCCATAACACAAGCTTATTATATTAGCTTAATTTGGGCTAGATGACGTCGTGTGAGAATGTCCAAAAATATTTATTTTATTTATTTATTATATATAGAAGACACCCAAACTACGAAACGAATATTTGTGAGTCACACAAATATTTGATTCGACCCGGAATCGAACCTGGGACCTCAGGGACGGCAGTCGCATACTCATACCACTGCGCCACCGAGGCAGATCTAAGCCTACATAGGGATTCAGGTGACTTTGTTTTATACCATGTTATGATTATGACTAGCGGACGGTCGCGGATCGGGCAAATCCAATCCGTGAAATAGGATAATAGCCTCAAACCTTACTCGAGAACATTCGAGAACGAGTCATTGATGAAAATCGATGCAGTAGTTTTTAAGTTTATAACGAACAAACAGACGCTGCAGAGGACTAATAATATACTAGTGGGCGCCCGCGACTTCGTCCGCGTGGTAATTTGGATTTTTTCCCGTTCCCGTCGCGCCGCGCCATATTTTGAACAATTCACACAATATCTTTATAAATTGTAGCCTATGTGTTATTCTGATGTATAAGCTATATTATTGTAAAGTTTCATTAAAATCCATTCGGTAGTTTTTACGTGAAAGAGTAACAAACATCCATCCATCCATACATACTTACATACTCACAAACTTTTGCGTTTATAATATTAGTAGGATAGTGATGTTAACTGGTATATTGGTTACAGGTGTGTTGGCGCTGTACAACGGTCTCAAACCAACTCTAGTGAGGACCATACCAGCTACAGCGGCACTCTTCGTCGTGTACGAATATTCCAAAAAATGGATGCACACATCTTTTGGAGATTAACCAACGGGGTTTCATGTGATTTAGTGAAATTTTATTGATGACTCTATTGTTATATTAGTTTGTAAGCGAGCTAGTGTGACTGCTAGAATGTTTTAAAATATAATATACTGCTGTTAAGAAGTTGAAATATAAATATTTTTTGCAGTTAATATTGCGGTTTTTTTAACAACAGTAAGGGCGTTCCGTGAGATGGGTCGGACCGGGTACGGATTAGAAACGTTAACTACATACATTTTGTATGAAATAGTTTATTACACAGTGCTTGATCCGTTTCTACTGGTCCCGGTGAGGTCTGCAGTCCATTGAAATGTTAGATTTTTTGGGGCTAAGTGTGCAGCTAAAATCAGAGGACGCTATTTTATTTTTTAGATATTGGGTGGTGGGGGGTTGGGGGGGGGGGTATTGTAACGCTAAATCCAAGGGCCCCGACCCTTATGGGTTTTCCGCCATCTTGAAAAAGGGTTGCAAATCGTTATCGCGCTCTATCGGGCAAACTATTCATCGCACAAAAAATTTGCAACCACATTTTTAGGTAACACGTACACCCCTAATAGGTAAGTCGCTGGGAAATATGCATTAAAACGCTTACGAAAAGCAAATCTCATTAATAATATTGGTTAGTGGAAATGCGTATGGAGATACTTACCTATGTACATTTGGATTGAGTGGTCCTTTCTTAACTATATTGGTGGTGGACGCCTACCACACAGGGGAAGAGGCGTGACTGTATTGCGTATGTAGAATGGGTTATCAGTTAAAGGTTTTGAAAATACTTTATATCACAATAAAGCTTAAAACACAGTGGTCCTACGTCTTATGACGTGTCAGACGTCATAAGACGTAGGACCCCTGTGTTTACATTTTCTACGCGCTATGACACGCGTGTCTGGCGCGGTGACGCGTAAGACAGCGTGGTGATTGACCAGTGTGTTCGTTACCATACAAATTGTATAGGCCAGATCCTGTTCAGAAGTCATAATGCGTGGTGTACGTCGCATGTGAAGGATGAGTTTGCCCGACCCTTAAGTTTCTGCGGCCAACCGGAATGGGAAATAAACTCCTCCAGTGTATCTCCTAGTTGGTACCTAAGCTATAAATCAGCTGTAGAATGTACAAACTTTTCTAAGTATATAGACTTTACGTAAGGTAACTACATTCTCTATGCCCATAGAAATGCGCTTTGACATGAGTTGTCAACGCAAAAAAATATATACAGTATTTTTGTAGAATCAGTTTTAGATCACAGGCTTTATTATGTATATCGACGTTCAAATATAATGTCCGTCGATGACCATCAAGTCCAAAATATGTACAGATATTCAAGAAGATCATATAAAAAGAATAGAAGAGATCTAAACGATGATGACGATCAAAGTCCATGTGAGTCTATCCACATTGAGTCGCCTGAAGTATCACCCAGGAGCGATGGCGTAGCGACTAGTTCTCCGCGGTGCAGGTGCGACTTAGACCCAGAGGTCGAGATCGCCAATATACTACATAAAAAATGTCCCGTTATTAATCTAGCACAACAGCAGCTGGAAAGGCTCCTAGACGAAACTGATAAAATACTGTGTAACAACACGAGATGTTGCAGGTTCAGTCATTTTCAATTATTTAGTCCTGCAGGGCAAGCATGGCGGTAGGAAGAATTTGCCCAAAACCAATGATATGGGAGGAAATTTCAAAAAATTTCACGTCATCGATATTTTCAGCGAAATCATTGGTTATCGAAAAACTATTTCCATGCCATGTTCATACTGCAGCGATGTACCTATATCCGGCCATATTTTGCCGAGAGGCCCTATCAACATCTCTAGGAACCCAGGTCATCCTCAGCTGCATCCAAGGCACCTGCTGACTAGGCTCTGGCAAGAATACCAGAAGTGCCCGGAAACTGCAACGGGCTCGCTTGGGACGTCGTACCAACAATGACTGGTGAAATATGGGCGTAGTGAACGCCACTGTCTGCACCGTCGGGGATAGAAACGTATTATTTGGCCGCTTTTCGAACCTCATTACATCACATCATTAGTCTTTTTCCCATAAGCAGTAGACTACACGATCGGCCATGATGGCAATCAAAGGATGAGCGATGATTGCCACTATAATCGTCGTATAACCGTTCGTAATACCTACATTCCATAGTGGCCGGACCATTGCAGAGGATTATGCCCACACATCTCCTGTGATGGCGCATCATGGCCGATTAAATCCATTTTGCGCACGACATTTTGCCTATATAGGTAATATTCTTGATCCCACTTATATAAAAAAATACTCTCGTAGGTACTGAATGGGAGTAAGACTAAGTATTTAATATTGGGCTCCAAAGATCAAGTGACTCGGGTGGATGATCTAAATCCCTTAATTTATGTCGATAACATCCTAATTGAACGTGTAGGTACACCAGGCTAAAAACTTAGGCTTAATCATGGACGAGAAACTGAGGTTCGAACGTCATGTGGCAGAATGTGTGAGGAACTGTTTTATAGGTTGAAACTGCTATACAGAATACGAACTTACCTCAGTGTTGCAACTCCGTGAGAAGTTGATTGACACCTTAGTACTATCCAAATTCAATTACATGGATGTAGTCTACGGCCCGCGGCTACTGGCTAAAACGGCCAATTTGATTCAAAGAGTGCAAAATGCGTGCGCACGCTATTGTTACAATATATAACCTCCATGTAACGCCATATCTAAATAATAATAACAAACTTAAAATGAAGTACAGGAGGGAGTTACACCTGGCAACTGTTCTATTTGGAATTGTAAAGACAAGAAAACCTTTTTACCTGTACTCTAAACTGCGATGGCTCAATGAAAATAGTAGATATTTGACTAGAGCATCGCGCGTAATATACCCAATCTATATATACCCATCACATATACCCAAGCATAAAACTGCGGCATTTCAGGGTAGTTTTAGATATCGAGCGAGTAAAATATGGAATAATATTCCTCCGCCTCTTAAAAGTCTTACTGGCGTGCATGGCTTCCGAGTTAGGTACAGAAATATCCTACTTAATGTCCAAAAATCAAGTTGATAGGGGGTTTTTGTCCCGTAGGGCCTGTAGGTCTTTCGGAGGCCGTGTTGTCTGTTTTCGCCCTTGGCTGTTTGTGTTCGGTGTGTCTGTTTGTTAATATAATAATATAATGAAAACGGCAGATACGGGTATTAGTTAAATTATTGATATCTAGAAAAATGTACAACTGAAGCTAAATTATTAATTGTATACATTAGTACTTACATAATAGTTGTAAGGGGATCGTGCTATTTACCTACATGTGTGACGTTATTTTCTTTTTTGCTGGTTTGTATTGTGCGCGTGTGTATCCACGAACATGCTGTACCTACATAGTGACGTATTGTTTTTTGGAAGTACAGTAAGCTACCTGGTTTGGTTGGGTTACAGTTGAAAACCAGCGTTGCAGATTGCACCTAATCTGCAGCATTAGCTGAACTGCGGCCTTTTAAACGGGACTGAAGCAGGTCGTCCCATTCGCAACTCGTCATACATTCTCAACACGTTCCATTCGCAGCTTGTCCCATTCTCAACTCGTCCCGTTTGCCACTCGTCCTATTCGCAACTCGTCTTATTCGCAGCTTGTCCCATTTATATTTTTTACACATCGATAAAGATTAACAGGATAATGACCCATTAATAAGAACGAATGCCATAACATAGGGGTCAGTAAACCAATATTATTTTAACACACGCCGGGACAAATCATGAGAGCTATCTTGATTATTAATAACATTGCTAGCCGAGTTTCGTGGTCACAATTACTCTTTATTATTAATATTTGAAGGTGTGCGTTTGCGCAGCGGAATGTTGTTGAATTTAAAGATTTTAATTATGCAGATATTTAGTGTATGACGTCGTGTAATTGTGTATGGTAAAAAAAAATTTGTGCATGCAGCCATTGTGGAGAAATTCGCCAAAAACTGATTCCGCGGGGCGAACGTTGTCCTGGCGGAACTTTTTTTAATCCATGGACTTAGAAGTAAAAAAATGTGTCCAAAAATTAGTGTTTTTGTGTGTAATTGTGTATGTATGAATAAAATTAGTGCATGCATAAACTTCGGAGAAATTCAAGTGTCCGCTACGCGAACGTTTGGCCATTTGCTAGTTTTCATATAAAAACGCTTATAAAGAGAGCGGTAGATTTTTACATACGTTGTTTTGAATTTGTTTATATTTGTTTAAAAAACAGATTTAGAAAAAATCGTAGGGTTTAAAAGATAAAAATATAAACGTAAAATACCCTGATTAGGTCTTAGTTCGTAAAGTATGCACTTTGGGGTCTAGTTTTTTACGTTTATACAAACCTTGTAAGTGTCGGCAACATCTTGCCAAGTATCAATGATGTACCGTTTGTAATTAAGGAGTTATAGGACAATTTACCATGAATAGACCACTGTTTACAAAGCAGTCAAATGTCACGACGTTCTAAAGGAATTGCATAGTAAAATATATTCCAATAATTAGTTCATTAATTCAACTACACACGTGCAAAATTTCATCTCATTAAATTCAGTAATTAAAGAGAAACAATTAAAATACTGACAAAGCACTGAAAACCTACATAACCCGACCAAGTTCGGATGACTACAAAAAAGCGGCCGTGCAATATATTTAGGTAACATTCTAAAATTTACAGTACAATACCCGGTATTGAATTGGTACAGGTGAAAACACAAGGTAGTGTTGCTTGACTTGAAAACAGCTAGGGATTGTGCCCTTCTAATTTCGACAGGCAAAGCATTCCACAACCTAACAGCCTGGACCGTAAAGGACTTGTCGTAGAACTTTGTGGAATGAGTAGGAACTGTTAATTCCAGGGATACCGACGACCTCAAAGATCTGGAATGTGTGTCATTCAGGAACATAAAACGTTCTTTTAAATAACAGGGGGTGGTGGGGTTAAAAAGAATGCTATAAAGCATGGAAAGAATACGAGCATTCCGTCGAGGTCGAATAGGGAGCCACCTGAGCTGGTTGCGAAACTTTGAGACATGATCATATTTAGGTAAACCAAATATGAACCTAATACAGAAATTTTGAAGGCGCTCAAGTTTGTCAAGTTGTTCTTCAGTGACATCGAGATAGCTGACCTCGGCGTAGTCTAAGAGGGGAAGAAGGAGAGATTGAGCAAGCGCAATTTTGGTAGCCGTCGGAAGAAAGTTACGAAGCCTTCGCATGGATCCTGCAGCCGCAAACAATTTGCGGCTCACCTCGCGCAATTGTGACCCCCAAGACAACGTGTCATCGATATATAATCCCAGATCCTTTACAACGGTGCTCACAGCTATAGTGACCCCATCAAAGACAATTTTTGGGAGCACCGTCCACTCAATACGTTGTACCATCCAAAGGCTACCAACAACAATGACCTGCGTCTTTGATGGATTCACTTCCAACCCATGCAGCCTGCTCCACTCAGCCACACGCATCAGATCATCATTGATAGTGGAGAATGCTTCGGACAAATCAGTTAGCGGCGCTTGAGTGTAGATTTGGAGATACCTACCACCTTTATGCAGACGGCATAAAGGTGGTAGGACGACACTAACGATTTAGAGATAGAATTTATAAAAATTGCGAAGAGTAAAGGAGAAAGCACGCCACCCTGAGGTACACCAGCAGACGTAGAATGCCATGAGGAGAAGGTATCCTCAACACATACACGCTGCCGACGGCCAAACAGGTAACTATGAAACCAATCAATTGCTCTTGGAGATATGTTAATGGAACGTAGCGTGCTAAGCAGGACATGGAAATCCACACTGCTAAATGCGTTACTAAAATCCAGCAAACACAGCAATGTAAGTTCACCATTTTCCATGCCCAGCCTAATGTCGTCGGTGACCTTAATCAATGCGCTGACTGTGCTATGGCCAGGACGAAAGCCTGACTGAAGAGGATTAAATAACAAATTTTTAGTCAGGTATGAACTAAGCTGAGTGTGAACAAGACGTTCTAGGATTTTGGGAAGGAAAGGCAATATAGAAATGGGGCGGTAATCGGAAGCGGACAAAGGATTGGATTTTTTGAGTAAAGGGATGATTTGAGCGTCTTTCCAAATATTTGGGAGGACTCCATAAGAAAGGGAGTGGTTTAGAACATGGCATATTATGGGTAGTATTTGGTCAAGAATTGGCAAGATCATGTTTCTACTGCACAGTCACTGCCAACAGCATTGGAAGTCACCGACAACACACACTTCCTAACATCACAAGTAGACAATTGATCGAAATAGAAAGGAGGATATTCAGGAGTTGGAAGCGATGAAAGATACTGCAGAGTAATGTCTTTATTGGTCCGATCAAACTTGGACGAAGAAGAGAAGTGCTGATTAAGTGAATTGATGTTGATATTTTTGGAGACTGAATCATGACGTGACTTTCCAACTCCCAAGGTTCTAAGAAATTTCCAAATTTTCGACGAGTCCCGAGTCCGAGTATAACTTCTTAATTACTAACGGAACATCATTGATACTTGGCAAGATGTTGCAGACACTTACAAGGTTTGTATAAACGTGAAAAACTAGACCCCAAAGTGCATACTTTACGAACTAAGACCTAGTAAGCGTATTTTACGTTTATATTTTTATCTTTTAAACCAAAGACCTTATAATACAATGTATTTAAAATCATTGTTTTAAACCCTACGATTTGTTCTAAATCTGTTTTTTAAACAAATTTAAACAAATTCAAAACAACGTATGTAAAAATCTACCGCTCTCTATATAAGCGCTTTATATGAAAACTAGCAAATGGCCAAACGTTCGCGTAGCGGAAACTTGAATTTCTCCGAAGTTTATGCATGCACTAATTTTATTCATACATACACAATTACACACAAATACACAAAAATTTTTGGACACATTTTTTCCTTCTAAGTCCATGGATTAAAAAAAGTTCCGCCAGGACAACGTTCGCCCAGCGGAATCAGTTTTTGGCGAATTTATCCACAATGGCTGCATGCACAATTTTTTTTTACCATACACAATTACACGACGTCATACACTAAATATCTGCATAATTAAAATCTTTAAATTCAACAACATTCCGCTGCGCGAACGCACACTATTTGAAGAGGGTAGTTACACATAACTTGTCACTGACACTGTCACTTGCATCAATAATTTATCATGGTCTTTTTAATACTTACGTATACCACATTTATTATTATCTACGAGTGTTTTTGTTATGGATCCGTTTAATTTTATTGTTACTCAAAGAGGTAAACGCCGTTTAATACGAGGACAATACCGATACAATAAACATTGTGATAATCAAGACGGCAGTTCTAAATGGCGATATGTAAAAAGAAGTACTTGCAATGCGTCAATAACGATACACGAATCGGGGAAAATAGTACGAAGAGAAGCCCAGCATACATGTGAATCAACAGAGGTTATTAATATTAATTTAAAAATAATTGCATGATTAAAAAAAACGATTGACAACCTGAGACGGAAACGAAAATATCGCCGACACGATATGCCATCATATCATTCTATAAAAGATACACTTCACAGAGCACGTAAAAAGTTTTTGTGTGTAGACAGATTGTGCTACAATAGCCTTAGAACTGTAAAAATACCCAAGGCTCTTGGAAAAGATTTTTATCTATTTGAAGATGGAGATGACGATAAAATAATTGTATTTGCCACGAAATTATCCAGAAAACTTATCAAGAATCCAGGTTTCTATTATGCAGATGGGACATTCAAAATTACACCACGCGCATTTTACCAGGTCTATGTTTTACATTACGATTTCAGCTCTGATGAAGAATCAACCAATATATTCCCAATAATTTATGCGTTACTGCCCATTGCCCAATAAACATCAATCTACATACGAAAGATTGTATCGTTTATTGAAAGAAAAATTAGATAATAAAATAACCACATTTAAGTCGGACTACGAGCTTGCGCAAATTAACGCAGTAGCAACAATCTTTCCTGATGCGAAAATTACCGGTTGTTACAGGCATTACAATGCAGCAATCTGGAAGCGATCTAAAAAGTTAAAAGTGGACCAAACCAGAGAAGGTCGCAATATCACCAGAATATGTGCAATCGTACCGTTAGTGCCAGCCCCTCAGATTCCAGATACGTGGCGTCTCATCCTTAACAGAGTACCAAATACACCGGAAATGCAACAATTTCTTGATTATTACCAAAAAAATGGTATCCCAAGCTGTCAGCTTCGATCCTTAGTTGTGCTGGTCAGAGACACAGAACGACCAACGCTCTCGAGAGTTGGCACCACCGAATTAATAGCAGTATACCTAAAGACCCAAATCTGTATTTATTTATCTAAGTTACGTAAAGAGGCTACATACATGCGCAAATTAACGCAGTAGCAACAATCTTTCCTGATGCGAAAATTACCGGTTGTTACTGGCATTACAATGCAGCAATCTGGAAGTGATCTAAAAAGTTAAAAGTGGACCAAACCTGAGAAGGCCGCAATATCACTAGAATATGTGCAATCGTACCGTTAGTGCCAGCCCATCAGATTCCAGATACGTGGCGTCTCATCCTTAACAGAGTACCAAATACACCGGAAATGCAACAATTTCTCGATTATTACCAAAAAACTGGTATCCCAAGCTGTCAGCTTCGATCCTTAGTTGTGCTGGTCAGAGACAGAACGACCAACGCTCTCGAGAGTTGGCACCACCGAATTAATAGCAGTATACCTAAAGATCCAAATCTGTATTTATTTATCTAAGTTACGTAAAGAGGCTACATACTGGAACAAGCGATACAATATGAGCCTATTTGATTTGCAAAAAAAGAACAGAAAAATGAGAGACATAATTTTTGACCAAAAATATAACAGACTGCTTCCAAAAATTACAGCATAACACATTACGATTAACAGAGCGGACTAGTAGGCACTCGGAGCTCGGACATCACTGCAGGGGTTAAGTGACTTTTTAAGAAAAGTAACTTATTTGCAACTAGTTAAATAGGTGTCAATCGATGTTGTTTTATGTAGGTGCCTAATGAATTTATGATAATTACTTATATATTGTAATTCATATAATATTTAAGACTGACTGATTATAAACCAAAGAATGTGAATCTATATATTTAATACGACAATTTGTATGTCCGTCCGTCGCGTTTTTCAATTTAGATACATTTTTTTTTTATATTTTATTTATATATGTATGTATTTTTTTTATGTTTTATATACCTATATAATTATATGTATTTTTTTTAAATACGCTGGGATATCTAGTATTTTTTATTTTTCTAAATGTTAGTGAAATCACTTATTTGATCTAAACCAAAACCGCTTAATACTTTTTTTATGAATAAAAGAATTTGAATATTCTTTTTTTGTAAAATCTTGTGTAAGCACAATTTTGTTGTATTTTTTAATATAATTTTGTTTGCCTTTTTATTGCATAATTTTAAAAATTTAATTTAATTTCTTTATTGTTTAATAATTTTTTATGAATAAAAGAATTTGAATATTCTTTTTCTGTAAAATCTTGTGTAAGCACAATTTTGTTGTATTTTTTAATATAATTTTGTTTGCCTTTTTATTGCATAATTTTGAAAATTTAATTAATTTCTTTATTGTATAAGATAGACAAAAGTGAGACTGCATACACAATAAAAAGTACATGTAGAAAGGCGAGCTTAACTCAATAAGCTTATAAATTCTATATAATTTTAGATTAAAGTCACAACTTTTTCACTTCAACTATATTTTTTGAGAAAATAAATGATTTGCAGTGATTTTTATTATTATTCAGGACGAGACGCGAACGGGACTAGCTGCGAATGGGGCGAGACGCGGACGGGACTAGCTGCGAATGCGACGAGACGCGAACGGGACTAGCTGCGAATGGGACGAGACGCGAACGGGACTAGCTGCGAATGGGACGAGACGCGGACGGGACTAGCTGCGAATGGGACGAGACGCGAACGGGACTAGCTGCGAATGGGAAGAGACGCGAACGGGACTAACTGCGAATGGGACGAGACGCGAACGGGACTAGCTGCGAATGGGACGAGACGCGGACGGGACTAGCTGCGAATGGGACGAGACGCGAACGGGACTAGTTGCGAATGGGACGAGACGCGAACGGGACTAGCTGCGAATGGGACGCGACGCGGACGGGACTAGCTGCGAATGGGACGAGACGCGAACGGGACTAGCTGCGAATGGGACGAGACGCGGACGGGACTAGCTGCGAATGGGACGAGACGCGAACGGGACTAGCTGCGAATGGGACGAGACGCGAACGGGACGAGACGCGAACGGGACTAGCTGCGAATGGGACGAGACGCGGACGGGACGATTTGAGAATGGGACAAGTAGCTATTTGGACGAGTTGCGAATGGGACGACCTGCTTCAGGCCCCTTTTAAACACACACCACACTGACATAATTATAGGTTTTTGTTTGTGTCCTGTCTCGTCACAGCCGCGCTGTCTGAATCTGCTGCGCCCGCAGTGGCTCGACCAATGTTTTTGTTTTGTACCTATGGTGCAGTCTCACAATGCAGTCGAGTGCGTACATGGCTTTAAATTTTTTTTTATTAAGTAGGTAGGTATAAGGTTTGTGGTTTAATAAACTTTCTTTCTTTCTATCAGATTGGGTCTATCACCGTTACCAGATAGTTTCGTTGATAATTTTATTCAGAAAGCTGTACATATAGGGTGAAGAAACTACTAATGATAAAGCCGCGAGTTATAGGGAGTACATACCAGTCTTCTTTCTGTTGCAGGACGATATGCGATTTTCTAAACTTATTTCAACATTACGTAAGAGAAGATAAGTATCGATGTGTGCTAATACTTTTTATGATCGGATCATTTTTCACCGGTTTACTAGTTGGAGCGGCGTCGTGTGGCTCACACCGGGGCAGATTTAACAGCCCCATTCTGACATGTGTGGACAACTATTTCATGCCCAATTATTATGAAAGTATTGAAGAGTCATATCGTAGTGTAGTGTGAATACTTGATGTTAAATAGGTTAGTTCCACACTGACCTGACTTCAGTACTTTCAGTTTGTAAACTAAGATAATGTTATGTCTTACAGTATGTACTTATTTTATTTAGATATAAATTACAACATAATACACAACACAGAAAGTTATTTTATTCAATACCATTTTTATCTCACATTTTGCATGTTTGAGCAAAATATTTTAAGCAAATAACTATTTGTTGTACTTATTGGTAGCAACGACACAAATTTTAAAGATTCACTACACTGCCCTATATTTAAATTTACAACTGCACATTCAGAATACAGAAGTACAACAATGGTCTTTAGTGAGTAGTTTATATCCGAATAAAACTTGTGCATATCTTTAAAGGATTTGCATAATTAGAATTCTAATGATTTTTGAAAAAGCAGAACCGTGGCATTCATTGAAAGGTCACATTAGAAAAGTTAAATTATCTTTGAAATTGCTTCTATAATAATTGAAATAGTTTTTAATAAAAAAAAAAATAATAATGATACATTTTCCTATTTACAAATTAATAATACACCTTAACAGTGAAATCTTGGCAAAAAGTACTACTACTTCAGCTGCTCTAGCAATTTCATGAAATTGTTAGGGTTTAATCGAGTACATGTTAAAAAGAAATGCAGTTTCTCTGACGATTTACATTACAATTTTATATTATTCTGTTTAAGGATTAATACATCTAAGCTTTGATGAATACTGTAGCAATGTTACTTCTCCTCACACCATTCATTCTCTTTACGGACTTGGTCTTCTTCAGCAGCTGTAAAATCATTTTTAATATTGAACGTTTTGCGTATTTCTTCAGGGGTCTTGCCTTTAATCATATTAGCTACTGTTTTGCATGTAACGTCCAGTAAACCTTTTATATCTAAATAGTTTGCTGCTAAAATTAGTTCAAAGAGTGTGCCTTGATCAACTTTTAAAAAATCCGCGTCCCATGACGAGATATCATCCGTCCGTTTTTCTTTGTTTTCATCGTCTTCAGGCAATGGTGGATCGTCTTTGTGATAAGTAGCCCACTGAATCACTTTTTTCAGAATAGCAGAATTGACGTTTGGTAACGGTACGACTTCTTCTTCGTCGTCTTCCATTCCCAAATCTTCCAACATAGTTTTGATCGTCACTGAACATTTAGCAATTTCAACATCGACAGTGAATATTTCACTGTCTGATGACTGCAACTTAATATTCGGCATCTAAAACAAACGACCAAGTTAAAATTTAATTTGCCATTGCACAGGACAGTGAAGAGACAGACGCCATTGTTCGAATTACAAGCATTTTTTTATTATAATCCGCTACAAATATAAAAATACCAATGATATAATGTAATACTTACTTTGGAATTTAAGTAATTAATTTATTTTATCTTAAATATCCCCCTAAGAACTAATTACACAAAATAATTACAAAGATGCACGGGTTTTCTCTGTCTCAAAAACAGACGGACGACGACCACAGACTAGTAAGTCGCTCTGAATCTGAACTGAACTGAACTGAATGAACGTCTGAAATTGCAAGCAGAATTCAATCAATCAAAAACAGAATTCAAGATATTCAAGAAGACTTTTTTCAGCTTGTCGTGAACACAAGTCTTTTGGTCACATTATTTTATAAACCGACCTGAAAATTTTATCCCACCAAAAACATTGCATGTAAGGCTAAGGCCAACCAAGTATGTATTAAATATACTGTAAAAAGATGTCAGTTCTAATGGAGAGCCAAGCTCCTAACTCTACACGTCCTAACGTAATACTTTCCCTTATCTTAGCATAAGCGCTGTGTGAGTCCTAGTTTTAAGGTTGTCTACAGCTTAGAAAAATGTGTCACTTGGCTCTTTTGTTAGGTACTCTTACAAAATAGCCTTTACTTAACTTTAGTGTCCGACCGAATGTTCGGTTTCAGTTTCGGTCGAGTTTCGGCAAAAAAACAAGTTTCGATTATGTTTCGGTTTCGGCAGCAAACCTGCCGAAACTACGACCGAAACCGAAACTGCATTTGGGAGTTTCCGCGCTGTGCTCGGGTGTGTTCGGTGCGGTAAATGACATCCAAGCGACGATGACATTAGGCCGCGTCCACGTGCGTAATCATATCGTAACCTGTTTGTTTGCAGTGCATTTTGTTTGTTGTGAGTTTTCGTGTGATACGTTTTGAATTCGGTAAGTTTTATCATGTGATATAATATAAGAGTACCTACCTAGATTATAGTAGAATCAAGTTTACCATAAAAATCTAAACATTTTGTGGTTAATTTAACTCTTTCGCTAATGCTATATGTAAACAAACATTAGTTAGGTACATGGTATTTACTATAGTGCATTAGTGATGATAATATTAAGGATTTAGAGTTTCGCGTTCAATTTAAAAATTATTAAGTAGGTACCAATTTAATAATTGTTTTTTTTTTACAAATTAACACTTATAATTAAACGGTTATCCGTATAAAACTAGGTATGCAATGCATGCTACTAATTGCAAATGTTGAGCAGAGCAAATTTTCTTAATTTTTTTTTATGCTCTATTTTCATGATTTCAGAGATATGCACTCCCGGATATGATGTCGATCAGCATGCCAAATCTGGTCAAAATCGGTCGAGCCGTTTCGGAGGAGTTGGCACACAACCGATTTACACTTGTCGTCTAAGATAGAGCTTCGCTTCGCTCCGCTCAATTAACACTTATAACTTATTTTATTTCTGTTTTTCAATTTAAAACCTTATCCATAATAGTTCACGAACATAAATAAATAATTTAAAATACATTGAGTACCTACTGTTTAAACCTAATACGAGAACCTTTCTTTTTATATAGATTTATAAATTATAATAAATTTTCTTTATTTTTCTCTGAAAACATGATCCTTATAAGAAAGTTCCGGTTTCGGTTTCGGTTTCGGCCGAAACTGAGACCGTTGCCGAAATTCGGTTTCGGTTTCGGTTTCGGTCGTAAAAACCAGTTTCGGTCGGACACTACTTAACTTAAAATGTGCGGTGTGGTTTTCCTCTTGGGTTTAGAAGTAGAAAACTAGAAACTAGTTCAATGATTGTTTAATAATGGCAATAGGTCCTTGAGTAACGAAACAGCCAAGCAAGAGACACATTTGCCAAGTAAGAGAGTTTAGAGGGAAAGTATTACGTTGGGACGGGTAGGAGCTTGGATCAAACTGTTTTTTTTTTATAATGAGTTCGCCAAATTGACGCCGCCCGCCTGGTGGTAAGTCACGCGTTGTTCGGGATCGGAAGGAAGAGGGTGGGATCAGATTGAAGAGCTCTTCAGAACACTCGCCGTGGTAAATACGGTAGAATGCGGCCAAGGAAGCTATTGTTCGGCGCTGAGCTAGCGGCTCAATGCTTCCCGTTACCTCCGGACAATCTATAATACGGATAGCCCGTCGCTGCATAGCGTCGAGAGCGTCCAGCAAATACTTCGCGGAGCCTTCCCAGAGGTGAGAGCAGTATATAGTAGGTGCAGCAGAGGTGGTAGGAGGTAGTATAATCATTACATACAAACTCGTTTAGCCTTAGCTTTACTTATTGACTACCTCGGTGGCTCAGTGGTATGAGTATGTCCCAGGTTCGATTCCGGGTCGAATCGAATTATTTGTGTGATCCACAAATGTTTATTTCGGAGTTTGGGTAATTTCTATGTATTATGTGTATGTATTTAGAAACATATAAGTATGTTTATCAGTTGTCTAGATCCCATAACACAAGCTTATATTAGCTTAATTTGGGTTAGATGACGTTGTGTGAGAATGTCCAAAAATTTTTTTTTTTATTTTTTTTTTACATGGAATATTTTTGGTGGGATATAAGTTTTTGTTGTTAGTTACAGACTACCTAGGTACCGGAGTCCAGACCTACTTCCCAACTTCGTTCACACAACGTCATTCTTTTATGATATTATTGAGCGAAGCGAGCCGAAGGCGAGCGGAGCTCTCAACGGGTGACTCAAATTATTTTTCAAACGATTTATGTTAAATTGTTTCTCGGCGAATACTCGGCCGATTTTCTTGCACTCATCAATAGCTTACAGAATTACCCAGGTTATTACGATGCCAGAATTTTGAATTTAAACTCGCTTCGCTCAAATATATGCTGCAGCGTAACGGTACGTTTCGCGACTGCGGCGACCTAGTTATTATCTGAATTTATTATACTTAAATAATCAACATATCAAGTTTCTATCTTTAAACCGAGAAATGCATGTCCACCCGTAACCAAAGTAGGTACTCAATTTTAACCAATTTTCCATAGAGCGGCTTCAAGAACGAATTCTGTGGAACGCCGCACGTCACTTTTCTACGACCAAATTCTACACAAGGGACTTTAGGCGAATGTAGAGTGGCACACCATGATAGTCTCTAGGGTCTTCTCTAGGGCCACTCTGATGACATTTCACGACAAGGTTTTAGTCATGGATTTTAAGCTGTGTGCCATGGTGGAGGAAGCAATGTCCCACCCACCACATCCACACGGGAATAGCACTAGTGAAGAAAGACAAAAATCTTGCTGTCAATCTTATTAAAATTTAAGATGCTTTGCGCTCGGCAATGATAAGTTCGAAAAGTTTTCGTACCTCGTCGAGCAGCGCAATAGGGTGATAAGCGGACCCAATTCAAGGCATGCATGCAAAGAGTATATAACCACTACGTTTACGTTGGCATGCATGCACCAAAAGAGCCTTGCTTTTGTGGTTCGAGACCCTCCAGACTAGAAAGGGGACCCTTTTTTGTCGGGCCGTCAGGTCCCGAAGTGGTATAATAAGTTGGCTTTAAGCCGTGGCCCGTAATACCGTCATCTTAACTACTGCCCCAGTTTACTTCGGAGGCGCAATAAATTAAAATTTAATGCACGTAGGTAATTTAAATAAAAAGGGTATTTAAATAGTGGGAGAGAGGTGTGATTTTAAAGATACATTTTATATTTTATTCCCTAAACCTCGAATTTTTCATTCGATTGCCTTCAAAGAAAAAAACACAAAATCGAGTTGGATAAAATTAGAACAAAACACACATCACTAGTAATAATGAATGAATGGAGTACCTACACGAAAACATGGTTGTTTTTCAGCTTTCCTGGGACATTAATTTGAATATGAACATTTTTCTTCATTTCTAATTCATTTAATATAATTATGAAGTAATTTATTGAAATTTTAAATGTAGGTCTTGTTATGTATAATATTGTAAATAACCTAGCGGTTAGCGTCTGAATCTGAAAGTGCTTTTAGATAGGTAGTGCAGTTGTTATTATAGGAATAATCATGAATTATACGTACATTCAATGATTTAAGTAAGTGTAATTTAATTGTTATATAGTTGCCCTGTGTTATTTTCTTAGAAGAATTTATTTGAGGCAGATTTTATGAAGAAAACAGTGTCAACATTTTGACGTGTCGGTTTTAGGATTTCATGTTCAGCCGCCATGTTTGTCCTTTTATAATTTTACGAATTATAAATTAGGGTTTTATATATAGCCAACAGCTTAGTTTAACTGTGTACAAAAAGAATTTTAATGTTAGATTTGCAATGCAATATAAATAAGTGTCGGAAACTGTAAATTATGTTTGACTACTACTGCGTCCTTTGTTGTCCAGGTATTCAGAATGGTTGTTGGATCAGCGACGTATCCAGGGAGGCAAGTGCTGCACAAGATGCAGCCTATGGGCATGACCCCTCGTGAGTTATCCGAGTATGATGATTTGGCGACAGCTCTCATTGTGGACCCCTATCTTGGTATAACTACACATAAAATGAACATTCGCTATAGACCTCTAAAAACAAATAAAGATGAAATAAAGAGCATTATAAAAGAGTTCATACAAACACAAGATTATAATAAAGCCTACACAAAATTAGCCCGAGGAGAGTGGATGCCAAGACATTTTAGCAAAAACAAACACCAACAAAGCAAACTACGGGAACATGTTAGTGCCTTGTCTTATTACATACTTTGGTAACTTTATTCTACCAGTTATGTCATATTTATTGTAATTAATTGGTCTATTGATATTTCAGATTTATCGCTATTTGAGAGTGTTTGATAAGAAAGCAGGGTTTGTTATAGAACCCTGTTATAGATATTCCTTAGAAGATCAAGTGGGAGCTAAAATATCCACAACAAAAAAATTTTTCAAACATGAAAGGATTGATTTCCTTGTTGGCTGTATTGCTGAAATGACTGAAGAGGAAGAAAAGCAATTATTGCACCCAGGAAAAAATGATTTCTCTGTTATGTATAGTTGTAGAAAAAATTGTGCCCAATTATGGCTTGGGCCTGCAGCATATATTAATCATGACTGTAGACCAACTTGTACTTTTGAAGCTACAGATCGTGGAAAAGCATTTGTCCGTGTTCTGCGAGACATTGAAGTTGGAGAAGAAATAACATGCTTTTATGGAGAGGACTTTTTTGGAAATGGTAATTGTTACTGTGAATGTGAAACGTGTGAAAGGCGTGGCAAAGGAGCATTTTCTGTAAAAAGTCCACATAATGATGAGCAAGCTACTAGATACAGATTTAGAGAAACTGATAATAGAATAAATAGAACCAAAGCAAAACAAACACAAAAAGTAGAGAATGGCAAGAATAGTGAAAAATCACAAATACCCAGTAGACCAACTGGTGACATTGTGTCTCCACTTAGCATGAAAGAAATGAAACAAAAAGGATTAACTAAGTATGATGCTGAGCTGTTAATTGCTCAAGGTTGTATTGCAGATGTTGTGGATGGTAGTAAAGAGGCACATGGTAGTAGGGAGTCCTCTGCTTCAAGTAGAGGCGAGAGGTTGCGGCGACGCACAGACAGTACTAAGGCAACAAACGGTTTGTTACTATCTAGCAGTAGTAATGTAAATCGGCGAGTACCACTTTCACGTTGCTGTAGTGCAACTAGTTCACGGAGTAGTCGTGATTCACACTCTGGTATTGTTCTGAGAAGTCATAAACGTCTGCTTGATGCCTGTATGCAGCCTGTTAGCCCTAAAAGTAAGACTGCAACAAAAGCAGGTACTGAGGCTAAAATCTATAGAAATCTGGAAACACCAAAAGTGGAGTGTGATTCAAATATGTTAGATACAAGTCAAGTAAATATTAAATCTGAACCATTACATGATGACCAGAAAGAGGATGCTGATTCTGTTGACATAGATACAGCAGTAGAATCTGAAAAAGATTGTGATACTAAAGAATCTCTGTTGCCACAAACAGAATTAAATTTACCTTCTAATGAAAACATAGAAACATCTGTTGCTGTTCCTAGTATTGAAGAACAAATGGTGGATGATAGTAAATGTGTAAGTGACAATACTTGTGTGAAAAGTGAAATATATGATTTTAGAGAAAATGTTAATCCAAGTGATTCTAAGGATAGTAAATTGAGCAAGAATCAAAAATTAGAAGTACCCAATAGGGCTGAGGAGTCAAAAACTGAAACAGAATCTGGACTGCCTTGGCTGGCAGACAACTCGAATAAGAGTAATAGTGAATGCCCATGTACTCCACCTCGTCGGGGACTGAAGCTTACATTGAGGGTGAAGAGGAGTCCTGTAGTAGAAGAAGTAATGGATTGTGGTAGTAAGGTGACTGAAACAACTGAATATGAAGTATTACGATTTGAGGGTGTTGATCCCGAAACCGCCCGACGGTTGAAGAAACGTCGCCGGTCTAAGGAACGACATCGCAAACACAGTCCAATCCGTCCTTTGCCTCCAATGAAACGCTTAAGATTAATATTTGGCAACGAGAGTCGAACTATCGATTTGCCAGCTGCTATGTCAGCAGACTGACAGCCGCAACTACCTTATGGTTATTTTTCCACCGTTATTATTCAATTATTTGTTTAATTGACACTGATTAGGATTAGTATAATGTAGTATTTATTATAGTGATGTCAAGTTAAAACAATTGAGTAATGAATGTGTGATACACATCAAATTTTTAATTTGATGATTCTGTAAAATATTTATTTAACCAATCACTAGAAAAACATTAAATTGATTTCATTAAGTACTGTAAAAATACTAATTATATCCTAGTTGAGATAATATTAGTAGGTACCATCCAAACAAAATTAGATTTCATATTTTATCCAATTTTCTTGAATTCTGTTTGATGTACTGATACTTGGATATGTGATCTTTTTTTGAGGATTATCATGGATAGCTTGGATACTGCCATTTGTATATGCGTAATAAATTTCATAAGTCAATGAAGTTTGATGATTGGTAATTGTTTGTTTTATAAAAAAATATGTTGACTTGATAACTTGCTACGTATAGATCTCATTGCATTGTATAAATTATTTAGTTCTTGTATCTATTTCAATGAATCGTGCTTACTTAATATGGTACATTATCAATGACCATAGTAAAATAAATTGTCTAATTTAAAAGTAATATGTAATAATTCTTAGAAAAATATTTAGATGGTATAAAAGTTCCATTTTTAACATTTTGAGGACTTGAAATTGGATTCAAAATGCACCTAATTTGTGTTTTTATCACTAACATGTTTATCCTTCTCATAGGCAAAATTAAAGGTTAGGTTTCATAAAAATATATTTTAGGTCCCAATTCATTTTAAATACAATTCGATAATGTGAATAATATTGTTAATATGTACAGATACATGTCAAGTTTGTATTAAAAAGTTTGGGAATTCAATGTAGCCCAAATTAAAGCACTATGCATGTAAAAAGCGGTACAGCAGTTGTAGGCTCTTATTTGTATATACCAATAAATTAAATATTAAAAATGTTGAAAAATGTATTTGGAATAAATAAAATATGTGACTACTTCTTAGAGTGTAGGTACCCCCACAATCTTAAATTTTACCAACGGCTTTTGTTGATTGATGAGCGAGTTTACGTATATTAAATTTTCTGTAAGTATAATTTATTATTTAGAAAAAAAATGGACTGAATAAGTAATTAATATATTACTACTAATAATTGTGAAATCATCATCATGAACGTTGGAGGTTACTGTTACCTACTCTGAAACCTCAGGCACAGTAGAATAATTAAGCATCCACTTAAAATTGAACTTGGTTCTTAAATGCTAATTGAATGTAGGGATATTGTCGTATTATGTCGTAGCTAAAATTACAATTACAACAGCACATAACTGCTAATTAAAATTTCACGGCGTTCTTTATAGTAAGTTGAGCTCAGTGTACACTTTAGTCAAATAAAGCATCAAAATTCATTCGTTAATTTAATGTAAGTACTTACCTCATTTACTAATCTAGTTAAAAATCCAGTTTCAGTTGATTTTATCTGTGTCCCTTTTTATTAAACAGGGACTATTTACAGTACCCATCTCTAAGAGTAGTCTTACAAATTATAGAATAATTTGTATCCTTAATTTTACAATTGGCTGTATTAGACTAATTGACGAGCACGGCCATATGGGCGCTATTCCTTATGCAAGTTTGACATCACAAGTTGCATGCAAATGACATGTACATGTCACTGTTGGATTGTATTGGTGGCGATTGGAAAAGAGCGGCTTTGAGATTTTATTATCAGGATCTGAATCTTCTCTCAAAGACTCTAAAAACACAAAATGTCACCATTAAATTGCAAATTCTGTCATATTACAAGCAATCTGAAGACACACAATAAATGCATTTACTGACGATTGGAAAATAGTGGCTTGAGTCTTTTTTTACTTTTTAGAGAAAGAGCCTGTTAGAAAAGAACCTGACAATAAAAAACTCAGGGCCAATCTTTTACCATCGCCAGTAACTACGATCATTCCCCATCAATAATGTGAGTGATTACAATCTTACGGTTTTTACAATCATAGGATTGTAAAAACCGTAAGATGAGGTGATGAGGTGACCTTATAATGAACTTATAAGCAAGTTGCACATGTGAAGTCATACTTACTTGCATGCAAGACTTCGAATAACGGCCTAAGTGACTGGTAAATTGTATTATTCTCCAGGATTCGTCGACATAATTCAACCAATAATATAGCAGGAATATAAAAATTTGTTAATTTGGTCGTCGTGCGTGACCGATTTTTTGGGTAATTATTGGTTGCATTTGTCGGAAGAAATTATGATGTCGATACTGCGACGATCGGCTGCTCGTTCTGATTCTTGCTGTAGTGATATTTCCTATTTGGAATAGTTTATGATCAGACTAAACCAAGTTGCATATTATTGACCATGGAATATTTTTCATTTCAATAATTTATCACAATAAATTGCCTCAAGTTTATTTCTGTAAATTTGTTTAAATTTCCTTACTTAATACACCTTTCAAGATTTTCCATAGATAGCAACTGCACCCTTAACAACTCAATCAGCAATTGACTAAAATTGGAAAAGTAGTGCTTCTATTTTCTTTATGTAGCTACTTCGGGAATCATCGTGTTTCGGCTGTCATTGAATATTCATCAGTATAGAAGTATATAGAGTTGTTCCTGCCCCGTTGAGAGGGTGAGGGAGCGTAACCTCCGCGGAGTCCCAAGTCAGCGGCCTGGGTGCCGCCGACTTATTTACCTCCATGACCGGTGCCTGAGGATGGCGGGATAGTCACCCGCTTTCCTTACAGAAGCAGAGGCCACACACGTGGTCTGCTCAGATAACTCTGTTAATTCAAGAGTTAAAGAGGTTATTATGCGTAGGTAACGACGGAACGCTATTCTATGCGTGTCCCAAAGTCCCGACACCCACTTGGCTTAGCCGGTTTTTTATTATCATTCCATAGTATAAATAAAGTCGCCCGTTCCGTACATGTATGCATAGATCTAAACTACGCAACGGATTTTGATGCGGTTTTCACCAATGTATAGAGTGGTTCTGGAGACAGGTTCTTGTGTTTATAATTTGACGTCCGCTAGTTAAATTTATACAGAAATGCGGGGAAAAGCGGCTTAAGTCGCAGGCACGACAGAATTTACAGCGTGTAGGTATCTACAGGAACAGGTAGGTACCTATATTTTTTACAAGGCAATGCGTTCAAGCTGGTTCATGTGAACCTGGAACTTAATATTCTGAAATACCATGATTCCCTAAGTTGGTAGGTACAGGTACATTGAGAAAATAGACTTAGAGGCACTGTACCTACTAGGTAGGTACCTTACCTTAGTAACCAAAATAATGGGCTATTTCGTCTCCTCTTCCCTCCGACGATTTATTTTTCAAGTATTATAGGCATAACTATTTATTATACTTATAAATAGTTATGCCTATGTTACTGATACTTCCATATCCTTATTAGTCTTTATACTTAACAAAATTCTGAATGCGAGAGTGATGTCTGTTTTTCAAATTTTATTTAAATCGGCTCAGTAGTCATGTGTGAAAGCGTCAGGTCTCAGCTACTGAACCGATTTGAATGACATTTGGTACAGAGATAGCCTGAAAAAGGACAGGCTAGAGTTTTACACCTGGCAATGTGTTTCCGTGGCAATTGGGAACTAGAAAACTAGGTAGGTATTTCACGCTGGCTTTATTTTTATTTCCGCGGCCCCAGGCCGCGACCGCTCTTACGTCCGTTGCCGGGCGTCTCTGGTGCACACGCAGAAGGTATATCCAGTGGCGCCCGGCGGACTTTGACCACCTGTGTGGTCTCTTCGGGGGTTTGGTCGGGATGAGAATCCCGCGTCGTTGGGATAGGGTTTTATCCCGCGTCGGTGAGTGAATCTGGTGCAGCACGCAACCCTTCTAGCCTGCTTCTGTAAGGACGGCGGGTGGCAATCCAGCCGTCCTTACGAGAAGGGGAGGGTATGCTCCCTCTCCCTTTCGACCTGGTAGGTACCTATAATAACTTCGGATTATGTTACCTACCTTGAGATCACAGAATATTGAAGTGTAGGTATAGGTAGGTAGGTACCTACAACCAGAGCCGTCTTTTAACTATTTGTGGCCCTGGGCACAGTAGGATAGGTAATGGGGGCCCTATGATCTTGACAGATCACTATTTACCCGATTGCGCCAGCAAGGGTCATGTTTCATGTTTTACACGTATCTATGTATGTACGAGCATGTTACTTTGTTCCCCTCTACAGGCCTATAATGACTGGATAGATTTCGATGAATGAGTTCTTATATGAAATGAATAAAAAGAGTATTTGGGCTTTTGGACGTCAAATATTTTTATTTATTTAATGACTCAATAGAGCGAGAGCTGGTACTCCTAGGGATGAGCCCTAGAGGGAAGTTTGAGGCAATCTGAAAGTTTGACAGATTGCTCTCCCATAATAAGCACATGAAACCCCACAGCACGCAATCCTTATGGCTTGCTACTGTAAACACAGTGGGTTGCTAGCCCGCTATCCTCAGATCTCGATCATCGAGGTCGGTTGTCCTGCGCGTAGATGAGTCTGTGGCACAGTCGCCGCAGACTTCGGAACTCATCGGGGAGGGTACGCTCCTTACCCTTCTCGACCGCCTCCTCCCGCAACGTTCCACTTGCTCCCGCTGGAGGCCATGGCCATGACTCATATCATGGTCTCTAGTGAGAGATATCATGGTATCCACGCCCAGTCCCACGACGAGGCCCCGGTACTCACTAGACCACGCTGTGCACTCCACCAACGTCGGAGTTGGGACCGCTGAACGTCGATTCCTCGAGACGCAGGCCCATGGTCCTGCTCCAGCGCCTCCTTGTGCCACTGAAACAATGACACAATGGCTCTCGCTTCCAGGTCTCATGGAGGGGTCCCGGCTAAAAGACATGCAGCCTCTAGGTCTGGGTCTTATAAGGTTTGCTTAAAACCCACTCTTGTGGAGATCACAGCTGTGGTAAGCCATGTCCCTCTCTGATAAATAAGCCCCCCCCAGTACAACGAAGTTAGAGAAGCACCCCGTCTGTCAAGAGACACCGCCGCCACCACCACCTCGTCCTCCGAGACTGCTTCTACCGCGAGGTTCCTCACGTGCATGATAGCATTCACGGGGGAGCGTCCCCGATGAAACCGTACCTACTGGTTGTTCGCCAGGTTTGGCCTTACGTTCGTGAGATTGTTCTCCTCCCTGCTCCTCCCTGCCTCGTCGAGCATCTCACGAATGTAGGGAACAACCAGTAGGTACGGTTTCCGGGTCAGGACAGGACCAGCTTGCCCATCCTCCACATCTAGGGAAACATGCCTTGAAAGGGCCCCTTTCGAGGCATGTTTCGACCGAGAGAAGAGTAGCTTCACGCATGTAAAAGTCACGTTTTTCCTTTATAAACATGGGTTGGCATTTGGTGACCTCGCAGGAAGTAGGGGGCCCCTATCGATCGCGGGGCCCTGGGCACGTGCCCATTGTGCTCAATGGGAAAGAGGGGCCTGCCTACAACGTCGTGTTCACTTTAAGAGTACAAACCGTTGTAGCCGTCAGTAGGTATTATCAGCTTAATTGTTACTTACCTAAGTAGGTACCTTTTCCAGTCGTAAGTACAGAAGTAGGTACTTACCTAGTAAGTTCCCCTCACCAAATAACTTCACAGTAGACTAATAGACTAGTTAGTAGAGTGAGTAACGCAGTCTAACTTACACACGCACACCTTAATTGATAACCCGCCAGAAGAGAGCCTCACCAGTCATATGTACCTACCTATCTAAAAGTACCTAAAGGGCCCGCAATAAAACCCACCTACCTATTATTGTTTTAAGGCAACTATTGGATAGGTAGCTACGATACGGCAGCTGGGACTAGAGGTGGCCCAGCACAAATCCGAGGTTCTTTGTTTTCACGGACCTCGGAACGGTCCACCTGAAGGTTCCAGCATAACTGTAGGAGGCGTTAGCATCGGCATCAAGCCCTCGATGAAGTACCTAGGGATCGTACTTGATAGCCGATGGAACTTCGGACCACATTTCCGAAGTTTGGTCCCCAAAGTGACGGGGGCATCAGTCGCTCTCTCGCGACTCATGCACAACCTAAAGGGACCCAACGCTTCCTGCAGGAGACTGTACCTGGGGATCGTGCGGAGTATGGCCCTATACGGGGCTCCCGTATGGGCGGAGTTTGGCGGTCAAGGTGAACGTGACTCTGTTAAACAGACCACTGCGAACCTTGGCCGTCTAAACAATACGGGGGTACCGCACGATCTCCGGAGAGACTGCATTGCATGTCTCTTAGCCGGGACCCCTCCATGGGACCTGGAAGCGAGAGCACTTGCGTCATTGTTCCATGGGCTGGCAAGGCGCTGGAGCGGGACCACAGATCTGCGTCTCGAGAAATCGAGGTCCAGCGGTCCCAACTCCGCCAGGATCTCATGGAGTCATGGAGGGTGCGACTTGAGCAACCCAAGTGGGGAACCACCATCGTCGCGGCGGTGAGACCGATCATGGACGAGTGGCTGCAGAGGCAGCATGGTGACCTCAAGTATCGTGTGACGCAGATCGTTACCGGGCATGGATGCTTCGGTAGCTATCTGTTTCGCATCCATCGTGAGGTCACACCCCGGTGTCAACCCTGCGGGGTTTCCGACGACGACACCGCACTCCACACGTTGGTGGAGTGCCCAGCATGGGCGAGTCAGCGCCGGGACCTCGTAGTGGGTCTGGGCGTGGATACTCTCTCGCTGGAGACCATGCTGCAAGCCATGATCTCCAGCGGGAGTGGGTGGAACGCGGCCGTCTTTCTGCGAGCCTGGTCATGCTTGCGAAGGAGGCGGCCAAGAGGGAGAGGGAGCGTACCTTCCCCGCCGAGCTCCGTAGTCAGTGGTGAGGACGCCGCAGACTCATCTACGCCCAAGATCATCTACCTCCATGATCGGGGCCTAAGGACGGTGGTATAGTCACCCGCCGTCCTTACAGAAGGGTTGCGTGCTGCCGGGCCTCAGCGTCACAGCACGCAAACAAGATTCACTCACCGACGCGGGATAAAACCCTACCCAAAAGACGCGGGATTCTCATCCCGACCAAACCCCCGTAGAGGCCACACATGTGGAAAAAAATAAGGTATCTAGGTCATTACAGGTTTTAGTGAACCAAGTAATTAATACTGGCAGTTAGAAAAGTGTCTTGCGTATCTGGCATAAAAGAAGAAACGACGTTCATAAGACGTGTTAGTTAGTTAGTTAGTTAGACCTATATGAATAAATACCTACATTTAATTGGTCTGAAAATAAACAGATGAGACGCAAATTATGACCTCAATGTCCTTTATGTATGAGTGACAAAACTGGCACAATTAAGGCAATAAAATGACTTACCCAAAGTATAAGTGTACCTCTATCAGTTTTGGGCTCTTTTGCACGTGTAATGTTTAGAAATAGATGTGTGAATAAAAAGAGAAATACGAATTTCCCTAAAAAATAAACATTTTGTGGTAGATAGGTACAATATTTACTATTTTTATGGATTTTCATTTTTATTACAAGTTTCCTTTAACAAAATTTTTATAAACATCGCGAAATTAATAACGAAAAATTTAGTAGTTTCGAGTTAAATTTATTAAGAAGAACTTAAGCAATATTGACATTGGTACATCCATTTTCAATATGACATGCTGAAACTGGCTGGGTTGGGCTTCCAGAGTGCTTTAGTGTCCATACCTGTGAACAGAAAAAAATGAATGTTACATTATGCCAAGAGTATATGAAACGGCTCAAGTAAGAACACCATGGCAGAGCTCACTGTCGAAAAGCACATAAAATATTTTGATCTTGCTCTTTTCAATGGTGAATGAGGTGCTATTATTTACGAGGGTGGATTGAAAAGTAATCGGCCTAACCAAGAAAATACACACGAACATAACATAGCATCACGCCTGTTTCCCCGAAGGGGTAGGCAGAGGTGTGCAAACACACCCACATCTCGCCAGCTATGTTAGGTCCCATGTTATAGGGGGCGAGCCTATTGCCATTTACCGGGCACAAGTTCCAGACTCTGGGATAATTATCTAGATAAAATTCTAAAGAGACCTCTAGTGTGGCAGTCCGTACATAGTACCATTGTGCCACCGAGGTAGTCATAATAAATGAAATATATTTTTATTTATCAACGTAATCACCATCAAGTTCAATGCTCTTTTGCCATCTTCCCTTCCAAGCATTTAGCCCGTTGAAAAAAAATTATTCTTCCTTAGAGTCAAAATATGCGTCTACTGCTACTTTGACCTCGTCATTTGTCAAAAATCTTTGACCTCTCACGTGCTTTTTTAGGTTAGGGAACAGAAAAAAGTCTGACGGTGCCAGATCAGGTGAATAAGGTGGATGCGGTAACAGTTCAAAGCCACAGTTGTGAATTTCTGCCATTGATTGGACAGACGTGTGAACACGAGCGTTATCTTGATGAAACAGGACTTTTCTTCTGATCATTCCTGGACGTTTTTGTTTTATTTCCTCTCGTAAACGACATAGTAAGGTGCAGTAATAATCAGAGTTTATAGTCTGACCCCTTTCAAGATAATCAACCATAATCACACCCTTCGAGTCCCAGAATACTGAAGCCATCACCTTACTTGCCGACAAAATCGACTTAGCCTTTTTGGGGGGTGGTAAACCAGATCTTTTCCACTGTTTTGATTGTTGTTTTGTTTCCGGTGTACAGTAATGAACCCATGTTTCGTCCATAGTAACAAAACGATTCAAAAAATCACATTCATCAGCTTCAAATAACTCCAAACAGTCGCGTGCAATAGTCAATCGCATCCTTCTTTGCTCAACTGAAAGCAGTCACGGAACCCACCTCGTAGACACCTTGTGGAAACCCAACACGTTGACTATTATGTTTTGAGTACGTTCATAAGAGATGCCTATAATCTCGGCTATCTCTCTAATTTTAATCTGCTGTCTCCCATAGTTAAGTCGAGTATTTTTTTAACATTTTCGTCAGTAGTGGACGTCGAAGGCCTTCCAGAGCGGGGTTCGTCTTTCACACTCTGTCTACCACCCTTGAATTCTGCTATCCATTTTTTTACGGATGAATATGAAAGAGCGCAATCCCCTAATGTACTGACCATATCATCATGGATGGCTTTTGATGACAGCCCCTTCTTATGGAGGTACTTAATGACGGCACGCTGCTCGATTTGCTCCATTTGCGGAAATGATGTCAGATTGCTTTGTTAATAAATTTATAAAATTAATACTTTTTTATTTCTTATTATCGCACACATTTCAAACTTCACACAATTAACAGGTCTGAACTGAACTAAATAATGTGGGTAGATTTGATTTTTAGAACTAAATGGATCAGTGTTAGGCCAACTACTTTTCAATCCACCCTCGTAGTACACATAAGTAGAAATTATGGTACGGTTAGAAGTAGCATGCTTATGAACTGTTTACATTTGCAAGCAATAAGCATGCTATTTTCAAGTATGCTACTGAATAAGCATGCTCAAAGCAAACACTACAACACACATGCCATTTTGTAGCATGCTTCTGTCAGTTCAAATAAAACTAGCGAATGCCTGCGGTTTTACCCGCGCGAATAGTTATGTGTTTAAGAGCACATATTAATGTCAAAATTTCGATCGTTCGAATCGATTCATTGGTGCGAGTTTGAAAATTGGACATTATCTCATTATTAAATTATTATTATATTAAATATAGAATATTTTAAAGAAAATTGTAAAGTATTAGGTATTATTGTTGTAGTATAATTGTAAAGTATTAGGTAGGTCATAGTGTTTATTCGATCATTTTCTTGTTAGAATTAATCTTAAATACTAGCCAACGCCTGCGGTAACACCCGCTCGAATAGTTATGTGGTTCCCAATTCCCATGGGAAGATTATTTCCATTAAGATAAAGTAGTTACTAGCGGACGCCCGTGTGGAAGTTTTTGGATTTCCAATTCCCAGGGGAACAATCCTGGGATAAAAAATATTTGCCTAAAATTACGTTAGGTTCTAGAAAAATACCGATACCTAAAGCCTGTCTTTGTCATTCATTACCTCTGTAATGAGTTAAGCCAGAACAAACAGACAGACCGACAAACAAAAGTTTTGAAAATTGTTTTTTTTGTGTAGTGTGTACACCGTGATGCTACTAGGTAGCAAGTGCTACATAGTAGCATGCTTTCGGCATGTGTAACCTTAGCAGTACTACTAGGTATGCAATGCATGTTACTATAATTGCAAATGTTGAGCGGAGCAAATTTTCTTAATTTTTTTTATGCTCTATTTTCATGATTTCAGAGATATGCACTCCCGGGTATGATGTCGACCAGCATGCCAAATTTGGTCAAAATCGGTTGAGCCGTTTCGGAGGAGTTGGCACACAAACGATTTACACTTGTCGTCTAAGATAGAGCTTCGCTTTGCTCCGCTCAATGAGGCCCTCTCTTGGCTCTTACTATTTAGTAAAGTCCTTTTGTATATTAATACTGTATTTGTGTACAATAAAGCATAAATAAGGGAAAGTCGGTAGGCGAATACCCCAGTTTATTCAGTTAATGTTGTAGCAAGAAGTTTAATTCATATACGCAGATGAACAAGATGCAGTATCTAAATTAATGGAATTGTTTTTTTTTTCTGTTAATGTTTGTATCTCACAAAAGTTACTTACTTCTGGAATTCCCACTCTCTATTGTCTAGTGGACACACTTGTCGAGTTTTCAGCCAACGTGAGATACAGTGGAAATGAAATGCATGCTGAAAATAAACGACAAATTTAAATTATGAGTTTAAATGAAATATAACAGTGAATTTACATTATTCTTACATTACAAACTCCCCAGGCCACTGTGCATTCATCACTTGTAGCAGATGCCTGGTTAGCTTGACATTCTATGCAGAGATCCATAATGTGGTTCCGGCAGATAGCGCAGTTGTCCACTACAATATCTGAAATATATTGAATATCATTAGAATGTCACAGTCGGTGAATTTGTTTTGGTTAAGTATAAAATATTGGCTTCCTAAGAAATGCAATTTGTTTTAAAAATAGCTAGAATACATACCCCAGGCCCAGAGAGCGACAGCATTCCACTGGAAATATAAATTTGAGAATGTTTATTACAAAATACAACAAAGGCCTGCCAAACCATCCCAATGACTATGCGTATTCCGGTTACCTTTTTGACTTCAAATCTTTTTTTATCCCCTTTCCCACTACTTGAAGATGCCATCTCAACTTCTTCTTCATCTACGTCCATTACTGAGGCCATATTTAACAAAATTACCCTATTTTTTAATATTTAAAATGAAGAATTATTGTACACAAATTTGACAGAAGTGACAGCGCGTATCTGACAATATATGATTTGAGGTTAGTTTTTTTACATCTATGGTATGTCTATTGAAGTGAGTCATAGCTATTTGGCCTCACAAACATGTGCACGTGCTATGCTTTATTTTACGTTATTTTTTTTTTTTTACTTTCGCGGCCCGAGATTGCGGTCGCACCTACGTCCATTACCGAGCGCCTCTGGTAGAGACTGAGAGAATTCCCAGTGGCGCCCGGCGGACCTTGGCCACATGCGTGGCCACTGCGTGGTGGTCGGGTGTTACCCCGCATCTTTGGGGTCGGGTTTCATCCCGCATCGGTGAGTGAAGGCGTGCGTGGGGTGCAGCCCCACATCACGCAGCCCTTCTAGCCTGCTTCTGTAAGGACGGTGGGTTGCTAATCCATCGTCCTCAGGCCCCGATCATGGAGGTCGATGGTCCTGGGCGTGGTCACGCCTGCGGCGCCCTCGCCGCAGACTTCGGAACTCAGCGGGGAGGATACGCTCCCTCACCCTACCGGCCGCCTCCTTCACGAGCATAACCTGCTCGCAGAAGGAAACGGCCGCGTACAACTGGCTCTCGCTAGAGACCATGGCTCTTAGTATGGTCTCCAGCGAAAGAGTATCTACGCCCAGGCCCACAACGAGGTCCCGGCGCTGACTCGCCCAGGCTGAGCATTCCACCAACGTGTGGAATGCCGAGTCTACGCCGGAAGCCTCGCAGTGTTGACACGCGGGTGTGACCTCACGATGCATGCGAAACAGATACTTACCGAAGTTTCCGTGCCCGGTGATGATCTGTGTCGCACGATACGTGAGGCCCCCGTGCTGCCTCTGCAGCCACTCCTCCATGATCGGTCTCACCGCCGCGATGGTGGTGGTTCCCCACTTTGGTTGCTGAAGTCGCACCTTCCATGTCTCCATGAGATCCTGGCGGAGTTGGGACCGCTGAGCCTCGATTTCTCGAGACGCAGGCCTGTGGTCCCGCTCCAGCGCCTCCTTGTGCCATTGGAACAATGACGCAAGGGCTCTCGCTTCCAGGTCCCATGGAGGGGTCGCGGCTAGGAGACATGCAGCCTCCAGGGAGATCGTGCGGTACCCTCTTATTGTTCTGACGGCCAAGGTCCTCAACGATCTGTGTAAAACAGCAGTGTTGTTGGCCGTCAGTCTCGGCGCCCATACGGGAGCCCCGTACACGGCCATACTCCGCACGATCCCCAGGTACAGTCTCCTGCAGGAAGCGTTGGGTCCCTTTAAGTTGGGCATCAGTCGCGAAAGCGCGGCTGCTGCCCCCGTCACTTTGGGTACCAAACTTCGGAAATGTGGTCCGAAGTTCCACCGGTTTATTTGACGCTAGATGGCGCTGTGTAAAAGATATATTTAACCAAGTTGAACTATTTCATCTCACCCACTCACACGTCTTAGGAGATAAAGTGGTACGGAAAAGAGGAACAATGGAGAAATAATAGAAAAGTGCGTGGGCCTTGAGTTATTCGACTTCGGCGTCGGTTTCAGACTCGGAATAAAAAAACATTATTCCGTGAAAATGAAAATGTTTTATTCTGTGGTTTCAAGTTGGAGGATTTTTTTTAAATCCGCGGCCTATGGCCTCTGTCCCCCCTCGTCGATTGCCGGGCGCGCCAGGCACTCGAGAGAATAGCTTGGAGTAACTTTAAATTTATGTGGGTAGTAATTTCCAAATCGCCTGGCACTTTTTGATGATTTGTGCTGGGAAACATGGCTCTATCTCCTTGTTTCTGGTATTGACTGCAATAAGAACCTAGTTAATCTAAGATAAGAAACTATAATGTGGTATGTACTTACCTAACTAATAATTTATTTAAATTTTCGGGTGTTTCATAAATACAGGACATGCAATTTATGCTGAAAGGTTCAAATAAAAATACAACAACATCGAGTGCATTGTGAATTTTTATAATTAGGGAGCTATAGTTTGTGACTTGTTAGAAACTCGGCATCCTTTAGGCATTGTGATGATTTTTTAATTCTATGCCTTCAGCTTCTATGTTGCTATTGCCGTCCTTTCGTCTTTTGTATGAGTTTTTCCATATTTCATAGAAGCATACGGTAGCTTGAAATCTGTAGCACACCAGCAGCGGAACTGACACATGTGTGATCAGAGTCCAGGCCCAGACTCCATAAAACTCCATCTGAAATAAAAAGGAATCACGTAGAAGAGAAACTTTAGTGTGGAATTAATGCCTGTCAGTGTACTCCACCTAAATATCCAAAAGCTTACCTGCTTATTAAATACAATACACCTAGTAGTACAAGCGATTTAAGCTGAAAAAACAATCACCCGGATAGAAATAAATGCAATTTTCTTTCGGAATTCGTTAGAGGAAGTAACTGGTAGTCTAAATATAATTTTATGTGGTATTCGGTCTGTTGCGTTAGCCACAACTTAATATAGGGGTAAATTTTTGTTCGTCAAATAATTCAGTAATTTTTCTTTTTGTAGCAATTTGTCCTTGCGAGGAGCTGGAAGAGGTCACTGGCAGTCTACATTTCGTTTTGCGTGATATTTAGTTATATGCGTTATCCAAAACTAAGGATTTAAGAGTGAACTTTGTTTATTTTTGTTTTAGAGAGCATTATTAATTCAGAATTGGTTAAAGGTCACTTGTAGTCTGCAGTTAGTCTTGCGTGGTATTCGGTCCATTACATTTAACAAGTAAGAAAACTCATTTAGTTTTCTTACTTGTTGAGTTGACTTGAGTTATTCAATAAACAAAATTCACCAGTTAATTCAACATGGTGGATAACGCAATGAACCGTTTACCATGAAAATTTTAATGTAGACTGCCAGTGAGCTCCCCCAGCACATTCTTAAAGAAAATTGTTAAATTATTTATAAGTAAACGAGTTTGAACAAATTCTTAAAGTTAAGATGGCGGATAACCCTACGGACCGAATACCACGCGAAACTAAATTTATCCTACCAAGGACATACACTAATGGATTCTGAAAGAAAATTGCTGTATTTAATTATTCCTGAGTCAAAACTTTAATCAGCTGTACTACGGTTCTCAGCGACGCGCGACCGCGCTATGAAAGAGACACGAAGCTCTGTCTGACCATAAACCCGAACACGATGCTTATGTAGCTATCTGCCACTGCGGCATAACGACTGTCTTTGTCTGTTTAAATTTAAGGTACTAACCTGTAAAGGATGGAATTCAGCTCTCGCATTTTTGACTCGATTAATAAGCCATAACGCAAAGTTTCCGACCAACAAAAACGTCACAAGTTGCCGTCCAGGTCGCTGACGGCCAGTGCCTCTGCAGCGGCGAGACCACGCGTCCAGCACTAGCAGGGTCTGGCATGAACTTTGAATGACGGCGCATAATGGCGATATTATCCTGCAAGAATAAGTTGTAATGTTTTATATTGTTATGTTATGCTCGCATTTTTCATTTCAGATACACGTTAGCTACTTTAAATGCTCGTAAATTCTGGGATTGGACCCATAACTGGACCCCCCAAATTTAGTTTTGTGCAACTACACAAAAACACGACAGCTATGATACCAAAACTGACTTCAAATTACCAGAATGGGACCAAATAATTCTCGGAATGAGACCAAATTGAAATGGGACCCCTCAGGAATCAGTACCTATCTTTCAATTAACAAAAATCAAATACGTTTCACCTAGTCGAAAGATATAATAGATAAAATGTAACAAATATAAAAAAAAACTGGCCAAATGCGTGTTTTTAAAGAAATGAACTATGAAATAACTGTTTGTACCGTTATTAAATGTATTTTACCTGGTTGCTCTTGTTTCAGACGAATACCGCTGGATGAAGAAACCAGCTCCTATGATTTGGAACAAGTAGTAGAGGTAGACTCCACATTGCGTGATCAGCAAAAGGGAATGTTCGAGAGGAAACGCTGAAATTGACCGTTTCAATGGTAAGGTCCGCATCCTCTGTATACACGCTCCAGAACCGAGAGTCATCGCTAAGAACACGATGGTTTCCCATATATTGATCTTTAACAAAAAAAAGTACCCGTTTAACCTGAACACTGCTGATGACTATTTAAACTATCATGGTCATTAACACTACGATTAGAATGTTCGGGATATTTACCATGTAACATTATTTTATCGAGTCTCCGATATTTCGACGCTGTTGCAAGCGCCATGATCGCGGAAGAACTGGCGCTTCGAATCGGAGACTCGATAAAATAATGTTACATGGTAAATATCCCGAACATTCTAATCGTAGTGCTGATGACTAAATATCAAAACGACCGATTAAATAATTGTCAAAACTTTGGCAGATAGTTATCATCTCCGAAATGTGTCTGGTGAAAAGCAGAAAGCTTGCTGATAAAATGAGGACATTAGTATTGAAATGTAGGTACTTTAATGGTATCCTTGTTTTGTGCGTTAATCGACGTCTTCGTGACTAAATCTATATATACCTAGTCCTCAGAAAGTTTTATTTAAAAACTATAAAAAATACCAGAATATTTCCCTGGTTGTAATGTAGATGTCTGGAACGGTGTAAGTATATGTGATGTAGAGCAAAACTGTAGAGGTGTTCATGGACTACTCACATTCAAGATTTAAAATTAAGATTTAGATTCAAAACGTTTATTCATTTAGCTTATAAAAACACTAATTGAAAGTTAAAATTAAAATGAATGCTTCTAGATGTACATTTACTGCCAGATTCGCAAAGCAAAAGGCAGAGCCTGTGAGTAAGTATCATACCTGCTAAAAATCATACCTGCAGCAGTGCCAGCGACATATGTTCGTCTTTGTGAAATAGTCCGTTAAATAGCATGAGACTAACAATAGTACCAACTAAAAGTGCCACACCCATAAACAGACCTTTGTGGGCGCTGCCACAGTCTACTGAAAAGTGGTTATTTGACTTTGATCGGGCACAGCATTGGATTTTTGTGTCAGAGTTAGCAGGGGTTTCTTGTTTTAATTGCTTCTGGAAATGGAAAATTGTTTAACAATTTATTTCTAGGTAATTTCTTGGCATGTCTTATCATTTCATTTAAAGACTTCCAAAAAAGGAGGAGGTTCTCAATTTCGACTAAAGTATTCTTTTTTGTTTGATGCCATTTCTTTCAACTGGGTTGTTGTGGTCCCATTCCAATTTGGTCTCATTCCAACAATTATTTGGCCCCAATTCGGTACCTAATTTTAAGTCGGTTTTTGAGTCAATGTTTGATGTGTTTTTACCATAATTTTAGCTGATAATGTTCACAAACTACGATTCGAATGCTTTTACCTCTTTCAAGCTAATAATAAGCCGCGCAAGATGACAATAGGATTGGCGGCCATGTTGGTGACGTCATAATGACAGATTAAACTACAATACGGCTTTGTTATCCATTTTTTTACGATTGATGACGTCACGGAGTGGTTATTGTGACAAGGTTCTATCTCACTTATACAACTGTTGGTCTTGAACGTCAATATCGAAAAAAGTAAAAAAATAGGTCTATTATGCGTTCCGTTTGACGTTCGAAGTCCCTTTATGAGAGTACGTCACTTCCTTGCTTCGTTTTGTCGTTAAATATCGCTTCCGTTTCCGCTATCTAGGCGCACCGCCAGCGCCCTCTACCGCTCCCCCCACTTAAGTTACCTTTTAAGCACAAGCCGTCATCTTCGTCATTGTTGCGTCGTTTTTCGACCCGAGCGCATTGTCGTTACGAAAAACTCTAATACATTTATTAGATTCAATTAATGTCGCAAATTTTTAAAATTTTAAATAAATTTTCAACTTTCGAGATTCAAGTAGAAAGTAAAATCAAACTGTTTAGTTTGTTTTCTGTTATCTTAATAATAAAGTGATAAAGAGAGGGTAATAAAATGCGTCACCATCATTCCAGTCTAATATTGGGCTCCTTTCACCCAATAACCCGATCTTATAAGTAACTAGTTTTAGAAATCAATTGGTGGCCTTGAGATTTGCCAGTTACTTTTACTCTACCGATTGCTTTGTAAATCTGGCATGTCGACAGCTGTAGGGAGGATCTGTAATATGTATAATAAATGTATATATTTCTACATCTTCACATCTTAATAATGGAATGGCGATGCAAAAATACACATTTATATTCCGATAGATCGTTAAGTAACGCCCTACTTTATACAATACATCTCTTCGAAAAGGATGTTAAACATTACGTAACCTATTGTCTGTGTGAAAATTTACCAAAATTAACAGATGGGTACATCATGAGATGTAACTGAATATTTATTTAACTTTGACCTTGACCAATGAAAGATGTGGAACAATTTCCATCTCAAGGCATTCACGTGCATGAAACCGAAGCATTCGATCTGTTTTATCATTACCAAATGCCAAGTCTTCTACAACAAGTAGATTGGACGGTAAAGATAGACTAAGATCAAGCTTTTTGCTGCCATGTGATAATATGTACTTGTCACACACACAGGGATACAATTGTCACCTGTGTGTGCGATATTATATGCGTCTGAGGCCATCATCACCAGACAATAAATATGACTGACGTTAAACCTTTTGTAAAATACCTACAAAGTGTCAGATGCAGAAAATGAATAATACTCCTTTCATAACGCGCTCAGTTTCAGATTTCAGAACCAACTGCTACAGATGATATGTCTGTCACAGCATCGCCGCGGATTTTCGCCTCAGTTATGAACTAGACCGGAGAGATACTTCGTACATGGTCAGTATCCCCACCTGACATGCGAGAGATCTGTGTTCGTTTCCCCACCGAAGAATCAGTCGGCTCAGTTACAAAATTCAATACCATTTCTGGGTTATCGGCGGATCCATGTGACGATACCAACTGGTATCATCGGTTTGGAGTGTCATGGGACACCAAATCCAATACAAGGTTCCTAATCTTAAAGAACAAAGAGTTCGTCACATGAACCACAGTCGGCTCGGATGGAAATTTCAATACAATTTCTGGGCTGGCGCATCAAAACCAACTAAGGCCATAAATTTCCTTGGACATGGGACTCCAAAGCCAATACGAAGTCCATACCCTCGGATGAAGTAAGAGTTCGTCAGATGTTTGTTGATGTTGCAGTTCGTAGTTGGGCACTACGCCTATTAGGACTCCCCCCTCAACTTGAAAACCTTCATCACCCCACCGCGCGGGGAATGTTCTATTAGCACAACGGATTCATCAGATGTTGCAGTCCGACTTGCAGTCAGCAGTTGAGACCTAAACAGGCACAACGCCTATTAGGACTCTCACCTCAACTTTAAAACCTTCATCACCCCAACGCGCGGGGAAGGTTCTATTAGTACAACGGATTCATCAGATGTTGCAGTACGGTTTGCAGTCAGCAGTTGGACCTAAGACGACTACGTTGTCTATTAGGAATCCCAACTTTGCAACCTTCGACACCCCCCGGGGAAGGTTGCAGTGCTGGTTAATGCAGCTATAGAAGTATCCTCGATGTCGCTTAGTATTCCGAACTGAAATAACCGGCAGTGTATACCAGTTGTCTACAAAGAATGCCGACGACTCACGTCATCACCGCGCGACGCGTCGAACATTCTGTTGGAGCATTTGTGGACAACAAAACAGCCCTGGTCTACATGAAGAGGGAACAAGATCGCGTCTTGGTTAGATATTTACTTTTTGAACCTGGTGGACCCCCATAGCACCGTGTTTCGCCCTCACCACATACCAGGGCTTTTGAACACCAAAACCGACCGACCTTATAATAAATTATGGTCATCATCTTGGTGCATAAGAATTTATAATAGGAATATGAATACAAAATTTCTAAGCAATTACTTTTGAAATAGTATGGTTTTGTTAAGAGAATAGAATTTAATGTTCATTTACCCACTAATGTACGCTTCTATATTTTATTTGTTTCTTGTTCAACACATTTCCCGTTGAAAAGTCTGTTATTGCAGCTGTTTGCGAAACAATATCAGATATTACAGTTATGCCAAATCTAATGATGATGCATAACACTGAAAGCTTGTACCTTGGCAAGACCTACGCCCCCTAAATTACAAATTTGGGGTGCAATGATTTTGATCAGTTGTTTAAAAAATTATAACTTCAAGTACGCCTTATCTGCAGATATTTTATTATTATCTTAATATCATAGAGTACACGATATTAAACTATTGCATATTGACGTATACCAGCACGTTAGGCAGGGACCAAATTTGTTGCTCTATTATATTCGTTGCACATTGACAACAATTTATAGATCACCAATATTCGATAAATAATCATTACAGAGGACCTCGATCTCCAATACCTTGTAGATTGGTTTTGGGTAGAAAATTGCCTCATCGTACCAGCAATCTGGTGGGACGTTGTTAAGCTTGCCTGATGATAATCATTGACGCAGTATATCGGGTACAGTAAATTTATAAAAAGGTACCCGATGAATCATAAGTCATAACTTTATTCCTTAATAAATATTTGGATAGAAATTATAATTAGTAAAAACTAACACACATCTGCCAATGACATCGGCCTCTCCCTAACAAGGAGAACCCTTTTACTACTAAGCTACGATGTCTATACCAAGTTCATATAATTTTAGTTTCATTTTCAATTTTAGTTTTCTAGATCGTGTTTTACGGTATACGTCGGAGATGTTATATATTATAACCATATTTGTCTTAGCAACTAGAAATCCCACAAGGCCAGTTACAGCAGCGATGAGTGGGTTTTGGGACAAAGAGTTTGGGCGGATGCGCCAGCTGGATGTGATATACTGATGGTCTCATCTTTAAAGCTGTATAAAAAATTTATATTAATGTTATTCCAGCTAAAGCAAATTGAAAACATATATCTATATATCATATATTTTTAAAAAGTTTTATCTAAAAGAGATTCATGAAGGTAATACGAGATGTAATTGTCTAGTGCCTCAGAAACATCACTATCTTGGTTCTTTCAGCTGGATTTATAATATCTATAAAGTAATTTGTAGGTTGATTTATTTGTTGCACCTTAGTTAAAGTGCACTTTAACTAAGGTGCAACTAACTTTGTTGCCTTTTTTAACTTAAACCACAAGCCAGAAGATAACAAACAGTCTCTCATAAAGGGACTTCGAACGTCAAACGGAACGCATAATATAAAAATTTTACCTTCGAATAAAATTTCTATTATGCTTCCTATGACGTTCGAAGTCCCTGTTAGGCCTTCCTGGGGCTATACCATTATGAGCTTAACAATGACGAAGATGACGGCTTGTGCTTAAAAGGTAACTTAGGTGGGGGGAGCGGTAGAGGGAGGGCGCTGGCGGCGCGCCTAGATAGCGGAAACGGAAGCGATATTTAACGACAAAGCGAAGCAAGGAAGTGACGTACTCTCATAAAGGGACTTCGAACGTCATAGGAAGCATAATAGAAATTTTATTCGAAGGTAAAATTTTTATATTACATGGACCCAAAGGAAAAACGTTTGTTCAGGCTAACTCGAAACAGTGTGTCTAGTACCAGTTTCTTACGTTAAGTTGCTCGAAATACGTTTTCGTATTCCCCATACATTTCACCCCAGCGCCCCTAGCGGTAACGTCAGGGAACTGTGCGAAATGTATGGAGTTATATGAAATCGTATTTCGAGCAAATTAACGTAAGAAACTCGTACTAGACACTCTGACTGAGATTGAAATAAATATTTTCGTATACCTACTTACCGAACCTGGTACTGTACATATATCATTCCAGATAACCATTATAATAACGGAGCATAACAGACTATACTCCACTCCACATGGTCTCAAATATGGGTTAATACTTCTGATCAGAGGTGTTATCATATCTGATACATTGCAATGCCATGTTCGATTTTCCGCTGTCACATTTTGAGGGTTAATTGAAGTCTTATTAGTATCCAACAGACCATCTGTTTCTAAGTTTAAATAATTTGATTGGTTGTGCTCTATCAAGAACTGATGCACAGTGATGTTGGCGTATCGGATGAATACAGGACGTTCATAAGCCATTGCAATGATATCGTCTCTCGTTTCTTGGACGACGACGTTCAACCACTCGCAGACGTTTGTTGCGATTAAGTGCATTAGACCAAATCTGTCGATTACTACTCCTCTCATTGGACCTAGAATCTGAATAAAGATTACCTTGAATGTAAAAAATATTGGCCAAGTGTGAGTCGGACTCGCGCACAAAGGGTTCCATACCAAAACGGCAAAAAATTCAAGTTTAAAAACAATGGAAAAATGATGTTGAAATTTAAAAATTACAATGATTTCGCTAAATAGAAGACATGTTAAACGTCGACATATGTTTCGCCTAATCACGAGGCATATCAAGACTACCTCAAAGAGAGCTGTCTCTTATTCAACATGTTAATAACATGTCTTCTATTTAGCGAACCTTTGCAATTTTTAAATTTCAACATCATTTTTCCATTGTTTTTATCATGGACTTTCGCCAGGTGACGCCTGAATCCATTCAGTAAAATCAAGTTTATTGTATGGGAGCCCCCATTTAATATATTCTGTTTTTTTTTTGTATTTGTTGTTATAGAGGCAACAGAAATACATCATCTGTGAAAATTTGCCCAAGCCCAAGACAGACGGACAGCGAAGTCTCAGTAATAGGGTTCCTGTTTTACCCTTTAGGTACGGAACCCTTAAAACCCTTATTATTAAACTCATTCGGCCGTTTTCAACTTAAACTATTATATAAAATCCATAAAAACACTTTCTATAGTGCTCGATTACGGCAATAGGCTTGCCCCCTATTACGTGGAACCAAATAAATACTGGCGAAGAGTGGGTGTGTAATGCACCTCTGCCTGCCCCTTGGGATATAGGCGTGATATATGTATGCATGTATCCCAGTTGTAGAGTCGCGGGTGGAACTGCGGGTATCTATCAAACTATCGAGTAAGTAATATGGGTCTCCCTTGTTTGACAGAAAGGAATTTGACAAATGTTCACTTCCCAAAAAATTTTTCGCATAATTTCATTTGCCAAATTATTACTTAGCAAAAAATCTATTCACAAAAAATTGTAACGCAAACCTAATGTTTGGGAAATGAACGTTTAAACTATAACTTGTTTACCAACTAGTACTTTTAACATTTTTTATTTAGTCAAATATTTCAGTTGGAATAACAGTTTTTACGCAAAATCATCGTTTCTGGCACGGTCACAGTTTTAACCTTTTTTTTTTTTTTTTTTTTTAGTTCCGCGACCAGGGCCGCGGCCGCTTTAACGTCCGTTGCCGGGCGTCTCTGGTTACAAGCAGAACGTATTTCCAGTGGACAGTTTTAACCTAACCTAATCTACCCATTTTGTTTAAAGAAGAAATAACTTAATCTAAATAGTTCAGTTCCGGGTAACCTACTACAAAACAATCTCTTTTTTCTATTAATGCAAGTCGTATCTGGCACTCGCTGTTGCCTGCAGCTCCGCCTGCGTGTTATAGTTTTCTTGATCACCAGTTACTGATGTATTATGTATACCTAGCTGTTGCCCGCGGTTCCGCCGGTGTGGTAATTTAGATCGACATAACTTTTTTTATATATGAACCGATTGAAATAAAACAAACCTTAAATGTTAAGTTGAATAAACTACAACGCATTACTGAAAACCGCATTCAAATCGGTTAAGCCGTTTCTGAGATTAGCGTGTTCAAACATTCAGACAAAAAGACAAATAGACAAATAGATAAACAGACAAAAATACATTGTTTTGGGTTCTATTGCGTTCATAAAGCCCCCCTACAACAGTTTCTTTATTATATCTTCGATGTACAGACATCGACCACTTACAATTTTATTATATTTATTGATGATTGATGTAAAAATCAGGAAACGACACAATGGTAATATGTACTTATTAGCATCCAATAACCAGTGAGCTAGTACACAAAAGAAACGGCGTGATCTACCTGTTAACAGTTAAGTTCATATTGTGTCCTGGGATCGTAGATCATTAAGTGCGGACGGTCAATGCCTTTGTTAAGTTCACTTTTATCAATGGTATCAAATAATACTCTATCTAATACTCACATCGGTAAATGAGAATATGAATACAGTCTGTGCTACAAGAAATATTATCCGTAGTGCCGGTTTGACTGCAATTACAGCAAGTTGACAGTCACCGGAGAGATCGAAGTACCCTCCAAACTGAAGACACGAGTAGATAATAGACCCCACACCAAATCCTGCTACACCTATGTGTAGATAAAAACTGCCGTATTTAGTCCGTCGTAGATTTTCTAGAAAATAAAAATATAAAACCTTTTTATCTACAAACAAAGTCACTACCGTTCCCTATGCATATCTTTAAAACTACGCAACGGATTTTGATGCGGTTTT
The DNA here is from genome assembly GCA_963556515.1 of Nudaria mundana. Lineage (NCBI taxonomy): Eukaryota > Metazoa > Arthropoda > Insecta > Lepidoptera > Erebidae > Nudaria > Nudaria mundana. The sequence goes on along the minus strand of OY748288.1, from coordinate 15,315,739 downwards.
CACCAATTAATAGAGTGGTTTTCGAGGAAGGTTTCAGTATACAATTTGTCAAGCAAGCGATGCCGCGGGCATCCACTAGTAACGGATAAAACATACTTAGGTTTTTCTCAACGAAAATCATTAAAAATGATTTGCAAAGGGTTCTTTTGCACTTGGCGTCGGAAATTTAATGTTGAACCCTATGGTATTTCTTAAGAATTTTCCCGGAAGACTTCGGCTTATTTGACAATGAAATATGAGCAACGCACCTTTGATGATTTAATATTTTAAGGCCTTTTTTAGGCATCACGTAATATTTTATTTAATAACTGGCAGATGCTCACTTTGTTCATCATCATGAACGTTTCATTGGTGATTCGGTCCTAGTAACCGTAGCGTTATGATATGTAGTAGTCATATAGACTTTGTCGGTAAATGGACTAGGTATTCAATACAAAAATATTTTGTCAATTGAAGCCAGACGTTCTTAGGATTAGACTGATTAGAGAACCAAACAGCGTCAGTTTTATAATATTGGTTGAGATTATATTATGTTTTGAAGGATGCATAGGTACTCGTAATCATCATGACTCATGAATAAGTAGGTAAACTATTTCACAGTTCTAACATAATCTCTTCTTTACATATTTCATTATCGATGAAATTTGGAGGGGATATAAATTACTACTATATTACTAAAATTAGGACTACTAGGGTGAAGATCGGTAACCAGGAAACTATTTCACGTCCGCGTCTGCCAAAAGTTATGTATTTTTGAAGATACCTACTTACTATTTACCATGTGTTATTATTTTACTTACTAACCATCCTTGTCTCTTCCAGAGGTTTGGAGATAGTAAAAAGTATATCCCAAAAACAACATACTTACAACGTATAAATACATCGTAAAGATCTGGAAAGCAAATTCAAAGCCCTTGTTTAATTTCATTTTTACATAGCCCGACGGGATAATTATACTCCCACTTTTCACCAAGTCCAAGCCATTGTCCCGACCGCTAAACAGCATTCAGCAGGTGCACCACTTGTAGAAGAGATTGGCTTGAGTCTCTAATTCTAAGGTCTTGGTGAGTTTCTTAGGCATCTTCTTTTTTTTCGTACCCGGTACGCTTTTGGAAGAATAACTCAAGAGCATTGGCGGACCCTTATGCATATTTATAACTTCACATTCAATCGCAGAATATTGTTTCAACTAATATGTAAAGGGAATCAATATCTCCGGGTCCGGGTATCTGAGAGTCGGACGAGGCTCTGATAAAAGATCCAGAGGGCCTAGAAATGGCAACAGGCTCGCCCCCTATTACGTGACTCCAACAAAATGTACGGAGAAATGTGCCTTTTCGCACTATCGTTGCCCAGATGGAGGAGGTAGTGGACTGTATTTTGGTGTAGAAAGGGGCTGATCCAAATGAAACTATAGCGTACAGCTTTCACAACGTCTGTATTGAACCACGTGCACGAGAGAAGAGAGAACGGTTACATACTTTTCGTAGTGTTGCCACCACATTCGTTTTTAAATACTAACATAGATATGGCTAAAGGTCCATTTGACCATACCGTTGGTAAATTACATGTTGGTTTCCCAACAATATCTACTCGTACTTACATCAGATGTAATATTGGTCGTCACTTTGTTTTGTATAGTGCTAGTTACCGGCAGGGCTACTCCTAAAACTATTAATAATTTAGCATAAAATGCTGACAGTACAACAGTCATGGATTCACTGAAACAATATGATATATTGTATTAATTATCAGGTAATATTAACTGAAATTACTCGTTTGTGAATATAATTTAGATGGCAAATTATTTGATATAGTCATAGACTACTTATTAGATATATATGTATCAGTAGGTAGCCTACCTATCAATAGTCGGATTGTGTGTTAGTATTATTAAAAAGGTGAATTTCTGACATTAAACCTATCAGATAGAATACCATTATGGACCATACCACCCATGGACGTATTATTAATATCTCTATGATACCACCTCTCCATCAGAGAGATAATGCACATTCTTTTTATAAATTAAAATAATATGTACTTTATGATGTTTTTTTTTTCAAATTTAGAATGTGGAACAGCCAGTCATTTAGGCAATGTTCACTAGGAATTTTAGTTTTTCTTCCAAACAAATACGATCTAAGTAATTTTGTGTTGTTTGGTAAAAATAAAACTATTTTTAAACTTTGTACTGTACTTACTCGCCATGGGAGAGTTGTTTCCTCTGGGTAGGCTTATTTATAATACTAGGAATATTTTCTACACTGGAGTTACCACTAGATGGCAGCACAACACTTAGCCGGGGCAACGAGTGTAGGGAATGGTGTTCTCTGTAAACCAAAAGGTTAATTAGGTCTCTGGACCAAACCATAAAATTCCAAAATAGTAGATTATACAAGTGAAAAAAAAAGAAATTGAATTCGAGTTACGAAGTTGGATCCCGAGAGTAGAGAAGGATTCTAGAATAGATTCTAGGGGGGGGGGGGGGGGGGGGATGGAGGTAACCTGTCCTGTAAAATATCTAGTCTAGGAAATGTAAGTAATTTTAAAATTTCCCGAGATTTTGGCGGCAACAAATTGCTGCTTTCGAACGAAATGATTCCGGAGTAAGCGACTCATTTTCATTACCGGAAGAACTCATTTTATTAGTTATTTTAAATTTTCCAATGAAACACTACGATCTAAAATTGGCGGGTTGTGTTTGTTTTGTATACCATTGCCCCTTTTGTTTTCTTTGTCAATGGAATGACTTCATTCAGCCTGCCAGTAGTTACGTTCAGCTTTCTTTTTTTTTGTAGTATACTTAATTCGTCTATTGAAGCTCGTTCCAAATTCAAATGTCATTATTCACTTGTGAGTAAATGAGCGTTTTATTCACTGTTATCGATGAATAAAGTTCACTTTTTCGAGGGGGAATGGTATAAAAATAATTAGGTCATTCGGCAATCTATGAGGAATATTTATTTATTTTATTTAGACTTTATGCACAATTATTGTACTTGAAGACACAATCTACGTTCGTTTCTTTTGTACAAAGGCGAAGTTTTTATCTATGCAAAGGCGGTCTTAATGTCACACTCACAGCCATTATTAGTCCGGCATTACAACTACAGGTATATTAAACATTCATCAGTAATTTATCATTTATCATCCATGGCGTGGTCGGTAGTGCATCAGAGGGTGTCGAAAGCCGATCTCGGATCGAATCAAATATTCAATCGAATCAAAATCATGGATCAAATCAAATATTTGTATGATCTACAAATGTTTGATTCGAAGTTTATGTGTTTTCTATGTATGTAGGTATGTATTTAGTAATCTAGTCTAGATCTTATAGCACAAGCTTACAGCTTAGAATGGGCTAAATATGACCAAAATATTAATTTATTTTATTTCATAAAAAAACTAGCGGTATATTTGCCAGAGTCTTGACCGTATGTCAGCAGGGGCACCGTGTGTAGTTAAGATGACTTGGGCCACAGAGATGCTGATAGGGTACCTGAGCACGCCTTAGTTAAATAAATTACTTATCACCTATAAGCCTCCAAAAGGACAAACCCTTCACTATGAACGACAAAACTATCAAAAATTCACTTTTACACCGAAACAATATCAGAGTATATTTTGTTACATGAACCAGACAAAAGTACATAATAATTTTAATACGGATTATATAAAGCTGTAGTCAATTAAACGCCGCCTAGTTATTTTGTTTCAGCGAGCGCTTATCTCCTAATAGTGGATTTTAATGAAGCTCGCCGACTCACCTTTCATCCTCAGGCACTGCGAGGAGCGACTCCGACCTGTCCCGCCGATCCCTCGATGCATTTTGATTAGATTTCTCTTTATATTTCGCCATCAAAACACCTTCATTTGCCGCTTAATTGATTTTAAAATTCGAACACGATATTTTTTTAACTTTATGGTTTGAATTTGAGCACGATCTCTACATAAACGTCAAATTGCTCGAAGCAATTTAATGACTGTACGATGTAAAATATACTCAGCTATGACTGTCATAACACCGTATGTGTTAGTAATTACTAGCTTACTCACAAGTTTGAACTATATTTAAAAAAAAGTATATACAAAATGTAAGTGATGATTTAATGGCTTGCAAAATGACGCACCTCTTTACACAATTACAGTAGAGCTCTGAATAGACAACCGTAGATAAAGATACAATGGCTGGTACTGGCTGAAAATTTAATATAATGAATAAACAAATAATCGTGAGTTTGACTTGTTGTAGCGTATGTCTGAATAATATAAGCCGTAAAGAAACGCAGATAATTGTTGAACTAAGCAACACAACACAATTGATTAAATTGGCGTGTCAGTAACGTACATACTATGATAAGTATATACAAATATGAGGCATACCATACCTACAAAAAGTACCATTTACAATATTATTGTTTTTTGATGGGAACGCTCGCAATTTCAAAAGCCATGGATTGTAAAAATTGTCTAGTTGATTTGTTTCATGTAAGATACAAACTCACCAACTAATTTTTCCTCTTTATTGGTATAATGTACCCACAGTCAAATATGTAGGACCCAATCTAACAACTCGCATATATAAAACTCCAATTGCAGTCAAGACTAGAAGGACAGTATAAAGACAACCTAAAACTGTGCTAGAAGTGAATATTCATAAATATAAAAAAGTCTGTTGAATTTTTATATAATTGCCACTAATTTCGCTAAATAGAAGACATTATAAACGTCGACATATGTTTCACCTACTCACGAGGCATTCTCAAGTCTGTCTCAAAGAGAACAGCTGTTCTCTGTCGACGTTTATAATGTCTTCTATTTAGTGAAATTAGTGCAATTATATAAAAATTCAACATCTTACCCCATTGTTTTATCATGGACTTTCGCCAGGTAACGCCTGATTCCATTCAATAAAAAAGTCTTTTATGTTGCCTACATACGTTTTACCTACATGCAATCACGCCAATTTCTCCGAAGGGGTATTACAAAGCCATATTACACGCCCATGTTTCGCCAGTAATTTAGTTGGTCCCTCGGAGCGAGCGTCTCTTTTTACTATACCTAAACTAATAAGTTTACAATCCGGAAAACTAACTAAATATCTATTAGATACCTACTTAAGAAACCGGATCTTTTACGCGATTAAAATAAGGTAATACCCCGACCTAATTCCGGGAACGTTTTAACTCTGTTGCAAGAGCCGCAGCCGTGCTGCTGCTCGTCTCCACCACAAACGTCGTCGGGGAATAAGAAGGTATTACCTGAACTTAATCGCTTAAAATAACCTATTATCTAAGTTTGTAAAGTGTAAAAAACGTTTAAAATAGTAAAAATATCTAAGAACGAGAAGTATTTGCCGTCGCCAGCCTTTTTGATTTTGATACTAATTTGTAACACACAAAGCAAAATAGAGTCTTAAGAATTACATAATAGGTAATATTTACTCGAATCTGAGTTACTTTTGTTTATTTACCTTTAACACACTTGAGATAAAAACCAAGACCAGTCATTTTCGTCTCACAGTTTTATTATATGTAAAGAAGAAATTAATATTAAGTGCGAAATATGGATTGTTTAGTGTAAGATGTTGTCCTCAGAGGTAATTAGCAATGGCGGTGTCACTTTCAGACGGTCGTACTAACGAGGTTTACGAATATACTCGTAGTAGGTACATGCAGATGCACCTCACAAGCGCCTCTCCCTCCCTTCATCAACACTGACCCCTCTTCTTATCTCTAAGCGATTAATAAGCCTTCTAACTCCAAAGGCTAGAGGCGTCTTTTAAAAATAAATTTACATTTATAGGTTGATAGCGATTTTGAAATTGATTGCATTTTTTTTGTAGAATGTAAGTGACTAGACCGGGTAGACCTATATCTATGTAGTGAAAGGAGTTTGCACATAAGTTTGCGAGTGAGTGAGTTTGGCGAGCTGTTTTACTTATTTTGCCCAGATATAGTTTCCTTTAAACTCTCATAGGAACCTTAGAACAAAACGTTAACGCAGGTACCAATTTTTTTACTCTATGATGGGAACTTATTATCGCGATATTATAAAGTAGGTCTCAAACGTATTTTTAATGTCAATTTTTAAATCGTCAATTTTTATCATTATTTACAGTCCAGCCGTTTTACGTGATGCCTGAACGCACAAAATTTCCAATTTTATTGTAGATATTATTTTATTATATTTTATTCTTTATCCGATAATGCCGTATAGATACCAATTTCTCAGTCACTGGAACTTCGAAGCCAGAAGACCTACTAAGGTGGGTGTTTGGAGACATTATCAGTATTTATAGACCCATTTATCAGTATTCATAGACCCTTTCAGGGTCTGCTTGGACATTCTTGAAGACCAATAATTTTTTAAATTGCGACATTTTGTGTAGCATTGGTTTTGAAAAAAAAATTGGTTCCTTACAAACCTGTTGTGGCGAAGTTTCCGCTCCAAGGCTGTACTGCACTGTCTATGGGGATGATAATGGTGGGCCGTATGCTCGTAAGATATCCTCGAGTCATTCTTGTCGTGTGTCCTGATTTGGAAGACGACATAATTGTATAGTACGGATTGAAAACGGAACCTTAGGGGACTTAGGGTGCCTTTCGACCAGAGACGTGCTATGCTACGTTGCCATAGATGCGTTTGACATCCAACAATAATATTAATTTGTCATAAAACATTTTCATTGGTCCACAAGCACATCTTCGCAGCATAGTTAGATACATAGCACATCTCTGGTCGAAAGGCATACAACATTACTGCAAAAGAGGCATTGCTTGATAGATTGACGCATTTGTAGGTAAATGTAAAACTCGGCAGGATAATTCGTATGTATTAATCCCGGACATGTGGAACATGAATTCGCAAACTTTGACATTTATTCATTAGTGAATTATCATTCACTACTCAAACTACCTACATCGACTACAAGCTCATTTGTGCTAGGTACTTATCTCTGTCTGCGGACCATGCCATGACGTCAGTTGTTGTTTGGCACTCATGATACATCATGCTAGTAGTTTAAAAATTACACCTAGCTCCTAAATTACCGTAGTCTGTAATAACTAGAAGTTATTGAATATGCGCAAAAAATGAGCCAAGCTTTCGTGTTGACGTTTAATGTAACACATTTACTAAAAATAACTTATTTGATCTATAGTAATCAATTTCCCACAAGCATTTTATTGAAAAACGGGCGCAGAGTTGATTTCAGAGTCGTATTTCAATCAAAAATACTAATAAATTGAGTTTAAAAAAATACATAAAGCATTGGATATATATTTTAATCGTCATTTAATGTAACAGATGATTGAATTCTATTACAATTATTTAGTAAAAAAATAAACCATTCGGCCAATTTTTGAGTTTAACATCGCAATTTGATCGTGATTTTTGGCTTAAATACACAGTAATTACAAAAATAAAATTATTCCAAAATAAACTACATTCATTAGAGAACCGATTTCTGCAGTAATATAGGAAATTCTTGCATATACTTTGTCAAAATATTGATATAACTTCAATCGAAATTACAATAAATACGATACACAAGTGGGCACCGCTTAGTACGGCGCGAGCGCCCATTGGAGAAGGACCTGTGTCATTTTTTCCCGCGTCCCGATTATCGAGCATTCGTAGAATGAAACCATTATTGTACTGCGACCACATAGCTTTGATCTGCTTTGTATTTTTTCACAAGGTAAATTTTGGTTTATTATCAAGTATACTGTATGATATTCATTGTTTGTAGAAAAAATATATATTTTTGTTTTATTAGTTTTAGCAATGGGGCGCAAGGATTGTGTATACCGTTGTGTTAAAAAAGGAAACGTGATAATTCTGCAGCCTTAGAGAATGCAACAGAAGTGAGGTAAATATCTATTTATTTTTATTTACAATATTTATTTACATAGTAACTGATTATTTATTGATTAAACATACAATTATTTTTTTTATATTTAGGTCGACAAATTGACGCCACCCGCCTGATGGTAAGCTGTGGCGACGTCTGGCGATTGTGGGCAACTCTCACAGTACACAGGAATACTATAGAGAGTGACCCTCAACTTGACGACCCAGTAATGTGCCACTTCACGCTTCGCTTAAAGAACCCAGGGTTATATGTTGTAGGAAACACGTGCGCGGGCAGGGCGTTCCAAGCCACCATCGTTCGGCAGAGAAACGAACGTTTAAAACGCTCACTTCTCGCGAAGACGGTTTCCACGGTACGAGAGTGACATCTCTGCCCGGCACGCGTTGTTCGGGATCGGAAGGGAGAGGGTGGGATCAGATTGAAGAGCTCTTCATAACACTCACCGTGGTAAATACGGTAGAACGCGGCCAAGGAAGCAATTGTTCGGCGCTGGGCTAGCGGCTCAAGGCTTCCCGTTACCTCCAGACAATCTATAATGCGAACAGCGCGTCGCTGCATAGCGTCGAGTGCGTCCAGCAAATACTTCGCGGAGCCGTCCCAGAGGTGAGAGCAGTATTCGACGCAGGGTCTAATCTGCGTTTTGTACAGCAGACACCTCTGGTGCGGTGTAAAGAATCGCTTTACCTTGTTCAGTATTCCTAGTTTCCGCGAAGCTAGCCCAATACATCTCTCAATGTATTTAGTGTTATTGAGCTCTCGACGTACGTCTATGCCAAGGATGTCTAGATTATCCTTCATTGGTAATGTTGCCTTCTGAAGAGTGGGTAGGGGAAGGAAAGGGATTTTTTCGCTGTAAATGCGCACACCTGTGTTTTGCGGGCATTGAACTCGACCAAGTTCTCGGCACCCCATTGGGAGATACTGTCGAGGTTACGGTCGAGATCAGCCACGAGTCGTCATCTCTCCTCCTCAATCTCAGATCGCCCCGCCGCCGCCGTGAATGAATGAATGAATGAATGAAGTAACGAATGAATAATTTATTTAGAAGCAACATAGGCTCATATATGTTAGTAAAATCTTATGCCTAGGTTAGTATCAATTAAATATTAAAACAATAATAAGTTATAAAGGTTCTCATTGATGCACATTTCCCTCCGCTATGGCATTACAGTGGTTAACATGAAGGCTATCTAGTAATAACCTAATGGGACTAACATGGGACTTTTGGGACTAAATACTCACAGCATTTGTAACAAACTCCCTCGTAGGCCATTGACCTATATCTATAAACCAATTCTCTTTGTACTGTAACACAACTTCGTCTAATTTACTTGAAGCGTACGAAGCGACCATTTTGTTGAAGAGAGGTAAGACGTGTAGTCAGGGCGGCGTATCTGTGTCTCCGTTAGGAACATCACAGACATCAACATATGTGTATTTGCTGTATGGACTGGGCCTGATTTTTCCTTGAAAGTAGTAAGAGTACAGAAAGACGACGTTTTTTGGCAGGAGAAAATGCTACCCAAATTGACTCGATTTTACCAAGACTGCGTATTACCGGAAATCATAGACCCAAGAAAGGCAAATTCAATGCCTTTACGCCAATTATTCATAAAGCATTAATGAGTATTTTATTGTTAATCGACAATAATATGTGATTGTTTTTATCCTAATTGTTATTATATTATTTTACATACCTAACTTCTTGTTTTTTTATTTACCTAACCTGAAAATTTCATTAGACTAAATAAAATATCGTTCCCGCCTAGACCAATTCAACTTTTTTAAATTTAAATCGATTTAATTATATAACTTTCATAAATCTCATATAAAATCACATTACGGCTCAAGATTGCTTCGTCCGTCTCGTCTCTCGCGTTACACTGTTTATGTTACGTTTGAGTGAGTAGTTACGCACACATAAACAATTATACAGTATTTTACCTAAACTCAAGCGCAATCATTTTGTGAAATGGCTCTTAAGAATAAATAATATTCCTTCCATGTCAAAAACAAACTAAGTTTAAGAACTATATTGATTTACTCACCACTGTACTCCTTCTTGAATAATATCCTCCATAATATTCAAACAAAAGGTTACCACAACTGAGTAAAATGATTGGAAGACGTGCCCAAAACACTAATCTTCAGATAGCCTCTTTTATCTCGACATGTATTTGGCTTGTGAGTACTATAATGCCGTATTACGTAGACATTTTTCAAGTACGCGAAGACTTTGGCTGTACTCTTAAGGATTTAGTATGACTCCATAATATTAGCATTTTAGTCATATCGTGAGTCACTAGGTTAAGTAAATCTCATATTTTAGTGTTTTGACCTAACCAACTAATAGTATTTAAACTGTTATTGTCACTCACCTTACTACTTATTTCTAGTGTTGTTGGGACATTTGTTATACTGTGTTGTGTCAGGTTTCAGATATTTCGGCACTGTTGCAAGCGCCAGGATCACAGATGAACGGTTCCACCGTAATCATGGCGCTTGCAACAGTTCGCATTACTGCAAATACCAAAGGTAGAGTTCATGAATTACAATGGTAAATATGATGTTAATTTTTTTATATAATGGCATAATTCTCGAGAACAGTCTTGATAATGCCTCGTGGAGAGGTGAAACATATGTCGACGTTTGTAATGTCCTTTTTTGTGCGAAAATATGCTATTATACACGTTGATTTTATTACCGCCAGCACTACGCAAGGGTTCGCTTTCAGAATAAATTTTTGAACCAACTGGCAGCATTACTTTGAAAAACAAACACATTTTTTTTAGAAATCTAAAAACAAATATTTAGTTTCTAGACATCAAATGAGAACCCGTTGTAGGGGACTCACACTCTTAAATACTTAAGTTTTACAACGATAGTTACGGTACAGTTCGTTTTCATTCAACAATGCGCTGGCACAAAGCAAGCGTACGCCGCCACCAGCCCCCACCTCAGCGTACCCCTCCGAATCCTCCTAGCAGCGCGACGCGCCGACACTGCGGGCTGCGGCTCGCCTGTCCAGTAGACCTCGTGACAGCGCCGGTGTCTGTTGCGTAATCGTGTGTGTCAGTGAGTAAAATGAGTCGTCAGTACGAATATTCGAACGTGGAGTATCTAGCAATGGTACAATTGTATGCCATTGCTAACCACAACCTACAAGAGGCTAGGCGATTGTACTCCCAGCCGGAGCACTTAAATGCGTTACGGCTACGAGGAGTCAGTGATCCTCAAGTGCCGACACGCGGGACCATCTTGGCTGCAACCCAGCGCTTACTCGACCACGGACAGTTCCGGACACCGTTACATGCACAAGCCCGAGAATGATTATTCCCAAATGGAAGTCATCAAACCCGCAAAGAACTACGCAGTGTGATAGTGGACGCTTTTGATATTGTGAAAAGTGATAGAGACACATCGAACAAGTTGAAAGACAATCAATTAACACGTGCACGTTTGTGTATCGAAAGGAATGGACTTCATATCGAGCAGTTACTTCGGTACAGAGAACTGTAAATTAGTGTAAATAAACTGTAAATAGGTGTGTAAGTTTGATTTTATTTGTAAATAGCTCCAATCTTTTAAATACGCCTGAAATACCTCCTCGCAGTCAGTTGTAGTTCAGTGTATTTTTATTATTATTATTACAGAGTTCAAAAGTCATTAAGTCGCTATTGTTAATAATAAAGTAGGTATTACATACGGTCCTAAGCCCGTGTAAAGTACGAAGGAGAAATTGGAGTGTGTATTTTATGTTCAAGTAGGTATGTTTCGTAGTGATACTGGCCATATTGGCTGCGAGGGGTTATTGCTACCTAACACATAATTTGCACGGTACTTAGAAGCGCTCGAAGGATGGATGTGTGTGTGCCAGACGTGCAGCCTTAAGCCTGGCGTCCGCGTCAATTCATCAATGAAATATCGTACTGCTACTAATGTTAAACTTGATCGAGTGAGAAGAATTACAGAAATTACTATTTTTTTTATTATTATCAGTACAGTAATTTAGATGTTAAAAAAGGAATCCAAATATTATTCCGAGAGCGAACCCTTTCGACTGCTGACGATGATAAAATCAGCGTGTATAAAAAATTTAACATCATATTTACCATTGTTTTATCATGGACTTTCGCAAGGTAACGCCTGACTCCATTCAGTATTCATGAATTACATTTATAGTTTTAGCAAGTTTAAGTAGAAATATGAAATCATTTTCAAATGGTTAATGCATTTATCGTTTTGTGGCTGAGAATTAAAAATAATGATACCACTGTGGTGTCTTGATCAGTTAGTAAAACATTCCTCCTGGAAAGAGATCAGTCGCTGGTTCAATTCCAGCCCAAGGCTATAGTTTATGTGATTAATATTATAAAATTATATAAGAAAAGTTAGCATACTTCACTGCTTATAAAATATAAAAATAAAAATAATGATGTTGAAATATTTATAAAAAAATCCTACGTTTTGTGTAATATCTTAAGTCTAATCTGAAAATGTCAAAACGGGCCTACAATCTATATCTCAAAGACTGCCAAATAAGGAAGATGCGAAGAAAATTCCTTAAAATTTGCTTTCCTTAGATACTGTTTAACCTTGGGTTTAATTACTAGTGTTGTTATGTTGACAAGAACTTAAGTATAATTGAACCATGTTAAAATAATGAGCCTACGTCAACAGTAGGTACCTACTGTACTAATCATGTAAATTGAAATGTAAACAATTAGTTTTGTTCTAGAGAAAATTACCAACTTTGATGTTTTTGTGTTGCAAATATACCGATTACGGTTACTATAGTATGTAGGTACATAGCTACAAGGACACGGTCGTGTATATGACTAATTTTAAAAAGTAAATAAATAAATATTTGCGGAAATTTTCACACAACGTCATCTAGCCCAAACTAAGCTATAAGGTTGCGCTATGGGAGCTAGAACTACAACTGATAAACATACTTATATATTTCTAAATATATACATAATATTCATAGAAAATACCCAAACTCCGAAACAAACATTGTGGGTCACACAAATATTTGATTCGACCCGGGGATCGAACCCGAGACTCCGGAGTCGTAAGCCGATGCCCTACCGACCACGCCACCGAAGCGGTTAAGTGCCTATTTAGCATGTAATTAATATTTAAATGTTAAACCAAAGAAATTACTGGCGAAAAGCGTGTACACAAGGGCTACTGACCTTCGGGAAACGGATGTGATTATAATATGAATGAATTATTTTTTTCCAGCTATTACTTATAGCTTCTACTTATAGCTTCTACTTATAGCTTTACTCAGGAGCTATTACTTATAGCTTTATTCAGGACCCACACACTTAATAGATCGCCTGCAGGCTCAGATCGATTGGACGGCCTTTATTGTTAAGTTTCCAACCTTATCGACTAACCTTACGCCTGTAGTCAACTTCTACCCTATCGACCTGGATATAATACCTCCATGTCCTTAACTACCTCCAATTAACATTCATTGCCACTAGCGCTTCGTTTAGGCTTCGAACGTGTGGTATGTTTTTGTAATAAACATAGCCTATCTGCCTATACTTACTGAGGCAGGATGTAGGATTCTAATAGTGAAAGAATTTTTGAAATCGGTCCAGTAACTATTGAGTTTATTCGTTACAAAAATAGAAATCTTTCCTCTTTACTAGTATAGATAAGTTCCGAGAATAGTGTTCTATTATGGACAGCGCGAGGGGAAATAATAATAAACTAGTCATTAAAAATAAATACAAAATATGTTTCTTTTTTCATCACACTTCCTCGTATTCTGAACTAACAATAGTATTTATTTAAATGTTTAAGTACAGTGGTTTGCTTTTGAAGCAGTTTTTCCAAATTTCGAAGAGACATATAGTTGAGTGGAATCTGTAGAAGATGGCCAGTGGCATTGATACGTGAGTGATTATTGTCCAAGCCCACGGCCCGTAGAATAACAAGTGCTGAGGTCGAAACTCTGCACGATTCTGTGAAGAGAAGGATACTAGAATTAATCAAACTCCATACAAATGAATCGCCTAAAAAGATAAAAGGAGATTTATTAAATCTGAAAAATGAGAACATGAAACTCAAAATTTACTGATAACTTTTATGATAAATTATGAAATCAATTAATTTGCAATATTAGTAACCGACAATAACCGGCTGAAAACGTAAAAGTTGTGCCATTTTGTTAATTGAAAATGTTAATTTACTTTAGAATGTGATTAATGAAGCTATTTTGTTGGTTATGTTGGCCACCCTATTTATATTCATTTAATGTTGTAATAGTAAAATATTACTTTGGAATGTGTGGACTCATGTTGATAAAAGGGCTGAATTCTAAATTCACAGTTAGTTAATTAAAACTGTTAACATTAGTGTGGAAATTATCCTTAGGTACGTTTATTTTATTAAAAAAATAAGTTAATGGTAGGAATGTTTTATTATTTACATACCTATCGTAAATAATATAACATTATTTTATGTATGGGCTATAATATGATTAACAGATAGGTATAAATTCTTATTTACTTTTAAAGCAACAATAAGGCGTTCGCTTTTGTCGTTGTTGTCAAGGGAACAAATAAAAAGTGGTGTTCAGTTAGCATTAATGCTAAGGTGATTAAAAACATTAGATGGCTAGGTACCTTTTCAAGAGTATTTATCGTCCACATTGCCATATTTGCGACTAGAAGAAAGGTGACCAATTGACGTCCAGGTTTATTTCGTCTTTGTTCCGATGTGCTGCTACGACGCCACCACGCATCCACTATGAATAGAGTTTGGATAATGGTCTGTGAAATATAAAATAATAGGTGGCAATGAATTACGTATAAACTAGATCATCCTAGGATAAACCCATTACCGGAATTTAAAGTATGTTGGTTTAGATTAGTAAGTTGGCAAGTCCATCATCTATATATTTAATACGACAATTTGTCTGTCCGTCCGTCGCGTTTTTCAATTTACATACATTTGCATGAAATATTAAATGTTTTTTTTTTTTTTTTTTATATTTTATATATATATATTTTTTTAAATATTTTATATATAATATATATATATATATATATATTTAATATTTGAGGCGATACAAAGTTCGCCGTGATAACTAGTTATTTGAATTGTGTGGGTGTGTCATGTGTGTGTAAAAATCTAACTTAATACTCGAATTATAAAAGGGAAAATTTGTATGGATGTTTGGATTTTTTTTTTTTTTTAATCCGCGGCTTGTGGCTGCGGCCGCACCTACGTCCATTGCCGAGTGCCTCCGGTAGATACTGAAAGAATTCCCAGTGGCACCCGGCGGACCTTGGTCACTTGAGTGGCCACTGCGTGGTGGTCGGGTGTTACCCCGCATCTCTAGGGTCTGGTTTTATCCCGCGTCGGTGAGTGAAGGCGTGCATGGGGTGAAGCCCCACATCACGCAGCCCTTCTAGCCTGCTTCTGTAAGGACGGTGGGTTGCTAATCCATCGTCCTCAGGCCCCGATCATGGAGGTCGATGGTCCTGGGCGTAGTCACGTATGCGGCGCCCTCGCCGCAGACTTCGGAACTCAGCGGGGAGGATACGCTCCCTCGCCCTTCCGGCCGTCTCCTTCACGAGCATAACCTGCTCGCAGAAGGAAACGGCCGCGTTCCACTGGCTCTCGCTAGAGACCATGGCTCGTAGCATGGTCTCCAGTGAGAGAGTATCCACGCCCAGGCCCACAACGAGGTCCCGGCGCTGACTTGCCCACGCTGAGCATTCCACCAACGTGTGGAATGCCGTGTCTTCGCCGGAAGCCTCGCAGTGTTGACACGCGGGTGTGACCTCACGATGCATGCGAAACAGATACCCACCAAAGTTTCCGTGCCCGGTGATGATCTGTGTCGCACGGTACGTGAGGCCTGCTGCCTCTGCAGCCAGTCCTCCATGATCGGTCTCACCGCCGCGATGGTGGTGGTTCCCCACTTAGGTTGCTCAAGTCGCACCTTCCATGTCTCCATGAGATCCTGGCGGAGATGGGACCGCTGGGCCTGTGGTCCCGCTCCAGCGCCTCCTTGTGCCATTGAAACAATGACGCAAGGGCTCTCGCTTCCAGGTCCCATGGAGGGGTCGCGGCTAGGAGACATGCAGCCTCTAGAGAGATCGTGCGGTACCCTCTTATTGTCCTGACGGCCAAGGTCCTCAACGATCTGTGCAATATAGCAGCGTTGTTGGCCGTCAGTCTCGCCGCCCATACGGGAGCCCCGTATACGGCCATACTCCGCACGATCCCCAGGTACAGTCTCCTGCAGGAAGCGTTGGGTCCCTTTAAGTTAGGCATCAGTCGCGAAAGCGCGGCTGCTGCCCCCGTCACTTTGGGGACCAAACTTCGGAAATGTGGTCCGAAGTTCCACCGGCCATCGAGTACGAGCCCCAGATACTTCATGGAGGGCTCGATGCCGATGCTAACGCTCCCTACATTTATGCTGGATCCTGGAGGTGGTAGCGCCGAGGTCCGTGAAAACACAGAGCCTCGGACTTATTCAGTGCCACGTCCAGTCCCAGCCGCCGTATCCGACCCACGACTTCAGCAACCCCAGTCGTGACCTTGAGTGTTGCCTCCTGGTGCGTTGCTCCCCGCGCCGTGACGAGGGTATCGTCGGCGTAACAAGTTACGCTGACGCCCTCAGGCAACGCACCCCGCAACACCCAGTCGTATCCGATGTTCCACAGGAGAGGTCCTAGGACCGACCCCTGTGGAACACCGCACGAGACATCTCGCCGAGCTGGCCCGAGCCAGCTAGGGTAAGTTATAGCCCTCTCGGATAAATATGCCCTGACAATACGACGGAGGTAGAGAGGCACTTTGTGATATACCAGTGCCTCCCTAACGCAACTCCAGGGTAGGGTGTTAAAGGCGTTGGCGATGTCAAGAGACACCGCCAACACCACCTCGCCCCGCGAGACTGCTTCCTCCGCCAGGGTCTTCACGCGCATGATCGCGCTCACGGTGGACCGTCCCCGACGGAAACCATACTGGTTATCCGCCAGGTCTGGGCCCACACGCGTGAGATGCTCGACGAGGCGTTCCGCGATAATTCGCTCAAAGAGCTTACACACCTCGTCGAGCAGCACGATCGGCCGGTAACCGGACGGTGAGTCCACCGGCCGCCCCGCTTTCCGGATCAGGACCAGTTTCCCCGTCCTCCACACCTTGGGAAACTGGCCCCTTTCGAGGCATGCGCTGAAGAGCCCCCTCAATCGAGGCCCGAGTTCCTCGAGGGCCAGGACCCATACACGGCCCGGAATGGATGTTTGGATGGATGTATGTTTGGGTCTGTGTTACTCTTCTACAAGAAACGGATAACTTCATAACGGATTTTAATGTAACTCGACACTAATGTAGTTGCTGTTACGAGTAGGTGGCTTACTATTGGATTTTATAGTTGACTTTCATAATTTTGTACCTACAGTATGAGATGGACATTGGGAAAAATGATAGAATGGTTTTAGATTTCAGTCAAACCATAGAGTATTTTTATATGATAAACTTAAAACGTAATAAAAATGTTAATATCGACGTTACCTGAATAAGGGATAGAAATTCTGAGAAGAATAGAGTCAAGCCCCCACTGTTTTCCACGTGTTGAGTGTGATGACTGCCGATCATGCTGAACATGCAATATACGAACATTCCGGATTGTGCCAGAATCAGTAAAAACGGATCTAGTCCTAAAATACCTAGAAAAAAGTATCAGTTTTGGATAAAATGTATCGTGTTTATATGTGATAAATGTAAACTATGGAATGGGGTGAATTAGTGTAAAAAGGACCTTTGATAATGCCGTAGGGTGAAACCGGTCGGATATTATAATTATAAAATTGTGGACCATGTGTACAAGTGACTTTATTTTATAATGTATTATGTTCCACCAAGTGCCAAAAATAGAAAGCATAAATTTTATTTAAACACGAAAGTTAATACCTATGGATTGGATTATTGCTGACGTGAAATGGCCGGTTGAACGTTGGTGATGGAGTTGGGTACACAGATAGCCAATTTCCTGGATTAACACCTACAGGTTTAGGTAATAAAAAGTGTTGCCTTTTATACCAGTATGTGAATGCATGTGCGAATTGGGAACAAGAAAACTAGATACTTGATAGATTTCATTGTAAAGGTTATATAAAAAAACTTACTTTGAGATTTCCTTTTATAGGTCAATGATCTCATTTGTATCAGAGCAGTCACTGTAGCCACCATTGACATCGAATACAAAATTAATTCACACACATTTACTTCAAAAATGGCATCCTGTAACGAATACTTTATACTAATGACTAAGCATAAAAAAAATAACGTAGATATCATCACGCCTATATCCCCGAAGGGATAGACAAAAGTGTATTGCACATCTAAACTCTACCAGTAATTTTGTCGGTCCACGTAATAGGGGCAAGCCTATTGCCGTTACTGGGTTACCGGTACCGTTAGCAAGCGTTACTACAGAAATCCACACAAACACACATATCACGCCTATATCCCCGAAGGGGTAGGCAGAGGTGCATTACACACCCTCAATTTGCCAGTATTTTTAGTCCCATGTAATAGGGGGCAAGCATATTGCTATCACCGGGTACACATATAATGTGTTATGTCCAAAATGGCCGAAGGAATTTAATAAAAAATAGCAGCTATATTGTGCTTTTGAAAAAACAAATTGAAACCCATTACATAAAAATTTCATAGCAAGCTGCAGAGACGATCAACGTGTCTCCCAGATAGAAAACGTAAGAGTGAGAGAGAAAACTAACTTTAATGATCCTTAGGAGGCTCTTTTTTAAGTGCATTGGACCTTCAAGAAAACGTGAGGGTCCCATGCACTTAAAAAATAAAAAGAATATATTTAAGATAACTATGAAATTATACGTACAATCATAGTGGCTGGATTATTAGCTAACACAAAGAACATTATAAGAGATATGATGGTAAAGACGATAACCAGAATCCCAGCAAACAGTCCTCTATGAGCATGGGAGCAGTCCAGAGAAAAATGGTGCAGTGCCATAGTACTGCCTTGAGGAGAACTCACCCCAATCATACTGGCTGAAAATTAAACGGCAATAGTATAGTTAAAGCTTTTACCACAGAATAGGTCATAAATGGAACTTACGTAACATTCAAGATTTTTTGAGATATTTGTGCTTTAAGTTTCATGGAAGGTAACTACTACTTACATGGATTTTGTTGAAAATAGTAAGTAACGTAGATTTAGGATCTCGCTTAGTACATTCTGTACATTACGCAGAAAAGCACTTTGATACATCTTTCAAAGTGGTTTTAGCGTATTGGTGGCAAAAGTCCTCTGGTGTCTTGGGATATACTTCCGAGTGCGCAAGCGGGACGTCCGACAATGGACTAAAAAGGCAGCAAGTTAAATAAAAACATAAAATCACATGATTTTTGCATCCATTTTTCGCCAATTTGTTGTCTTGTGCAATAGAGGCCGAGCCAATTACCGTTTCCAAGATATATTTACTGTAAATAATGACAATAGTTGTAGAATTAAACTATACTTTACCAAATTGTTGGAGAATTTTCTCAGGTGTAACAGAATTATTTCGTGAATTATGTTTCAAGCTGAATTTCTTTTCAAAATCCTTTGGCGTACATTTGACCTAAAAATACATTAATTGTTATTATGATTTTCACATATCCGTGAATATAGTATAAGAAGTCATAATTATAAGACTAAGTATAATTGAATATTCAGACTATAGATTTCAATAAATTGCGCGGGTTAAAAGGAACAGACTTTTTAAATAGTATAACTTGTAGACACCCACGTAGATTAGTTTATGCATTACCATTTTTCCATAGTAGGTCAAATGATCACGATAAAATGTTGGCTACTATCTGCCAGAGATCTTAAAATATTTCCGCACCAAATTTCATTAGAATTCCATAAACCGTTTTACGGTACACACATGAAGAAATATTATTACTTAGATACAGAGTACAATATACTTACTTCTTTCCACATTTCGTAAAAGATGACTGCACAAATTAGAGAATACTCAATCGTACAAGGAAACAAAAATGGAGCAGAATTTTGGAGTAACGCACCCATAATATTGGCTCGTCTGCATGGAATTCCAGTTTCATGCATTGTACTATTATCAGTTACAAGTATACTATGTTCCAAATGATGTATCTCATGTTTAGTTTCTTCTACTAGCACGTACAACCATTCACATAGATTTGTGGCAACTATATGCATGAAACCAAACCGTTGTATCAGTTTGAAACTGCCAGATTCTATGTCTTTATTGTTCAGGAACATAAACTGCATCTGGGCCAGCGTGAGAGTCATACGTAAAGCTGGTGTTATTACCGTAACTACGTTGCGGCATTTATGTGTCATTTCGAAATATTCACCTAACTCTAAGCCACTGTATACCATTGAACCTATACCGAATGCTGAAAAAAAGGTATATTGTTTAAAAACTCCCAGATATCATACTAATTATTAAAAGAACTACTTAATCTTAAGGTATGAGTTTAAGTATATTCTATTCTTTTATAATTTCAGATACAGAAACTGTAAACCATAATTATTATTGTGTATCTATCAGGTAACTAATATATAATGCCATAATATATATATATGACTGCTTCGGTGGCGTGGTCGGTAGTGTATCCGCTTTCGACGCCGGAGTCTAGGGTTCGATTCCCGGTCGGGACAAACTTTGTGTGATGACACATACGTTTGTACCGAAGTCTGGATGTTTCCTATGTATAATATGTATGTATTTACAAAAAAAAAAACGTATATAAGTATTTATATCAGTTTATCTAGTACTCATATCACAAGCTCTGCTTAGTTTGAGACTAGATGGCGTTGTGTGGATTGTCCTAACATATTTATTTATTTATTTTATATATATATATAAATATATTATGGTATTATATATATGTAGATTTATATACGTTTATGTATATTTAAATTATTAACTATTTAAGTAGTTATTAGAATTTAAGTTTATAAAAGGTCATAAACTTAAAGTCTAATAACAACAACTACAAAAATTGTTCATATGAAGGCATATGCACAATGTAATTACTACACATTACTTTGTCATGGATTTTCACCAGGTAACGCCTGATTCTATCCAATATACATTTGAACAATTTTTTTCGTTGTATTACTTTTACACCACAGTTCTTTTTTCAGCACTACTGCTATGCTCCTACTGCTAGATCTATCTGCATCAACCTAAGGTTGACTCTCCGCCAGTGGGTCATGGCTGTTTTACCAAATTCCTGTGGGAAGTGGTGGGGATCCTGTCGGAGCCCGTTTGTCATCACTGTGCAGGCGGCGCCGTAGATACGGCGGAGCCTACGCTCGCTGTATGCGCCGCCTGGGACACGCAGAGGTTGGCCCTCACGGGCATCATCGGCAGTGTAGGTTCGCTGCCGGCCGTCATTCTGTCTATGGCCGGCAGCGAAGAATGTTGGGCCGCCATCGCCTCCTTCGCTCGGGAGGTGATGGCGGCAAAGAGAGAGGCCCTGCGGGAACGGGAGCGTGCAGGCCGCACGCTTCCGCCCCGCCGGGCACCAGTCAGGGGGCGACGGCGTATTGCATACGCCCAAGCCCCCGACTGATAGGGCCGTGGGCGGTGGGTCGGGGGGCCCACCGCTCACGCGAAAGGCCCTGAGGAGTCCGACGCCCCTTATGTGTTTCGGGGGCGTCGCTTCTATGTTGATTGGGGGGGGGGGTAAGCCCCCCGTGTTGAGCTCGAAAGAGCGCCCCTTTGCCGGGCCGCCGTTGCTTAACAGTTCCTGTCTATCCGGCGGCCCGGCTAAGGCGAACCGTGGATAGGTTTTAGTGGGTAGTCCGGCCCGTTTTCAATCCTAGGGCCGGGAGTCCCACACGAAGCCGTCTCGCTCCCCACCGCAGCGAGACGGTGAAGTGCGTAAATGCATCACCGACCACGTAAAAAAAAAACCTAAGGTTGACTGGTAGATAATGCCTGTGGCATTAAGTCCGCTATTGTACAATAACTGTGCAAAAAGTTTAAAACAAATAAATAAATAAAAATAAACCATAATGAATCATTGCTAATATTTACCAATTCCACCCAATCTCAAATAAAAACTGCCATATCTTGAAATTATCTCTTTTCTCTTTTGTTTATCAGGATGTGTAGTTTTACCGTTCCTTTCATCTTTAGAGCCCTCTGCAAAATTAATTTCATACATGAAAACACATGTTGAAAAAAAAGAACAGCTACGTATACTTTAACTACCGTCTATGAACGTTTCTAGAATGCGAATAAAGGAGGACAGTTAGCCACAATTATGCAAACAAATGTGATTTTAATGTCTCATTTTGTTAAGCAAATCCGGTTAATTACCAAAGTATATTGCCAGCTGGTACTGTGTAGAATATGAAAGAAAACAATTAAAGAAATTGAAGCTTACCGTAGTCGTTGATTATTATATTAACTGCCTTTTGACGCATGATATTTACGTATTGGAAAACTATAAATACTAATGACAAAACGTATAAGTATAGATAAAATCCCTGAAACAATAATAACTTTTTAAAACATAATTAATTATATTATGATCAGTTATACGACAAATCTCGACTATTAAGCTTTCAGTTTTAATTAATCTGTGAAAATGAGCGAGTGTCGCACGAATTACTATCGACCACAATATAAATACAAAATCTATTTGTCAAATTCCGAATCATATTTTATTTGATTTAATTATATTCATTCATATGCCCAGTCTGCACACATTATTGGTATGTAACATTATTAGATTCATTCATCTGCCCAGTCTGCAGACATTATTGGTATGTGAAATTATTAGATTCATTAATCTGCCCAGCCTGCAGAGATTATTGTTATGTAATATTATTAGATTCATTCATCTGCCCAGTCTGCAGACATTATTGGTATGTAACATTATTTGATTCATGCATCTGCCCAGTCTGCAGGGAATATTGGTATGTGACATTGGTTCTGAATGTTGTAATTTAGGTTCGTATTACTGAATGTTTATTGATTCTCTATTGCATATAGTGCCCGGGAAACGACAATAGGCTTGCCCTCCATTACGTAGGATTGTTGATCCTTTATCTACTGAGTGGGTGTGTTTATATTTCTATTTGTCTTAAAAATTACATACCTGGTAATATCCATCTGCCACCCCACCAGCGATTACCTCAGTGATTGGAAAAGCAAGTCCCAAGACAACAAGCAATTTGCAGTAAAGAGCGGAAAGCGCTTTACTCAATGCTTCACTGTAGACAAAAAGCGGACTTTTTTTATATCGGTTAAATTGGAGAAATAAGTAAGAGTCATTTGAATTTGAACGTAAATGTTCATAAACCGTAAAAAACTGATTTAAATCGTCTAAACTGTTAGCATTCTGCGTAAAATACTCTTACTCTCTTTCTTTTCTAGTACATATACTATTCCTTACTTTAAAAAACTTACCGACTTCAGTCGGTAAGTTTTTTAAAGTAAGGAATAGTAATGAAGAAGAAGAAGAATAGTAATGAATAGTAAAAGGAGTAGTAATATAAATACAGGCTATTCAGAAGCATTTCCATCATTTAATTAGATTTATAGTACGATGTTTCCATTTATATCGCGTTGCTATTGTCAGCATATCTAGTTCATAGCGAATAAAGGGTGGCTTTTGAATGGTGTTGACAAGACGTAGGCCGTTCATTGTCTGCCTACTACGAGTACAATACTATGACGTTATCCAACTGAATAGTACTCACCTTTGAATGCTATACACCTTTAAATAATATTCACCTCTAATATATTTTGCATGCTTATTCATAGTTTAGGCTGAAGGCGTTAATTTGTGATAAGGGATTCGAGGAAGCAGGTGATGTATTTTAAACTAACGTACTACTTATAATAAAAGAAACACGTCAAACATTGACACAAAAACCGCCTTTGAATTACCGGATTGGGACCAAATAATTATCGGAATGGGACCAAATTGAAACGGGACTCGAAAATGTTCCAGAATCACCCAGTCAAAAGTTATCAGGTAGCAAACATAAAAAAACAGTAGAATTAGGCAATTCCACCTTTTTTTGGAAGTCGTGCATCTGTAAAATTATTAAGACACGGTCTGCGACGTCTGAACCGGATCTGGCTTATACAATTTGTCTGGTAATAAACACATTGGTCACCGCGCAAGATTCGTGTGTTCCCATGCTATCCCACGCGCACGACGCTGTCACACACGTTTAAAGTGTCATACCGCGTAGATAACGTAAACGTCAGACGTCGTAAGACGGAAGACTTGTGTCTCGCTGTCTCCTACCGCACATACGGTGAAGGACCAGTGTGTTTTTCTTAAGTTGATAAATACTCGTTGGCGTAGACGGGCAAAAGCAAAATGTGGGTAATATTAGGTCCTTCTTGTTTCTCTATCTGTATCTACACACTACTATCCGAAGTTACTGCACTTTTCACAGATAATTTAGTTTAAGTTGTACTTGGGCAACAATAACTTTTTATTAAGTCCGCACAAGCGCTCTTACGTCCATTGCCGGGCGTCTCTGGTATGCACCAGAAGGTATTTCCAGTGGCGCCCGCCGGGGCAACAATACCTGGCCAATGTTTCATCCAAATTGAATGTCAGTAAAAATGTCGTCGTTAGCTAGTATGTAATATAGTCAATAGTGCTATGTTAGAGCTATATGTATATTAACTATATGACTCATTATTAAGGTTGACTTTGTGACTTTTGAGAAAGATTTGTTTTGCTACCGCAACGATTAACCATGAAGTATGAGATAAGTTTATAAAACTGTTCATTTTGGTTTTATTACTAATTCTATGTAAACGTATCTACCTAAATCTACAAACAAATATAAATAACTCAAGGCGACTAAATGCTTAAGTAATTCTGAGTTGGTGAATTGACTGCTTCGGTGGCGTGGTCCGCTTTGCCGCCTGAGTCTCGGGTTCGATTCCCGATCGGGACAAACTTTGTATGAAGACAGATATTTTTAGAATATAATTATTTATTTATAAAAATATACATTATTATATACTAGGTACAATAGAAAATGAAATTAATACTAAATTTAATTATTACTATTTTAAAAAAAATGTAAAAAGTTTGGGCCCCGCGGTAGGGTGCCCATCATGGCGGCGGCATTCCCGCGCTGTATGGCGATGCTTATCCGCTGCGCTAGAAATCCGCCGGATCGTAAGTCTCCCGTTACCTCCCTGAGCCGTTTGCTGAGCTCCTTGAAAAGCGAGTGGGCGCCCGGGCCCCACGGGCCCAGTGTCTCGACACCAAATGCGACAAAGTCGTATTGAGTGCCGAGACAACTGTACTTGCCCACCTTCGAGCGCTCACGTACCTCGGCCGCCGCGCCGGCACATTTGGCAGTTGCCGGAAGATAGGACGCAGCTAGTGTGTCGGCACACGTGGCGTCCCACACTAGTGGGCGACCCATCCTCCATGGTATCATTGACATCCCGTCAGGTCTCTTACCATCGTCCCGTGCAATGTGCTGGGGCTCCAGAATCGCAGGGACGTTTACACTGACGAGACACCGTCGCAGGATATCGTTGATCGCGGCATGGCGGGATAGGCGGCCAGCACTCGAAGAGCAGGCAAGCCCATGGTGACCTAGGCGATCCACACTCGCTCCACAAGAAGCACAACTATGTTCTACACAAACCTCGGCCCCCAGCCGGAGACCGATGGCGAGTCGGAGAGTGTTGTGTTCAATGAAAGTACCATTGTTGGGGGATGGGTAGGCATGGAGCCAGTGTCGGGATTCCTGTCTTGACACTGCTTCCAGCCTGGCGCGATTTTTTAAAGATGACGAGGTATCAATGAGGGTTTGTAAAATATGTTGGCATGAAATGTTATCCCAGGCCTTCTGATTTTTGAGAGTGGGAGGGAAATTTGGACTCGGTCCAGCTAGCCAGGCAGTTTCAGCCTCGACCAAGCTCGCGATCTCACAGTTTGTAGCCGCGGGGGCTTTAAGGATTTTTCCTGCGAGGTCAGACGAGCTATGGATTGAGGACAGAAATGCTGGCAGTGCTACAGTAGAGATTTTTCGGGTTCCCAGGCCACCATACCTAATTGGTAGGGAGGCTTGGGTCCATGCCTGCTCACTTAGTCTGATATTTATGATAGCTTCAATTTGGAATTTTATTGTATTGTCCAAGTCTTGGGTTAGATGGGGAAATTTCCACACTGGGCAGCAGCGGAGCAGGTACGTAAATTTAGGAACAAATAGACAAAACTTAATGATGAAAAGAGCGGAATGGCTGCTAATTTTAAGGAGGCGGTCCGAAAATTCATTAAATTTAGAAACCGAATTTGTTAGAAGTGGTGGAATGGCCTCATCAAAAATAGGTGAACCAAGGAGGCTTAGACTGTTCTTTGTTACTATATTGATATTTGGGGCTACGCTATTAAAATTATTAACTATGGATTGAGCAGAGGTTGTGTTTATTTTGTCGTTAATGAAGAGTTCAGACTTATTAAAATTTAAATGTAAGCCAATGAGATCAAAATTTTGTTTTATCATTACTAAGTCAGTTAGAACAGTCTGAGCGTCCCCGGCTATGGTACCGTCATCTAGGTACCATATATTCAACTTTGAATTTACTTTGTGGATTATCGAATTAATGGCCAAACTGAAGATTGCTGGACCGAGGGGATCACCCTGCTGACATCCCACAGCCGAAATAATTTCATTATTTTTGTGTAATAATTTAGAAGGACAGTGATAACACTGTAACATAAAATTGTAGATCTCCGGAACGTATAATTTAATTTCATTCAGGAGGATGTCCCTGTTGACCGAATTAAAAGCATTTTTTACGTCTAACTTAAGGATCACTTCACATTGATCATCTTGAGCAAAGGTGCGTACGGAATGTACCGTCGCTTCGCAACCTCCACGGGTTCCGAAGCCAACTTGTACGGGTTCGAAAAGGGACTGAAATTTTGACCGTGTTAGCCGAACACAAATTTTGGCAGCCAATCGCCGCAGAGTGGACCCTACAGCGATCGGTCGTACACCACCATATTTTTTAATTAAAGCTATTAAATTTGCTCCGTATAGGATAGGCGTAACTTCCTGGCACACAGCCCCCTCCAACATGATGTTGACTAGTCCGGTTAGGGCCGAGATGACGTGGTCGCCCCCTGCACCCACACCGTGGCTGGTGAGGTCTTTGAGATGCTGGGGGGAGATGCCATCCAGTCCAGACGCCGAACCTATAGGGAAAGAAGCAATGGCAGCAACAACATCTTCTTCTTTGGCGTGGAGGCATGTTGCAACCTCAGATGGTGGGTCTACAAAAGGTGGACAGGTAGGGCCTGGGGGGTGTTTCGATTGTAATGCTAAGGCGGTCTCCGGTGTATCAGGTGCTATGGTGTCATTTGAAAAAGGAAGCCGAGCGGCACCCTTTAGGTCTCCGTCTTGCACTTTCTCTTCAACTGTAGAGAACAAGTCTTTAGGTTTGCTATACGGAGGCCTTGGAGGTGCCACTGGGGGTAATTGAGTGTTAGGGGCAGTGTTATTTTTAATTTGTTGAGTGAGTGAGGTTTTAGTTTCGGGGGTGGCGTGTAGAGTTCTGTAAGCGAATATTAGGAGGTCATGCCAAGAAGCGGGGTTGTTGTCGCGAGTACATTTTCGAATGGTATCTGCTAGAGCCGAGGCTACGCAGGATCGGGCACCCCGGGGTATTCGTTTTACGATGCTAGATGAATGTTTCAGTTGGCTAAGGTGTGAGTGTAGGGGTATGGGGGATAGTGGTGAATTGTTGAAAGTCAGGGGGTCGAGGTTTTGGCTACATGGAGGTGAATTAATGATACGAGCGTGATGAATACGTGATTGATGTACATGAAGTCCTTTTGTGCTATGAAAAGATCGTGAACACACTTCACAGATGTGCATACGGCTCGAGGAAAAGGAACACTTACTTACAGTAAAATATTTAAAAAGTACTTAAACTATTAGAAAAAATATAACCAAGGAAAATAATTGTTCAGGGCTAGTAGTAAAAAAAACGAAGAAATTCAAAGGGTAGTAGTGTTTGCTTGCAAAGCTTGATTCATTTATAGAATTTTAAATTTTTCAATTTTCAAAGCTCCCATCCAACCATATCATAGACTTATTACAACACTGTGCGCACATAACAGCGGCTGGTTGCCACGCAACCGTTACTATGGTTTCGTATATTGTTACACTTTCTTTTGCACATACATATCAATTATAATGGATTCTGATTCTGTAATTAGTACTTTAATATCATTCAACACACTTCTATCACTGAATTAGGCTATAAACTCAACATTTTGGTATATTTTATTTATGTAGGAACGGTATTATATTTTAGATGTTAAAAAATACGGAGCAACTATATTGACAGCTTTTAACGTTTTTTGAAGATATGTTTGTACCGAAGTCAGGATATCACAAGCTCTGCTTAGTTTGAAACAATGATTACTTTTTCATGTATGTTTGTTTGGCCGGATTTAAATTATTGAGATTTGGTACGCAGATAGTTTAAGATATTAAACTACTTTCTATTGCAATTATAGTTTCCCGTGTTAATCGGAAATGAGAAAACTCCGCGGCTCCGCATTCGTCGAATAGTTCATGGGAACACATTTTCAGAATAAAAATAAAACACGTCAAAAATTGACACAAATACCGACTTAAAATTACCGGAATCGGACCAAATAATTGACGGAATGGGACCAAATTGAAATGGGACCAAACTTGAAACAGTAGCCTTCAGTTAAAACTTTCAAAATTGGTTAACTCAGTGGATAGATTGGACTAAGTATAATGAGGTACTTAACAAACATAAAAATAAATAAAAAATACAAGTCGAATTGAGATCCTTGCCCTTTTTTTTAAAGCCGTTTAAAAAGTATAGTAGGTACTATTTGGAAATAATGCAATTACATATTAGTGAAAGAATTTTCTCAATCGGTACAGTAGTTCCAAAAATTACCGCCAACATACATTTGTCAAACTTTTATATAAACTTTTATATAATAAAGGGTTAAACAGAAGCGTGGGCGTTTGTGCACTACACGGAATATTCCGCATATTAAATACCTATGAATTTACGATCGGACTTGCTGTGATATTGCGGTGAGATGAAACTTGAAAGCGTGTGGAGAACACATGTCGACTACGACATGGGGACACAGTGCGTATGCTGATTTATCGCGCCTTTTACAAATACGTATTTCAAGCTCCCGGTGGGAATTTATAGACTTTTAAATCATAATATCCCTGACATATTTATTTCACCTGATATTAGAAGGCAACTTGGAACATGGATTTTAAACTTGAGTTCCATTCTCGGTGTGAAAACTTAAAACGAGAATAATTATTTCAAGTGTGTTAAGGTAGATTACAAGTAATGTTAATAAAATTAAATATAATCATTCTAAAAAATAAATACAACCTATGTATATAAACCATAAGTAGTATCCTAGTACAAGGTTTTATAAGTCTTTACGGTTTAAGAAACACATATTAATATTTTTTTCAAAATCTCATATTTTAAGTAGGTACCTATCGTACACTTACTGTCCAAGAATTTCAGCAGCTGAAGGCGGAGTTTCGTGAGATGTGGAGGCCATTGAGGCTCTTGAGTGAGGTCCCAGTTCGGAGAGGAATTTGCGCTGTGTAGCTGCACACAGAGCTAGTGCCTGAGACGGACGACGGAACGCCGCTATTATCGCTGAAGGTCGTCTGCAATAAACGATGACGAAATAATTTCCGCAGTGACTTATGTTCAAGAAGCTGTAGTTACTCATTGTTATGCTTCACTTTTAAATACATTCCAAGGACATGTATTTTTGAAAAAAAAGTATGGGTGCTAATAAGATTTCAAGGATAAAGCTCTGAGAAGAAACGGCAAAAGTAGTGGGCGTAATAAAGGGCTTTATCTGATAAATATGTAATTTTGTGTCTGTATACTTATATAATGTTCAATACCTCGTATTCAAATTTCCAGCAAGCTTAGTTTCAATATCGGAGGACATCCTACGGCTGTTTGGTTGAGAGTGCGAGTGCTGGGTTTGTGGATCCACTGGTGTTTCCAACATCGCTCGGGTCCGCTCTCGAAGTCGAACCAAATCCGAATAGGATGAATCATCACTGTATGAAAAACAATCAAATGCAAATAGATATCATAACATAGAATAAAACAAATCGCTTCCGTTCTCTATGTTTGCTTTACAAAAACTACGCAACAGATTTTTATGCGGTTTTCACCAATAGGATGATGGATAGAGTGGTTCACAGGAAAGGTTTTTATGTATTTAATTTGTTAAGCGGGCGAAGCTGCGGGCTTCCGCTAGTGTATAATAATCTGTAGAATATTTTGGTAGGTATCATGCCTTCCTCATTTTATAATGTTACTTAAACAACGCTTATTTTATCCGATAACCGATTGCTATGATGTTGACAACTGGTCTGTTAGAACCTTGTTGTTCATTGCGTACAAAGTTCAACGAAGCTTATTCAATATTAGCAACGAAGCAGAAATGTTTACTCCACCCAACACATAGGTTATTTTTAGTAAATGTCCTTGTTTCAAAGGTCAGGGAAAATATTATTTACAATATAGATAGGTACTAATAATATTATGAAAATAAAAGATTGTGAAAATGTTTGGATGTTCGTCGATCAATCACACGAGACCCGTTGAACAAAAATATGAATGGAAATTGGCAGACCGTTTCAGGAACTAACACAGGAAATGCATTCTCTCTCTTCACATAAAATAAAAAAAAAAGTATGAAGGATATCATTCATTTTGATCCACAAAATAAACATTAAAAAATGTCCTAGAGTGGTTTTATGCTCTACCCTGATATTATTATTATGAAGCTGGTTAGGATAATTTACTCGATGTAAGAAGCCCGTTAATTGACCGAGCGAGCGAAGCGTCTCAGTTTTAACTCGAGGACTGGCCGATTTGGCGTTGTTGTTATGTGTGTCAGTTCCGGTCTACAGGCCGCATTTTTCAGCCGATTTTCATAAAATTTGGCACAAGTGTTCTTTGTTGCAAGGCGCAACTTTTGTCGAAGGGATTTTTCGATTGGGGGGAAAATGGGGGAGAAATGGGGGGAAAATGCATTTTTCAGCCGATTTTCATGAAATTTGGCACAAGTGTTGTTTGTTGCAAGGCGCAACTTTTGTCGAAGGGATTTTTCGATTGGGGGGAAAATGCGAAAATAACGCGAGGTCTACTGTTCACAGAACCACTAGTTATAAATGCATTTACAAAGATTTTTGCTTTCAAATAAAACCGAGGCCAAAGGTTTTACAAACTTAGATGCTACGAGTATAATAAACAATCCTAGCGAGGGTATAAGTTGTAACAGAATCAGGTAGACACTTACATTTTTGCTTTGACCGGCACATTCAAAATTTGGCCTAAACATTTACGAAACGTGGATGAGGTTCTTAATTTCAATCATTCTTTATAAATTTAGGTATTACTACATGTACTACTTAATATATAATCTGTGGTATTAAAGCATATTTATACATAAGGGACAAATGCGTGAATATTGTTTAGTATGAAGTAGATGCAGACTGAAGGTGTATAAACGACACAAAGCGGTCTATCAAATGTCATAAAATATTTCCAAAGCTCTCTGTGAATGCACTGAAATCTCCCTTTTGTGTGTGCATTTCATATATTTTCTTGGAATATACATCGTGTTTGGAATTAAATGTGCACGTGCCTATATAATTGTTACACGTATCACGTGCTGCTCTCAATATTTACACATTTTTCAGCAAACAGCTTGTAAATCCTACGAGTGTTCTATTTAGTTATTAGTAATTTATAATATTGATTTGTCTAATGTCTGATAAATTCGAGTGGTGATATTGTACTATTCACACTTCCCATACGTACCTACATTAATGCTTTTTATTAAATAATATTGACAATCGCAAGTACTAGTTACCTATGTACCTACTAACATTCCCGTTAACCCTTATAGCTAAGCTTGAAGTGCTTGTCTTAGGAGTTTTTTTTAATTCAACGAGATGTCGTGTCGGCCGCTTCTATGTACATTGCAGCGAGCGTCTCTGATACGCACCACTTGTGTTAAGGGCCCCATATACGGTATGATTCATCGTTACGATCCGTCGCTTCAGACCGATCGAAACGACGGATCTGTAGTGTATGTTAACGATTTACTTGATCACAGACGACATCGGAGATCGCAACAAAAACCCATGCAATCATGAATATCGTAACGATACGAACGAGCGTTTCTGTATTTTAGGTGATACTAGTTTCAATAATTTAGGTACGTGGGTTCCGTCATTCTCCTATAGTTGTGCCAATCGTTTGGGTGGAACCTTAATTCATTTAAAATATTTACATGCAAATATGTACTGATTTCGCATTAATAGCCATTTCATAACCCACACTTTTCTAGGTTATCTTGTTTTCTTCTGTAACATAATCAAAGTTACCGCCACAGACGAGAAAAGAAGTTCGTTTTCCATTTTACAGGGCACATATTGAATATTTGAGCTTGTCTTTATCGTTCCATTTCAAATGAATAAATGATCGATCGTAACGACCAATCGCTTCGTGTATGAGCGGCAACACTACAGATCAGTCGTTTCAATCGGTCTGAAGCGACGGATCGTAACGATGAATCGTACCGTATATGGGGCCCTTTAGGAGTGGGATTACCTCAGTAGTGTGGTGAACGAGAATCGAACTCACGTTGTCGCAACACCAGACCAGAGCTTTAGTTTTATACTTTAAATAAACTTACAGGTTACGACAAATCCGTTTTGTACTTTAAGGTATTAAAAACAGCCATCTGTTGTAGTTAAAATACACGTCAAAAATTGACAGCAACAGACTTCAAAATACCGAAATAGGACCAAATAGTTGTCAGAATGGGACCAAATAGTTGTCAGAATAGGACCAAATAGTTGTCAGAATGGAACCAAATAGTTGTCAGAATAGGACCAAATAGTTGTCAGAATGGGACCAAATAGTTGTCAGAATAGGACCAAATAGTTGTCAGAATGGGACCAAATAGTTGTCAGAATGGGACCAAATAGTTGTCAGAATAGGACCAAATAGTTGTCAGAATGGGACCAAATAGTTGTCAGAATAGGACCAAATAGTTGTCAGAATGGGACCAAATAGTTGTCAGAATGGGACCAAATTGAAATGGTAGCACTTGGGAAGTAGTAGCTTCCAATTAAAAAAATCAAAATCGGTTCACCCAGTCCGTAGATATGAGGTTGAAACATGAAAAAAAACATACAGTCGAATTGAGAATCTCCTCCTTTTTTCGAAGTCGGTTGCTAACGATGCAACAAACATGTTTATAAATATTTTTTGGGATGAGATTGTAAAAGTGAGTTTGTTTGTTCGTTGACTTTTATGGCAATTGTTTTTGATAGATTTATAAGTAAAAATTACACACCCTTTAAGTAGAAAATGATAGTAAAGAAGCATCTGAATTGTAGTTGTATTGAACTATTACGAACGAAAGGTTTTGAGCGCAAAATCTCCAAAATGTGCATCCGCTTGCCGGAAATGTCTCCGTAAGCTTCGTTCTATCCTTATTGAACCCATTTTGAATATACTGTATGCTTCAGAATATGAATGTATACATAATATAAAGTATTGAGATTTTACTTCCTTTAGGTATTTGCAACCTTTATATGCAGTAGGTACCTACATTTAGAAGAGGTGTACTGTTTGTCCTTATAATTTTGACGTGAATCTAGACAACTGCCCTCATCATTCTTGCATGGCGTAGATATGTCTATAGGTATGTATACCTTAACTTAACCTACCTAAGAAGGTACATTACCTGCGTCATGTTTCCTGTGAATTCCTGATAAAGTTTATAACCTCATTAAACTGAAAGACGTCATCAAAATGTTTTTGCCCATGATTTAAGTTTCCATAGAAATAAATTAACCATTTTCACACAAAAATAAATCATTAAACATTTTTTTTCAAGCAGTTCTCGTAAATAAGTTTCAACTATAACATCTAAGTTATTCTAACGCATAAACTATTTCTAGATAACCGATAAAACTGAATCATGAGACAAAGAAAAATGTAGTTTGAAACAAACTTTAATTAAACGGGTAGGTATCTCATTGTTTATGATGAGCTTGCAGCATCCGACGGGCCGTGTCGACGGACGCATCCCGTTTCCCTTGCGGCTTTGAAAAAGAAAGGCTGTTCATGTTGAATATTCCACTCACACTATTGTTATTGGCTGTTCATGTTGAATATTCCACTCTCACTATTGTTATTATGCATTCGTTTGCAGTGACACGGTTTCTATAAATGTTATTCAATTCATAATAGGTTATAATATTCTAATATTTTAAAAAGGTAGCGAGTTTGGATGTTACGGATTAATCTCTGATACTACTACTTATCCAATTTTTAGAAAATTCACTGAAGAAGTTTATGCTATGAGTAGTTATAAGCTACTTTTTATTTCCCTGATGTGTTTCCGAGGGGATTGCGTATATCAGTATAGATAATCCTAATTAATTAATCAGAAAATAATTCTAAAGAATAAGTAAATAATTGATATTCATCTGTTAATCTATAAAGAGAAGGTTTATAAAGTCACAGGTTCCAATTTGCTGATACGAGTACCTATACGTAAACTAGGAACGGGATTGAAAATTTAGCTACTGCTTAAGTTAAGGACAGACAAAATAAATAAATTCAAATTAAATTAAAAAAAAATTTTAATATGTGATAACACTAGTGGTCGCCCGCTACTTCGTCCGTGTAGTAATTTGGATTTTTTCCCGTTCCCGTCGCGCCGCGTCATATTTTGAACAATTCACACAATATCTTTATAAATTGTAGCCTATTTGTTATTCTGATGTATAAGCTATATTATTGTAAAGTTTCATTAAAATCCATTCAGTAGTTTTTACGTGAAAGAGTAACAAACATCCATCCATCCATACATACATACTTACATACATACTCACAAATTTTCGCGTTTATAATATTAGTAGGATTTCTCAAATGCAAACGCAATCAATAAACTCCCACCGGGTGCCACTGGAAACACCTTCTGCGTGTGAGCCAGAGTCGCCCGGCAACGGGCGTGAGAGCGGCCGGGAGCCGTGGAGTAAAAAAAACAAAAACTCAAGAAACTCGTCTCATTTTGAAGCAAATACTTACAAGGCGCGTAACAGAAAAAAAATAGAAACATTAAATTCAGTGAAGAGTAACAACTTGTATCACACATACCTGTCATTGTCGTTTTCTTCATGCACAGTGTCCATGTCAGTGATTGTTACACCTGGGTGTAAGTCCGTTGCCTCGCATAGTGAGCCTCTGGCCACCGGACTCATCTACAACACACAATTATCTCATGGCCACTCTTTATTCTCACAAATTACACGTATATTAGGTAAACATCTGAGTAGAATATAGACCGACAAATTGCGCGCTTAGTTTGTAACAGTGAAATCTATAAAGAGTTATTATTTGTTTGTAAGACTGTTTGTACCCACTATTGCCCACTGGTTTCACTTATTAGAACTTGGTACACATATGGAACAAATCATAAGTATATGTACAGTTTTCTCCGCTCGTTCCACTAGGATCCCACAAGCCAGTACCCCAGGGGACTGTACAGAACTCGCTATTCCACTTCGATCCCTCAGGGGATTGTTATTCTATTATATTAATGTACTTCCACATACTTATGTACTTACACATTGGAAGTACATAAATATAATGGAAAAGTATATTATTTTTACATACGTTTTTTGTTTAATATACGATTATATATATATATAAATAATTGTTTTAATAATCTTTGAAATTAAGTGAACAGATATACTAGTAAATTCTTTACGATGATTTTCGTTGATTTTACTATATCCACACTTAGGTCTTTCTTATAAAATTTTATAACAATTTTATCAGGCTTTTCAGGCACTCACGTGATTAGCATTCTAATAAGTACCTACGATAATAACAGTCACCTACCTATATTATTTTACTATCTAAATATTTACTGTTCTTATGTCCCGAAAATTTTTTCATTGCCCTATTGGTTATCACAACACTTCTCCACGTTAGTTTTGGAATGTATAAATCAGTTGCGACTTGATGACGTTTAAATATAAACTTATCTACTGTGATTTGTATTTTACAGAGAGGATGTATGTTGGTATGTCTCTCAATAGAGATAGTTTCATACTGGCTATTAATATACAGGCTTTGTTTACAGTTTAATGTGTACAGAGCATTATATGTGACGTAGTATCCAGTAATCCTTTAATAATGCTTATCACTAGGGTTGCCAAAATTTCGAATGATAATAAAAACTATTATCTATGACATTTATTACATTGTGCATTTTCTTAAAGTATGTGAATCTGCATCTATAACGGTTGTAAGGATTCTATATAAAATTGCTCATTGAAATCGATACAAAGATGATCTTGTCTTTACTAAGGGTCTCCTTTGTAAATTATTTGCTTATTTACTAAATAATTGCATTACCTATCTTGATACTTGAAGTATTAGTCAAACTCCAATAATTTTAGTAGTAAGCACCGCGTAAGTACCTACTTTGCTGTTTCTAAAATAGGTATCAGTCGCACTTTTACGGTATCAGTAAGTAGAACTTTTACGGGGGCAAATAAGCTGTGATATTCTCTGTAACTTAATATAATTATAGACAGATAAATTATTCTCTCAAACAATCTTTCTTAACAATACAAATAAAGAAATTAAAACAAGAAAACATTTTGCCTGAATTTGGTCTTCATCTACCGAGCATTTTTTCCCAACGCGGTTGGGGTCGGCTTTCCAGTCTAACTGCGATTCGGCTGAACTTTAATATTTTCCGTGAAGCGACTGCCATCTGACCTCCACAACCCTCGGGCGATATCGAAATTCTGTAGTTAGACCGGTCGGATTTTTGTTTTAGGGCTCCAACTACCCCTAACGACTGCCATAGATGTTTGTTTGACAACCGGGACGGACGGCTTAACGTGCTCTCCAAGGCACGGAGGGGTCTCACTCTCAAATTCTTAAGACATGGTCACCCATCCTAAGACCAGCCTGACTTGATGTTGCTTAACCTTTGCAGTATGTTAACATTGTCGGTTACCACTAGACCACGAGCCCCTCTTTTGTCTGATTTTTGTAGTGGCAGATAAATACAGTCAATCTTTCTTAAATCTTTATTCAATTTCCAAAGAATCACAACCCTGTATAAGCAGAAATTGTTAAACATTGTCAGTGGAATGATTATACTGTCACAAATATACCTACTGATATCGGAACGATCAAACGTCAGCTAAACTACACGATTATTTATATCGTTATGAGTGTTTAATGTATATGGTTTTCTCAACTGTTACAAGATAAAAATAAAATGATAATATTTCCAGATCTTATCGATATTATCTTTTATTGTCTGTTCTATATTTAGGAATATATAAAACGTTATAATTTCACACAAAACAAAAAATAAGTATGCAGCTATGTGTGAAACACTTAGGTTAGAAACTGTTAAGATGGATTGTTAACACAACATTTATTTACAATAAGAATTACAATACCTATACATAATTATGTACTAAAAATATTTACAATCTACAAAATATTGTTTAATTAGTTTTAATTGCAACCATAATAAGTACCTATTACAAACAGTCGTTAGTGTTAGATATTTTACTAACGGACGTCCGCGGCTTCGCCCCGTTGACAAATTATTATATTAAACATTCCTCCAGAACCACTCTGCTGTATAATTGGTTGAATATGTCGAACGATTGAAGTCTTCGCTAGCTGTGCTAGGCCTACAGTTTGGATTCTAAGCGCATAAATTTCTGTTTATGTTTCGAACCGAGCTTGATGAAATTCAGTATTTATAAGCCGCGTAAGATGACAATGGGATTGGCGGCCATGTTGGAGACGTCATAGTGACGTAGATTAACCTACAATATTGTTTTGTTATCTTTGTGCCTCGGAGAGCACGTTAACCCGTCGGTCCCGGTTGTCATACAAACATCTATGGCAGTCGTTAGGGGTAGTTGGAGCCCTAAATCAAAAATCCGACCGGTCTAACTACAGAACTTCGATGTCGCCCATGGGTTGTGGAGGTCAGATGGCAGTCGCTTCACGGAAAATATCGATGTTCAGCCGAATCGCAGTTAGACTGGAAAGCCGACCCCAACTTTAGTTGGGAAAAGGCTGAATGATGATTGTTTTGTTATCCGTACTTTTCAGCGATTGATGACGTCACGGAGCGGTTATTGTGACAAACCTCTATTTAACTCACGTCGTGCGCTACAGTACTTAAGTCTAAAGTCAATTTTTATTTAAATATAGTAAAATGAAAATGGTGAGTTTGTTTGTGTTGCGTCCGCCGAGCGCGGGCGGTCCGCTCTAAGGTTGTTAGGTTGTTGAATAAGTTTCTGAATTAAGAGAACTGAAAGTTTTCTCATCTCGAGATTACAGCAAAGTGTTTACCGTTTGGCTGTAGGACGCGGCCGCGACGCGACACCCCTCCGCACTTGTCCTAGTGTAGTACCTACTCGTTCGCGTCACTTCGATATCGATATAAGTGTTCAATGTTTGCTTGATTTTTTTTTTAATATTTCGCATAATACTACAGGGCTTAATTATATACAGAATGAATTTTTCAAGTGGGCTTGGATGGAAAAAATCACACCCTTTATTATTACATCATACGATAGTGTTGCTGTTAAGGATCAAATTCTGAGAAGTAATGATAAACGGCAAATTTAAGGAAATCTTAGAATTTTCATAAAATTCATATTTTATGTAAATTTTGAGTCAATTTTGTTCGTAATAACAGAACTGACTTTTACAGGGGGTATACAGGATACATAGGAACATGCCATCACGCCCATATCTCCGAGGGTTTTTTTAGGTCCGCGCAGGCGCGGCCGATCTTACGTCCATTGCCGGGCGTCACTGGTATGCACCAGAAGGTATTTCCAGTGGCGCCCGGCTAAACCCGTCCCCGAGGGGGTTGTCCCAAAATGAATTAACCCACATTTTGCTAGGAATTTTGTTGCTCCCACGTTATAGGGGACAAGGCTATTGCAGTTAGCAGGCGTTACGTTGAGTAAAAATTAAATTACTATTCTTAATCCGAGCATACATTTTAAAAGCGATGATCGATTTTATACTTACCATCTCTACCAATACATAGTTATCTTTGGGCATAGTTATCTCTCACGTTTAGTCACGAAAAATAATTAGTCTAAACTGAATCAATTTTTATTGAAACCTATGTGTGCTCTAGATATGAATTAACTTAAGGAAATTGTCAGAGGCAAAGCTTTATAAGCTGAGGACTGCATGCCCGATATATGAGGTAACAAACATAAAAAAATAAAGCAGTCGAATTGAGAACCTCCTCCATTTTTGAGGTCGGTTAAAAATCAAAGTTAAAAGCAGTCGAAATGAGAACCTCCTCCATTTTTGAGGTCGGTTAAAAATCAAAGTTAAAAGCAGTCGAATTGAGAACCTCCTCCATTTTTGAGGTTGGTTAAAAATCAAAGTTAAATTACAACTATTTTTCTATTTTATTTCATGCGCTATTATATCGAGTGAATAATATAGTTTTGAATTGTAGATGATAAATAACTCGGCCTGGGTTTGTCGCTCTGTTGATGTTGCATATGCTTTTCCAAAACGCTATCATATTTGGATAATAATGAAACTAATTCTAAAAAGTTACCTCTATTTAATGAATCTTTGGACTTGTCATCACCTCTAGAAGGCAATTCCTGTTGCGCTAAATGGCAAACTACATCTACAAGTCTTTGAAAAATACTACGGTTTTGGTCAACTTGCTGATTGTGTTTTGAAATTTCTTCGGCAAATTGGCGTGACAAGTGAGTTTTACTTACTTTAGAAATACACAAATCTGGCGTTGGTTTAGGAGAAACAACTAACGACTTTTTCTGATCAAAACTTAATGATTTTACCCTTTGGTCTTTTAATAAAACGTTACAGCACCTCAAATCATCACAAGGCACAATTTCTTCCATATTTAACACTCAAATAAACTAATTCACAACTATTAAACAATAAAAAACAATTTTGAAAAACCATCACTCTTAAAAGCAAATTACTACGCGAAACTGAAGTAAATAAACGCGAACATAGCATAGGTCGCCACGCAACCGATGTGCGACGAACTTCAGAGCAAAAACCAGGCTTATGTGCGACTAGATTTTGCTATAACAACCTACTAAGTATTGTGGTATGCTAGCGAAAATATCCATAGGTGTGAAAGAGAAAATGCAAGCCCGATTATAACGGGTATGCATTGCGTCTACTTACAACTTGTGCGAGCGAGATGGCATCTGCGCGCTCAACACCGTACAGAGTCCAGTCAGTACAACGCATAGATAGAGGAACGGGTTGTGTCGGCGGGCCGCACGAAATTTAATTTTGAAATAATCATTTTGGACGCCTTCGTAATTTTTTAGGGTCAATATTAATATTACAATACACAATATTATTTTAGGGTCAATGGTACAATATTATTATGGGAATTCCGGGCTTATGGGAATGTATGGAACATTCGCCATTGGGAATTGTAAACGATCTATCATTATTATTAAGTTTATTTTAATATGTGTTTCATTTTATCGATATACCGGAAAATGGACATCACTAAATATAATAATCTAGATACTTTCTTAAAATATTTGCGTGAGTGTGTGGCACCTGATGCCAAACGATGTCGATGCACTTATAGTACCTACCTACCGTGATTTACACTTACCTACATATTATATTCGCTACTTACTGCTAACATACACTGAAATTAGTAAACGACTATTTGTTTTTTAACTTGATGAAGAAAAGGTATTATGTATAATTATGCCTGTATTTTTTCGCCGGCACCACAGGGGATTCTTCTGAGTGCATTTGCATATCTGCATAATAAATAAATATTGTCGGACATGCTCACACAACATCATCTAACCAAAACTAAGCTATAAGCTTATGCTATGGGATCTAGAACACTGATAAACATACTTATATATTTCTAAATACATACATGACATAAATAGAAAACACCCAAAATCCGAAACAAACATTTGTGGATCCCACAAATATTGGATTCGACCCGGGAATCGAAAGCTGATGCACTACCAACCACGCCACCGAAGCAGTAATGGACGTAGTGGCAAAGGCAATGGCTTAAAAATGGCGCCTTCTAGTCCTAAGTAAGATGGGTAAGTGGATAGGTATAAGAGTATAATACTAAATACATACATATTATAGATAAATAACACCCTCACACAGTCTAGTCCTTATTCCTGAAAAAAATATGTAACAGGCAGGTTTATTATATTTTTGTATTTTAAAGCAATGACTTTGCTTTATACTATTACTATTTAGTACCACCAACGTGTGGAGTGCGGTGTCGTCGTCGGAAACCTCGCAGTGTTGACGCCGGGGTGTGACCTCACGATGGATGCGAAACAGATAGCTACCGAAGCATCCATGCCCGGTAACGATCTGCGTCGCACGATACGTGAGGTCACCATGCTGCCTCTGCAGCCAATCGTCCATGATCGGTCTCACCGCCGTGATGATGGTGGCACCCCACTTGGGTTGCTCAAGTCGCACCCTCCATGACTCCATGAGATCCTGTCGGAGTTGGGACCGCCGGTCATCGATTTCTCGAGACGCAGGCCTGTGGTCCCGCTCCAGCGCCTCGATGTTTCTCGGCGAAAGCGCGAAAGCGCGACCGATGCCTGTGTCACCTTGGGGACCAAACTTCGGAAATGTGGTCCGAAGTTCCTTCGGCTATCAAGTACGATCCCTAGATACTTCATCGAGGGCTTGATGCCGATGCTAACGCCTCCCACATTTATGCTGGAACCTTCAGGTGGACCGTTCCGAGGTCTGTGAAAACACAGAACCTCGGACTTGTGCAAGGCCACCTCCAGTCCCAGCCGCCATATCCAATGACCTGTAGGTACGGGCGCCCCCATGGGTTCTGCTGCAGGGTCTCCAGGAGCTCCTCGCGGGCCACCGTATGGCCCGCTTTATTGTCTCCTGGAGATTACCTTTAGCCTCCCTGTAAGCCTGATAAAGCTCCGCCTCTCGGGTTGCCGCGTCGTCTGGGCGGCGATGCCTCCGGCGAAACCTGGTGTACTGGCGGCGGGCGGAGATGCATGCTGCGCGCAGCTGTGCAATCTCCGGCGACCACCAGTACACCTGCTTCCTGGCCGGTCTGGGTGTAACCCTAGGCATCGCCGCATCACAGATTTGCGACATGGCTCACCTGAACCACTCCGCCTCGGCATCCACATCGGCAGGCCGGTCCGGTGCCGGAATCCAGGCCTACACGATGGATGCCTCCAGGAGAGCCTCCCGATCCAGATGGTGAAGTGCCCAACGCGGATCCGGGGGATTTTTTACCGGCTGTGGGAGGTCAGGTGGGGGGACGACATCGAATCGGATGTACCGATGGTCCGAGTGCGTCTCCTCAGGCGTTGAAGTCTCCCAGGAGCAGGACTGGGCGAGGACGGCACGCAGCGAAGACGACGTCGAGCTCAGTGAGCCATAGCTCAAACTGAGTCTCGTCCAGTGTCGGCGAGATGTAGGTGGCCACGACTGCCAACCCATCATATTCCGCCGCAACACACCCGCGGCCCCTTGCAATGATAGCAAGGCGCGAGTTGTCTGCGGCGGACCCCCCGAAGATAAAACAGGCCGAGCCGTCCTCGTCCACCGGGCTTCCCGGGTGGACGTAGTACGGCTCGGCGACCACGGCCAAGTTTATGGACCACTGCCGGATGCTCTGGTACAGAAGATCCTGAGCAGCGGGGCAGCGGTTCAAATTCACTTGCAGGATGCGGAAATGGGCGTCAGACATTAATGGACGTCCATATCAGCATCCCGCCGAGAAACATCTGGCCGTGCAGTAGCGGCACCCCCACCGCTCTCAGCGGACGGACGAGGCTTTGGCCTCGAGGCGGCGCAGGTTGTGCTGCCGACCCGGTGGTCCGCAGTTTTGCCCCCCACCTCGCATCTAAAGCAGCGAGGCGGGGCATCACAGGCACTTGCATTGTGACCGGGCCGGCTGCAGCGGAAGCACCGATCGCCCACGGTGACTTCCGCTGTGCACTGCACTCCGACGTGCCCCACCACCATGCACCGGAAACATCTGGTTTCCCGGGCACGAAGGAGGTGCACCTGCGCCTTTAGGAAGCCCCCTACGAGGAGGCTTCGTCCGTCCGTCACTTTCAGTGCCGCCGCGACGGGGCACTGGACGACTGTCTCCAGCCTTCACCTGGTCACGGGGGCAGCCGCCCGCCTCCACGACGGCGGAGATTACTTCCTCCGTCGTGGCCGCGTCATCCAGACCCGTGATGCGCAATGCAGCGCATTTGGTGGGTCTGGTGACGCGGACGGCTTCTGCATCCAGCGCGTCCCTAAGCTGCGCTGCTAGGGCGTCAGCTTTAGGGCCACTGGAGGCGCCGGAGACCTCGAGGAGGCGAGCCCCGGTGCGTGTCGTCTTGCACCGGAGACCCCCCTGGATATCGAGGGCTGAGAGGTTGACTGAGGACTTCAC
The DNA here is from genome assembly GCA_963556515.1 of Nudaria mundana. Lineage (NCBI taxonomy): Eukaryota > Metazoa > Arthropoda > Insecta > Lepidoptera > Erebidae > Nudaria > Nudaria mundana. The sequence continues at coordinate 15,272,211 of OY748288.1, read as the reverse complement.
GGTCCTCAGGACATCAGCGTACCCCACACCCCTCTCCACACCCTCCGTCGTCACCGTCGACACACCACGACGTCCACAAGGACGACGGCTGTGGAGCGAGGAGCGCGGGGCCTCTTCGGCGCCTTCGCCGCGGCGGCTTTGGCCACTTTCTTGGCCGCTTTCTTGGCGGCCTTCATCTTCCTCTTCTTTGCCCCCACTACCTCCCATCCCTCCCGTCCGGAGGGATGTAAAGAAGCAGCGGGAGCGTTAGAGGAAGAGGAGGTGGCAGGGGTGCCGCTCTTCTTGCCGCGCCCCTTCACCTTCCGCGCCTGGGCCGCGGTCTCGGCCGGCAACCGGTAAGCTGGAGCGGACTGGGGCGGAGCGGGGCGGCGGACAGCGGTTGTGCCGCTTGGTCCTGGAGCGGGAGAACCGGCAACAGCCGCCGCGTATGAGAACGCGGGACGTGCTAGCGGAGGGCGGTACGCCCGGTCCTCCAGGACCGCGAGGCGCCTCTCGATCGCCGTCAGGACCTGTACCATAGTCGGCACAGGCTGTGGCGGCGATCCGGGCGCCGTGTTGGGCGCCGTGGTGGGCGCCATGGTGGGCGCCTTGGTGGGCGCCTTGGTGGACGCCGTGGTTGGCGCCTTGGTGGGCGCCTTGGTGGGCGCCTCGGTGGGCGCCGTGGGTGGCGCCGTCTTCGGCGCCACCCACGGCTGTCGGAGGAGGAGGCGGCAGCATGGGACCGGGAGGCGCCTTGACCACCTTGGTCAAGTCAGCGAACTCCCGCCACAGGTCATCCATTTGCTTCCTGGAAGCAGCGAGCTCCGCCTCCAGGCTCGTCACCTGCTTCCGGAGCCTCGCCTCCTCCTTGGTGACGCTCCGCGCGAGGAGCTTGTTGAGGGAAGATTGGGCTTCATCCACCAGTGAAGCCACAATCTTCTTCCTCCCCGCCACGTTCCTGTTGCCCCGCATGGCCGCGTTCATGCGGGCAAAAACGCTCATAAGCTCCCGCGCGGGCGGCCCACCGATTTCCCGGCGACTTCGCTGGGACAGTTGGACCGAGGACGGAGGAGGAGTTGGCGGCCGGCTTCTGTACGCGTCGAGACGCGTACGCACCGTCTTGACCGGCACCTCCTCCTCCGAATCACTGGAGAGGAGGGACCCCCACCTGGAGCAGCTGGTGCTACGGTCGCGCGGCGGCCCCCCCTTCTCCTCGAGGGTCCTCTTTTCGTCCCAGAAGAGCGACCCTTCTTCTTCACACTGCTGGGAGCTGACCCATCGTCAGTCCCAGCAGCATCAGTTCCTTGGGGCGTCGACATCGCGCTGCAACTAGGCGGCGCGGCGCGAGCCCCCAAATCCATAGGCATCAGTATCAGGTTTAAGTGCGCAATGTCGTCGGTTGACACTGCCCGTGAAAGGGCAGTGTCGGGACCGGAGGTATCTTCAATGTTATCCATAGCAGGAAAATCGCAAAAAATTTGGCCAATCACAAGTTCAGACTAAATACGTTCGGTCACCCAACTTGCCACTGCGTTACCGTGGTCAAGTTGGGGTCCAGGGCGGACGGCGAGGACGTAGTATCTAATCACTTGGGGCCCCGCCCCTAAATGCTCTACCTAATTTAATGTATTGAACTAACAGTAATCGTAAATCCATTCGAAATAAAAATCTGCGTCTCCAATAAATATTTCACATAATAATAAGGCGTGTTTTGTATAATAATAGTGCGAGACGCCCAAGACTTTAATTGGCCGTGCCATAGCGGCTAACACATAAGATTTTATTGCCTTTCATCAACATTTATTCGCAAGGCAACGGGTTTCAATTTTTTTTCAAAATTATGATACAGCTGCTACTTTTTATTAAATTCATTCAACCATTTTGGATGTAACTCATTATATGTGTGCCCGGTGATGGCAATAGGCTTGCCCCCTATTACTTGGGACTAAAAATACCGGCAAATTGTGGGTGTCTAATGCACCTCTGCCTACCCTTTCGGGGATATAGGCGTGATTTGTGTGTGTGTGTGTTTTGTATAGCACCTACATAATAGTATATTTTATGTGTAAATGGACGACAAAACGCCATGAGCTGATTATCGCCTACAATCGTGATGTGTCTCAATTTGTATGTGTTATTTTATTTGTTATCTTCTTTCAGTGATACGAACATATTAACATTATATAAACTGTCTAAATTTATATATTTGTAAAGGGATTCAAATGTATAAGGTCAAATAAACAAGGTTGGTTTAAAATAATGAGTTAATCAAGGTTTGTGTAGACAATTTTATTCCGCAGGATGCCACTGGAAATACTTTCTGGTGGAGACCAGAGACGTCCGGCAATAGACGTAAGAAAGGCCGCGCTTGCGCGGACACAAAAAACAAAAAAAAAAACAATTTTAGACCTTATTTGAATCTTGTGTTTTTAGGTAATTCCTATGGAAGTAAGGTTCCACCCCAATGATATTACATATTAAAGTCTCTGTTCCACCCTATCAAAACTCTGTAAGGATAGTATCTACTGCTGATACCATAGAACCTACTCTGATAGGTGGATATGAGGTTTAATTAAAAAAGCTTTAAGTATAATAGTAAAAGTAAGAGTTTCCCAAGTCAATCTCACTTGCAAGTGGTAGGTATACCAGTTGCCAGATGAACGAGGCTATGCCAAGAATATTCTAAGTGCACAAAAACGGCTATAGACGCGTCACTCATTAAGTGGGATCAACAAAGTTACTGGCGAAAAGTATAAGATAAGATAAGATAAGATAACTTTATTTACTTAAACATGAGTATGCATACATAAGTATACAATACGAAAGGTCTTAAGATAAATTGATATGTCATGTTTTACCATTGTTACCATTGTCATGTTTTAAGGCGTGCTTGTGTTGAGAGCATGCATTTAAAACAGAATGCCAATTAGTTACAGCAATATATCAGAGAGTTATAATATCAAGCTACATAATATAATTATTTTTAAAACCAATAACTTTAGAATATATTATTTAAGTAAAGTTAGAATAAATTTATATAATAATTGCAATGTCACTTTCATATAATAATAAATAATAATTAATAAAATCATTTAAAAATTCGTCAATATCATAATAAGCTTTCTCAGTCAATAATGTGTTAAGTTTCTTTTTCAATATATGAGCAGTTAGTACCCTCCAACATTTAGGCAATTTATTGTATATTATTGGAGCCATACAAAAGAAACTACGAGTATTGTGCATGAGAGTAGTTTTTGAGGGATGTACACATAGTCTATTGCGATTCAATCTATCGGACAACTTCGGAAAATAATTTGGATTACATTTGACAAACATTACAGTATATTTTTGTATTTTAAAGCAATGAGTTTGCTTAAACTATTCTTAAAATATTAAGAAAGAAATTATAAACAGATCACAAAAAATGAGGTCATCGGCGGGACTCGAACCCACCCTGTTTGTGAAAGACCGTGGGTTCGAGTATCGCCGATGACATCAGTTTAGATTACAGTCTCAAGAATATACAAACAGGGAACAGTAAGTATTCTGTATTGTTTAAAGTAAGGCTTACAGCTATCAGTGGTTTGCAATTTATACATGGTCCTTTGTGTGTACATAATAGGCATCTGCATACCCCTTCCTGGAAACGGTCGTGAGTACGTACCTATATATCTACAAAATAGTTGTAATTATTTTTCATGTATGTTTAATGTTCGTAGAGAATGCATCATACAAACTAAACTATAATTAACTTCAGAAGATGTGCAATATTATAGATATTACTGCTTCAATTTTCTACATTTGATTTACTTTCAAGTGGAAGCTTATAAAGTAGACTCGAGTATGAACATGAAGGTAAACTCCATGACAGTACATTAGAAGCTTTGCCTCCAACTTGGTTTTAGAGTAATCAAAACGTTTATTAACCTAAGGTTTCAGAACGAAGTCGCAGGTGCGGTCTTTGTATAGAACATGCGTAGATACCTCTACCTTTGTACTTAGTGCAATAAGTATTAATGTTTGACTTAGTATAATATATATCCTACAGTTTTGCTATTAATTAGATACTTACTAGTGGACGCCCGCGGCTTCCCCCGCTTGACAAACTATTTAGGTACTAAAACCTTCCTCGAGAACCACTCTACCCATTGGTGAAAACCGCATCAAAATCCGTTGCGTAGTTTGTATATACGTAGACTTACGTACACATACGGACGGAAGCTACTTTGTTTTATAATATGTAGTGATAGTGATAGTGAAGTAATTATCTAGTTGATAGCAATGACAGACAGATTTAATGATCGCTGATTTCTAGTTTCCAAATCCCACGGGAAACATTCTCGGGATGAAAGTAACTTACAGGTATTAACCTACCCTACTCCTTATAACACGTCCCGAGAAATCGAGGACCAGCGGTCCCAACTCCGCCAGGATCTCATGGAGAAATGGAGGGTGCGACTTGAGCAACCCAAGTGGGGAACCACCATCATCGCGGCGGTGAGACCGATCATGGACGAGTGTGACGTGTGACGCAGATCGTTACCGGGCATGGATGCTTCGGTAGCTATCTGTTTCGCATCCATCGTGAGGTCACACCCCGGTGTCAACACTGCGAGGTTTCCGATGACGACACCGCACTCCACACGTTGATGCAGTGCTCAGCGTGGGTGAATCAGCGCCGGGACCTCGTAGTGGATCTGGGCGTGGATAACCTCTCGCTGGAGACCATACTTCAAGCCATGGTCTCCAGCGGGAGGGGGTGGAACGCGGCCGTGTCCTTCTGCGAGCAGGTCGTGCTCGTGAAGGAGGCAACTGAGAGGGAGAGAGAGCGTACCCTCCCCGCCGAGTTCCTAAGTCAGCGGCGAGGGCGCCGCGGACTCATCTACGCCCAAGATCATCGACCTTATTGATCGGGGCCTGAGGACGGCGGGATAGTCACCCGCCGTCCTTACAGAAGCAGGCTAGAAGGGTTGCGTGCTGCGGGGCCTCGGCCCAAGGCACGCAACCAGATTCACTCACCGACGCGGGATAAAACCCTACCCCAACGACGCGGGATTCTCATCCCGACCAAACCTCCGACGAGGCCACACAGGTGGTAAAAGTCCGCCGGGCGCCACTGGAAATACCTTCTGCGTGCGAGCCAGAGACGCCCGGCAACGGACGTAAGAATTAAAAAAAAAACTCCTTATAACACCAACAAGTTCATCGCATAGTAGAATACACACTGAACGGATTTTATCCCGTAGTAAAAATACTGTTGCGGTCTTCTTCGACGTAGCCAAAGCCTTCGATAAGGTTTGGCACGCCGGGCTTGTATACAAGCTGCACCACCTCGGACTGCCAGACCGATTGGTCAAACTCACCAAGTCCTTCCTCAGCAACCCCACATTCCGCTACCGGCATGAAGGAACACTATCATCCCCACATTCCCTCTCTCGCCCCTCCTCTACACGCTATACACTAACGACATCCCACAACCCACATTAGGTACACAATTATCACTGTTCGCCGACGACACGGCCCTTTACGTTAATAGCTCCACAGTCCCAGCTGCCATCAAAAGGCTCCAACCCTCCATCAACGCTGTAGGCCTCTGGTTTAGGAAGTGACGCATTGAAGTAAACGCAGACAAGAGCTCTTCAACCTGCTTCAATGCCATACTTAGGAAACGTCCCCTCCCCCCTCCACCCTCGCTTTTAGGTTCAAGGATCCCGTGGAAACGGGAATCTAAGTACCTAGGAGTCACCCTCGACGAACGCCTAACGTTCAAACCCCACATACGCCGAGTTACCACCAAGGCTAGGTTCTATTTAGGTAGGCTTACCCCCATGATCGGTAGAAGGAGCCGAATGTCCCTCCGCAACAAACGTACCCTCTACAAGCCAGAGCCTCAGTCCTTAATCAGCTTCAGATCATCCAAAATCAATTCTGCCGCAGAGCAGCTGATGCCTCCTGGTACATCCGGAGCTCGGACCTACACAGAGACTTCAGCCTGCCCACTATCCAGGAATACCAACTACGAGCCGCGCCCTATTCTTCCACACACCCCTCATGTTACTAGGAGACTGCGTCACGTTCCCCCAACCAACTAACCAGCGACCTGGTACGCCTTCGAGCCGCTCAGGAAACTGGTTCCCTCTCGACCCCATGCCCGAGCATCACAACAGCTCCGCCCCCTTATGCTCACGACGGGGCCCAATAGGGGTCCCGCCGTTAATTTTTATTTGTTTGCTCATTAGCGTATGCTCAGCGACATCTGAGTGACGCTGCATCACCACTCCCCTGAGTCAGTAAGAGTCTGACATACCCCTGCGGCCGGCCGTAGGGGATGCATGTAGCATTCTCTGCCTCCACCCCTCGCATCTGGGTGGTGCTCATTCCACCATAAAAAAAAAAATGCCAGTGAAAGTTTTAAACTTATATTTTACTTAACCTAATAATACTTGTAAATATAAACTTACTTTGTGCTTTAAACTTTAACGGTTCGGAAAGTCTTCAAAATCCAATTTTTACAGGATTTTCAAAAATTTAACACATCCATTTTATAAAAACAGTGTCATAAACGCTCACTCTTTTTCGATAGTAGAATTGTAATGAGCGTGCAATTTTGGATCAGACGCTGTCAAAAGTTGCTAATTAATTGACCAATTCACAAAGCACGATATTTATACGCACTTATAACGTTCAATACGTTTTTTTTTTTTTTTTTTTATATTTGTCGTAACGACGTCTAGCGATTGTGGGCCACTCTCACAGCACACATTACTATTGAGAGTGGCCCTCAACTTGACGACCTACTGATGTGCCTCTTCACGCTCCGCTTAAAGAACCCAGGATTATATGTGGGAGGAAACACGTGCACAGGCAGGGCGTTCCAGGCCACTATCGTTCGGCAGAGAAACGAACGTTTAAAACGTTCGGTTCTCGCGAACATGCTATCCACTGTGTGGGGGTGGCATCTCTGCCCGGCACGAGTCGTTCGGGATCGGAAGGAAGAGGGTGGGATCAGATTAAAGAGCTCTTCAGAACACTCGCCGTGGTAAATACGGTAGAATGCGGCCAAGGAAGCTATTGTTCGGCGCTGAACTAGCGGCTCAAGGCTTCCGGTTACCTCCGGACAATCTATAATACGGATAGCCCGTCGCTGCATAGCGTCGAGAGCGTCCAGCAGATACTTCGCGGAGCCGTCCCAGAGGTGAGAGCAGTATTCGACGCAGGGTCTAATCTGCGTCTTGTGCAACAGACGCAGATTGGTCCGGTGTAAAGAATCTCTTTACCTTATTCAGTATTCCTAGTTTCCGCGAAGCTAGCCCTATACATCTTTCGATGTAGTTTTTATTATTGAGCTCTCGACGAACGTCTATGCCAAGGATATCAAGGTTGTCCTTCATTGGTAATAATGCATTCTGAAGAGAGGGTAGGGGAAGGAAAAGGGGTTTCTTCGCAGTAAATGCACACGCCTGTGTTTTGCGGGCATTGAACTCGACCAGGTTCTCGGTACCCCATTGAGAGATACTGTCGAGGTTACGGTCGAGATCAGCCACGAGTCGTCGTCTCTCCTCCTCAATCTCAGATCGCCCCGCCGTCGGACGAACCGAGTAACTCCCGTGCAGTGTGCTGTCATCTGCATAGCAATGAATGTTCCCGAGGGATAGCATATCATTGATATGCAGAAGAAAGAGAGTTGGTGATAGTACGGACCCCTGCGGTACCCCGGCATTCACTTGCAAGAAGCGAGAAGCCTGGCCATCGCAGAGGACCCGCACTCGGCGCTCGTTTAAAAAGGTAGACCATATGCCGGAAGCTTGGAAAGGAGCGAAGCATGCCAGACCCTATCGAAGGCCTTTCCATAGCCCCACCCCAGACATGCGTTACGAATGCCAGAAGATCACCCGTTGATCGCTTTGGCCTGAAGCCGTATTGTCGATCATTGATTAGCGAGTGATCCTCTAGGAATTGCATGAGCTACTTATTTATAAGGAGCTCAAGCACCTTGCAAATGACTGAGGTGACAGGTATGGGTCGATAGTTGCCTGGATCGGACCGATCCCCTTTCTTGGGGATCGGTTGTACGTTCGCCTCCTTCCAGACCTCCGGCACGAGCCCTGAAGAGTATGACAGGCGGTACAGACGCGTTAATACTGGAGACAACTCAGCTGCACATTTTCGTAGCACCACCGCCGGAATGCCGTCAGGGCCACTGGCTTTCCGCGTGTCGAGTGACCGCAGCACTGCCCGTACATCACATTGCCTGATAACAATATCAGGCATTGTGTGGCCACAGTTGGCGATGGCGGGGGGCTGCAGGCCACGGTCGTCGACCCGGGAATTAGCCGCAAAGAGGTCTGCGAGCATATCCGCTTTCTCTTGGGCTTTGTGAGCCAGTGTTCCATCTGGGTAACACAGCGGTGGCAGCGAGGGCTGACAAAAGTTAGATTGCACGGCTTTGGCCAGTTGCCAGTATCCACGGCTGCCCGTGGGATGGGAAGTGAGCTCCTGACCAAGCCGCGCGACGCGCTGGGCATCCGCTCTCTTAAAGGCCCTCTTACTCGACTTTGTGGCCCGGTTGTACGTTGCTTTGAGGTGGCCCACGTTTGGGTCGCGCACAGCCCGGGCCCTGATCCAGGCTCGATATGCCGACTGTTTTTGTCGAACAGCTTTGGCACAATCTCGCCCGAACCAGGGACGGGCTCTGCGGATACTGGCGACATCAGTGAAAGGGATGTAATAATCCATCCCTAAACTGATCTCGCCAGCAATAGCAGAAGCACTATCCGAAGGAGCCTTTCCTACAAAGCAGCGCTGGCTCCAGGGGACGGACGCATAATAATCGCGTAGACCGTCCCAATCCGCTTTATGAATTTAACTTTATTTAACGTTTTATGAATTATGTATTTTAAGAGCATATTCTCAACGGCCGGATCTGGCCCCCTTACCATAGAAGCCTGGAAGAGTTTGTAGATATACAATGATATCAAAAAATTGGAATAAGTAATTGGGTCATATTGGGTTGTTATCGACAATTTCTTCCAATGCCATGCTCATAGGTCTAGCGTTCTGGCATTATCCAGTCTGGCGTTCAAAGAGTCTAGGGTTTAACTTGCGACAAAGTAAACGTGTGCTAACAGAACATCAAGTGGTTTTCACATTATTGGAATGAAGTATATTAGGCGGAGACTAAAGGCAGTACACGGTTTAAAATGCAATTATAGGAAATAATAACGTTTCAACATTTGTATTGTCTTATGCATCAAAACACGATTGCAAACGTGATTGTAAATTTGGTTTTGAACTTAGCGCTGGTTACACAGTTTAAAACCAACGGTGTTCAATAGAACAACATGTTGAAACGTTATTATTTCCTGTAATTGAGGACATGAAACCAGAAGCAAACAGATTTGTAAGTACGTAAGTTATGTAGAAGACAATAAGGAAACAATTACCTGTCAGTTTCCTATAGACACTGAGGTTGCATCCTCATTTCCCTTTCATCCCTATTGTAACTAATGGTTTCCTGCTCAGACTTGAAAATAAGGTTAAATCATGTATTTAAACTTTTTTATTTTTTCTACATCGTTATACTACGAAGTTCACTTATCATATTTTACGCACATACAAAGTCATATCCTTCGCTCCAAAGAGTAGTTTCACCTAATGGTGACGAAACCGTGAAGTGACGTCACGGTTGTGACGGTAAATGGCGAAAAAAGTACGGATACGTGAGGGCAGATGAAGATAACTCCACTTCGCGGTCTCCAAGACGGAGGGCAGCCATCGCTGGACTAGTCAGCCTGTGATCACGGCCGGTGTAACCTGATCGAAACGTCAGGCAATAAAAAGGTATGTAACCTATGCATATCTATGTCGTTTTTTCGTGTTAATTCCCGTATAAAAAGTAAAATATAGTATAAATATTACTTTCAAATTATGGTTAAAAATAAATACTTACTAGAAATATGACAATAAGATTGAATTTAATATTCAAATCGCTTTAGGACGTCCTTATAAAATAAGTAGGCATTCAAATTATTTATTTTAGTTGTATCTGCTCTCAAATGCCTCACATGTCAGCCAATGTGTTCCAAAACACGTGACGAGCGTGTTGACTTTGACTGTGAACAGAGTACAGTTTACAAAGGTTCTAGTTTTTGAGCCAGGTGAAGTGGTTACGCTCAAAGAGCTTTTGCTGTCATTGACAACGTCAGTACGTGTCTCTGAGCTGCAATACCTACACTGGACACACTATCCGGTGGCCTTTAAACTTGATTGAACGCACTGACGGCTACCCGATGAATAGCATGCACAGAATTCCTACTACGAGTACATACGACCCACTTAAACACTATTACTAGTATAAGTAGTGAACTTAAACTAATTTAAATTGACAAGGGAACTTCATTGGTTTATTGTACTTATTACGTTGTTTTTTAAACTCAGTATGTTCTTTAAATGTTGTTTGTTTTTCAATAAAAAAAACCATAATATATGAAGAATGTGTATGTTTGTGTGTGTGAGTTTTGGTATGCATGTTTATTACCACATACCTAACCTACTTCTATAAGTTGTGTGATTTTGATGAGAAAGGGAATGTAGTTAGTTAGTTTAGATTCTGGAAAAACACATTCAATGTAAGATATTTTTCATAGCGGGGATGTCTTACCCTGGGAATTAGGAACGAGAACTCTACTATGCAGATGGAGTAGCGGGCATTATCGAGGACTAGTAGGTAGTAGCATGAAATGTCAATCAAATATATAGTTAGAAAGATATCATAAACAAGGATAAACAGTGTTATAGAATTTCTATCCCTTGAACGCCGTAGACCGTCTATTCATTATAATAACCTTATCCTAAATTACTTCTTAAAACGTCGCCACGACAGAGAAGATTGAAAGTAATGCACATTAAATGCCACAGATGTCTTAATTACAATGACATTAATGAATTAATTAGGATTCTCCCCTTTGCGGGTTTACAGGGCTCAGCTTTACGTAAATATTTTCTAAGGGACACAAAAGGAGACACTGATGCCGCATGAAATTATATTTCGTTAAATTAAGTTGATTTTTTTATCCTCCTTTGACGTTCAAAGTTGGCACAGTTAATTCAATTTATTGTCTCTTTTAAAGCGAGTCTCCACCTTAATGTCATTTATGAGGCTCACCTACGGTATGTTGACATGCCCAAAAAGTGAGTGCAGGAGCGCAGTGAAGCGCCTAAGTGATTCGATACACGTTCAATATGTTTCATTAGGGAGCACCGTGTTCTCTTTATTCAATCATATCAACGGTAGCGAAGCGCGCGCGCCGCACACACAACCTTTCCACGCTCCGTTCAATTCTTACATAATCAGTTTTTCCAACTCAGTTATGGTATACACTCAATTTATACAGGCTTTTGGCTAGAGTATACTTCTTCAAATATCTTTCCAACCCAGTTAGGGTATACACTCAATTTATACAAGCTTTTGGCTAGAGTATACTTCTTTCACGAGGCTTTTATGTACTAGTCCATGCCTACGGTTTCGCTGGAAGGGACATCCCCTTCATAACAATTCCTTTCAAGACTACTAGTTTTCACTATGTTTCTAATAGTTTTTTACTTCTTAAAAATACGAGTACCATCTAATAATGCGTTTGTTTGATTTGACAGTCGTAATAACCAATTGTTGCACCCATTTCTCCTTTGTACATCGAACACGGAACATTTCCAGATACAAACCGCTTCTTGTCTAGCACTGTCTACGTCCTGTAAGCCAGGAAGTGGTAATTACCGCCTAATCTCGCCCGAAGCGCAGGGTGGCTCGACGTCCGGATATGAACTTCCGTTATGAACAATTTAGCGCGCGAAATTGGACGACGGCAACGTTCGCATTCAGCCTATCAGTAAACAGTCAGGTGATGGAGCATACGTGCACTGCGCCTCTACAGGAGTGCTATTTAAGCGATTTACTCTAACGAATAGGTACGTTGAGTGTCCACTCTTGAATGAGAATTACATAAAATCTTTTCAGTGCTCTAGGAAAATTACATTTTTATTCAATTTAAAAAGTTAAAGAGAAAATTGCTCGTTTCGTAGAATATAGGTGCCTACAGAGCTTTGCGATCAACAAAATGTTAAATTTTGTTTTTTACTTTTTAGGGTTTCGTACTCAAATGGTATAGTAATACTGTTACGGTGGCGAAACTGTCTGGATATTTGTTTAAAGCGGGCGGAAAATAGTATTCTCGTTCCCATTGCTCATGGAGGGATCATCGTATTATCCCTATAGGTGCCGTGGAACCCATTACAGGAATAAAGAGTAGCGTAAGTGTTATTTTTGGTCGTATAACAGTTTGATTTGACATTTGTGTTTTCCAGGATTCCAGAGCTCCCCTAAACTGGTTTTCGTTTCTAGAAAATGAGGTTGTAGCTAGAAACATGAAACTTTGTACGGATATGTTTTTTTTTTAATTAAAGCATGGCGTCCTCCACTGTCTAAATCTAAACGGTTGTCTTAAAAGGTCAGGAAAAATTCATGGTTGTAGTCCATGTAAACTTTGAAGGAAAACTATAACGGATTAGATAAATCTGATAGTTCAGGAGTTATCTCTATAATTTCTGAACTATCAGATTTATCTAATCCGTAGCCTCTGCTATTATGGATGGCTACGGAAATCTATTCTATGCCCGATAAGCAATTGGCTGGATTTTTACGTGGCAACACTGCTGCCATCTGGGAACTGAGCAAGCATTCTGGGAACCTTCACAGCCAGCAATGGCGCGGAGGATTTTTATACAAATTTCTATCTATCTATATTATGTATAAATACTAAATTTTTGTTCAGGTAAATATATTTAAATTCTACCACGGTTATGTCCCCGAGAGGGTAAGTAACATTTATTATTTAGCCAGTACTTTTGTTGGTCCCACGGAAAGGGCCTGTTCCCATTACAGTGCACCATACGCAATAGAAAACTAATACCACAGGATGAGGTATTGCCTTACTAATACGAACTTAAATTTTTAACTTAAACAGCCAGCACGAATTTTTACTTACAACTTCTGCAGTCCGGATTCTACTTAATTTATGAAATAAGTATACATTACTACAAGACATACCAAATTGAGCACTTGTTGTCTAATTAATTAAATACTCGTGTGATCTACGATTGCTTCGTAGATGAGCTATAATTGTATCGCCATTATTATTTTCCTTTTCTCTCCCCACTGATTCGCAGTAACGAACGAACGTGTTTTGCTGGAACTCATGTATACTCACATATTAATACACACGCACATGCACACACATACACACGCACATACTCATTACACTCCCTCACTTATAGTTAAGTTAAATTAAGATTTATTGCAGGTTAGAAAAATTTAGTTAAAACAAAAGTATGTTATGGAAGGATAGCGTTTCCTAACACAAGCATCTGTTACTTAAAGGAAACTACTGAACAAAAAAGTTTCTATAGTTATGTATTATAATTTTATGGACACAATAAATCATTTAAAAAAAAATCAAATATACGACCATAGGTTTAATACTATCACAATCATATCAAACGCGCTAATTATTGAATGGAATCAGGCGTTACCTGGCGAAAGTCCATGATAAAACAATGGGTAAGATGTTGAATTTTTATATAATTGCACTAATTTCGCTAAATAGAAGACATTATAAACTGTTCTCTTTGAGACAGTCTTGAGAATGCCTCGTGAGTAGGTGAAACATATGTCGACGTTTATAATGTCTTCTATTTGGCGAAATTAGTGCAATTATATTAAAATTCAACATCTTACCCCATTGTTTTTTTTTGCGCTAAATATTCTTAACAATCTAAAGATATGACCAAATTACTTATGTCAATTGTATGATTTGCAAGTATCCTATCAATGTGTGGACTATATGGATTGTGTTGTACGGTTGCAGTACGACATAATCTCGCTTATTACATAGGCATGCTCATCCATCGCTCTGTAATACACAAATGATGATCACAGTGCGTCAGATGCTAATGACCCCATTCATACTGATCTGCACTGATAGTTATGGTATCTATTATTACTTGGAACTACATGCCTACACCATTTGCCATTAAATCCTGAGAAACTGATACTATTGATTGACGTACATGACGTCTAATAATAGACTTATTGTTAACTAGCTTATGCCAGTAGCTCTGATCCGGCCGGTGGACTCACCGTCCGGATACCGGCCGATCGTGTTGCTCGACGAGGTGTGTAAGCTCTTTGAGCGAATTATCGCGGAACGCCTCGTCGAGCATCTCTCGACGGTGGGGCCAGACCTGGCGGACAACCAGTACGGTTTCCGTCGGGGACGCTCCACCGTGAGCGCGATCATGCGCGTCAAGAGCCTGACGGAGGAAGCAGTCTCACAGGGCAAGGTGGTGGTGGCGGTGTCTCTAGACATCGCCAACGCGTTCAACACCTTGCCATGGAGCTGCGTTAGGGAGGCGCTCGTGTATCACGAAACGCCTCTCTACCTCCGTCGTATTGTCGGGGCCTATCTCTCTGAGAGGGCCATAGCTTTCCCCAGCTGGCTCGGGCCAGCTCGGCGAGATGTGTCGTGCGGTGTTCCGCAGGGGTCGGTCCTGGGGCCGCTTCTGTGGAACATCGGCTACGACTGGGTGCTGCGGGGTGCGTTGCCTGAGGGCGTCGGCGTAACGTGCTACGCCGACGATACCCTCGTCACGGCGCGGGGTGCAACGTACCAGGAGGCAGCACTCAAGGTCACGACGGGTGTTGCTCAAGTCGTGGGTCGGATACGGCGGCTGGGACTGGAGGTGGCCTTGCACAAGTCCGAGGTTCTGTGTTTTCACAGACCTCGGAACGGTCCACCTGAAGGTTCCAGCATAAATGTGGGAGGCGTTAGCATCGGCATCAAGCCCTCGATGAAGTATCTAGGGATCGTACTTGATAGCCGATGGAACTTCGGACCACATTTCCGAAGTTTGGTCCCCAAGGTGACACAGGCATCGGTCGCGCTTTCGCGACTGATGCCCAACCTAAAGGGACCCAACGCTTCCTGCAGGAGACTGTACCTGGGGATCGTGCGGAGTATGGCCCTATACGGGGCTCCCGTATGGGCGGCGCGGTTGACGGCCAACAACTCAACGCTCCTTAACAGACCGTTGAGGACCTTGGCCGTCAAAACAATAAGGGGCTACCGCACGATCTCCGGAGAGGCTGCATGTCTCCTAGCCGGGACCCCTCCATGGGACCTGGAAGCGAGAGCCCTTGCGTCATTGTTCCAATGGCGCAAGGAGGCGCTGGAGCGGGACCACAGGCCTGCGTCTCGAGAAATCGATGACCGGCGGTCCCAACTCCGCCAGGATCTCATGGAGTCATGGAGGGTGCGACTTGAGCAACCCAAGTGGGGTGCCACCATCATCGCGGCGGTGAGACCGATCATGGACGATTGGCTGCAGAGGCAGCATGGTGACCTCACGTATCGTGCGACGCAGATCGTTACCGGGCATGGATGCTTCGGTAGCTATCTGTTTCGCATCCATCGTGAGGTCACACCCCTGTGTCAACACTGCGAGGTTTCCGACGACGACACCGCACTCCACACGTTGGTGGAGTGCTCAGCGTGGGCGAGTCAGCGCCGGGACCTCGTAGTGCTTCAAGCCATGGTCTCCAGCGGGAGTAGGTGGAACGCGGCCGTGTCCTTCTGCGAGCAAGTCGTGCTCGCGAAGGAGGCGGCCGAGAGGGAGAGGGAGTGTGCCCTCCCCGCCGAGTTCCGTAGTCAGCGGCGAGGCCGCCGCAGACTCATCTACGCCCAAGACCATCGACCTCCATGATCGGGGCCTGAGGACAGCGGGATCGCCACCCGTCGTCCTTACAGAAGCAGGCTAGAAGGGTTGCGTGCTGCGGGGCCTTTGCCCCATAGCACGCAACCAGATTCACTCATTGACGCGGGATAAAACCCTACCCCAACGACGCGGGATTCTCATCCCGACCCAACCCCCCGCAGAGACCACAGAGGTGGTCAAAGTCCGCCGGGCGCCACTGGAAATACGTTCTGCTTGTAACCAGAGACGCCCGGCAACGGACGTTAAAGCAGCCGCGGCCTTGGTCGCGGAACTAAAAAAAAAAAAAAAAAAGTAGCTCTGATCGCGTCGGTATTATTTGGATCTTATATTGCATTTTTTTTCATACCTATCTATGTTTATGAAACAAAGGCTATTTTTGTTGGCTCACGTTGAGATCGGCGCCGGGGTGCGAATGCGTCTCTTGATGAGAATCAATCATTTCTTATGTTTCGTTTATTTATTCTTATCAAATAAAAAAAATTAACTTCAACGCTTTCGATTCTTTGATTCTTTGTAGGAGTTGAATCTCTCGTAAATATTGGTACGAACTCTAACTCATTAAACAGATCTGCCCCATCGATATCTCATGTATTTTATGTATATTTGTTATTTTTTATTGTAAATTAAACATTCTGATTTTTTTTGTCGGATTCTAATTTCCTCAATTTCTCAATGTTTTGCAACAACGAAAATACTTCATTATGTTCTGCCATTAGATGACAGACAAACACATATCATGCCTATTTCCCCAAAGGGGTAGGCAGAGGTGCATTACACACCCACAATTTGCCAGTATTTTTGGTCCCACGTAATAGGGGGCAAGCCTATTGCCTTCACCGGGCACACCGTTATGTCCAAAATGGACAAATGAATTTTTTTTAAAGTAGGTAGCAGCTATATTGAAATTTTGAAAAAAGTTTGAAACCCGTTGCCTTGCGATGAAATGTTGATTAAAGGCAACAAAATCTTACGTGCCAACCGCTATGGCACAGCCAATTAAAGTACTGGGCGTCTCGGACTATTATTTAATTTCATTATTTGAAAGATTTATTTTATCCAGTAAGAAAAAATTATAAATTATTTAAAATATTTTCTTATCATTTAAAATGGCTCATCTTGTAGCTAAAGTGTCTTTTACGGGGATACGTGGACGTGCAGTTTCGGTAAATTCAATTTTACATTGTTATTCATTAGAAATTTTGATTCAGATAACCTGATCAATTATGTTGACCGCATCTGAAAGGATGACCTCAGATGATTGCAAAATTTTGCTAACGATATTAATCTTTAGAAAAATGTTGTACGACATAACAACTCAACGTTTTATTATTATGAATCTGCAAGTCTTCAGTATAACCGTTAATTAACTCGCTACATTTTTGGTGTCATTCGGTAAATAATTCGGAATTTTCACTAGGTTTTTCGATGCAATCTGTGTCTGCTGTCGCAAATGTACAGAACTAAGTAAATAGATTAATGAAGATTATATGACTGATAATTTATTATTAGAGCAGTTTAAAATTATTAAACTAAAATATATTCAAAACTTAAGCATTAAGACTAACTTTCACAGCATTAAGACTAGTTTTCAGTTCATTGTATTCATAATTAAATTCAATCAGATGCAGACACTCACTTTACACTTGCCGCATCGATACCTTTGCCTAAGTCAAATGAGGTTGCACCTTAATTTTAGGATTTAGCCAGCTTGAAACCATTTCGCTTCAAGTTCGGCTTAGTGAAGTAATTCTGTCAGGACCAAATTAAGAAATTAAAAACCGCCATAACAACAGGATTTTATCGTTTGATCGAAATCGATTTTCTTGAAATTTTCAACATTTGTAGTCAAATAAGTCCCCACATCATCGAGCATAAGTTACTTATGAAAATTTAAAAAATGGGTTACGTATTATGAATGTAAAATTTTTTCATATTTATAATTTTCCAAGTGAAAGTATCTACTATCGTGCCGTGATGGTCAATTTATTTTGTTACCTTTGTATTACTTAGCTTGGCTTTAATATGTTTTATAATAAAATTACTTGTGAACGCTCGCGACTCCACCCACGTGGATTTATTTGTGTGTGTGTGAACATTATGCTAGTGGAGCATTATTGGATCTAGATCTAGAAATCAGCGCTGTTAAGCTGATTTGGGTTCATTTTATTCCATTCTCATGTTTTGTGTATTTGAATATGAACCTATATGGCTTAGGTACCTATAGGTATGTAATGGCTGTAACCCATAGATATCGATAAAATACTTTAAGTAAGTATTTTCATTAGTATATCTATGCTATAACATTTTTTTTTCAATTCTCGGCCTAGAAGAAGAAAGAAAGAAAGAACTTTTTTTTTATTGTTGCATCACAACTTTACACTCAACGTTACACAAATCCGTATCACAATAACTGACATTGTGGTTTGGTTTGACACTTATGAGTAATGTGCCTACGTCCATTGCCGAGCGCCTCTGGTAAACACGATATGCTTAACCTGAATCAATGTGTTGTATTAGGTAGGCTTTTACTTTAAGGAATAAGTTTGTGCTATAGAATACATAGTAATTCCAATTTACATGTCATGTCATGAAATAGTATTGCCTATAGCCTTTCTTCCTCGAGAACCATTCTAACCATTGAGGACAACAACAAACAGTGAACAGATAGACAGACACGGCGGAGGATTTTGTTTTGTAATATGTAGTGATTTAATTGTCTGTGTCTTATACTTACCAATACACGGATTGCAGATATTGTTGGTACAGTCCAGGCTGTTGGTTCTGTTGTTCGGATTACGGAACGGTTATTGATTTCATATTATACATTGTGCTCTGCAACAGGAATACCGGAATACCCCACCTATTGTTAGGAACCGTCCGGGAATTGCCGGGAATTATGTATGCTGTGTACTCATATTACTTGTCTTCGTAGCGAAATAGGCTCCTTCGTTTCCTTGCTAGGTTTAAATCAATCTGTACTTGATTAGAGATTGTATTGTTCTGTCTGTATTTTTTTTGTGAACTATTCTTGTTTACTTATGCATCGTTGTATATAAACTTATGTCCATATATTAACTGTGTTTTTTTTGTATCACACATCTCGTAACACACTTACACTACAATCTGAATTTTTGCTAATATTGTTTATTGCTGCTGACAGTGGTTACACCGCCACCGGTACATGAGGTATCCGAAATTACTAGGTGCTGCTACGCTGGCGTCATTTTGCGCTGCTGCATATTGAGTGTTTTCGGTAACAGTACAAAAAGCGCGCGAAATTTCTCCCATAGGTTTAACATGTAAATTTTGGTTCCTCAAATAAATATTTTTGGCGCGTTTTTTTAAATTTCTCACTCCGTCACATTTTTTGCACTTAAATCTAGTTTAATTTACTTCAAAAATTTCTAGAAACCGCCAAGTAGTTACTGAGATACAGCGTTACATTTAATTGTATTGGAGTCGCTGTATGGGAGCTCCGTTCGCCTTCGGCTCACTCCGCTCAAACATAATTTAGAATTTTTGTCACTATTTCCTAAGTGTTCAAACAAATAACAACATTTTTAACTTTATAAATCATAATAGAAGTAACTTACTTGCACTCTTATTACATTGATTTATTGTTGTGTAAACCTATCTCGTTTCACCTTACGGCATCATCAAAGGTGTTACAAATTTGGATAGAACAATGTACATTCACATACAGAAGTGGCATCAGTGCTCACAATGTCCACAGATCAATGCAATGGAAAGGAAAAAAAAGCGATATTGAGAGAGCTCAATCGAATGGCCACCCAGTTATTGTCCATACAGTATCTAAATGGACAACGTTCGTTCAATTTCGATACTTTTACAACACAATAGATTTGAATAAGGCGTGTTCAGTCACCTGTCAAATTAAAAAAGCACTTGCACATTCAAAATACACTATAGGCACTGTGAACCATTGTGTTCTCCATGATTGTGACTATTGCACATATCAACTAATTCGGTCACTGCAATGTCTATAGAGTCGACGTATAAATATATTTATATAAACGGCTTTACAAACTATAAGCAGTAGAAATCATAAATATAAAGGACATTGGGCGTTTTCACATTGCACGATAACGATATCGCCACGATATCGTCACGATATCGTCACGATATAGGGGAGGTATTGCATTGGGTATGTGTTGTTAAGCAATTTAAGAAATGTTTAAATTGTCATTATGCAGATGGGTACTGCAGTACCTACCTCATCAGGTCTTGGCCTAAGTCGCGTAAATGAACGTAAAACGCCATGCTACTGCTATACTACTACGTTGCAACTGTAATTGGTCAAAAAATCGGTACTCTGCTAAACTCACAAGCAACGCGCCAGGATGGAGCCAGAAAGGCACCAAACCGAATGACTGCAGAGTACAATTATCATTAGGTTAAGTTGAATTTAGTTACTCCCGACATTACTTCTTAATTTCCCAGCCCCTATATCCCGGGAACCGAGCTTCCCACCTAAATTCTGGGCAAATTTTTCTTCCCCCTGCACCCCCTCCCATCACAAGTTCCATTTGCCTGCCAAAAAAATCCCGGGAATTCTCATCCCGCAAAAATACCCAAGATTCCCAGTA
This sequence comes from Nudaria mundana, assembly GCA_963556515.1. NCBI lineage: Eukaryota > Metazoa > Arthropoda > Insecta > Lepidoptera > Erebidae > Nudaria > Nudaria mundana. The sequence goes on along the minus strand of OY748288.1, from coordinate 15,251,800 downwards.
CTCCATATCTCGAAAAATAGGCATCCCAGGTCAATTTCACCCTCATTGTTCCCTAAGTAGTAGTTCCCTAAGTAAGTATTTGAACCCCATCTTCCCACAAATTTTTCTTCCCAATTCTCATCCCACTTTCCACAAAACTTGCAGCCCCTATATTCCGGTAACGGAGCTTCCCAGCTCAATTCTGAGCAAATTTTTGTTCCCCTGTACCCCGAACGAGACTTATTCTATTAGCCTCCAAAAAAAAACCCGGGAATTCCCATCCCACAAAAATACCCAAGGTTCCCAGTACCTGATATCTCGGAAAGTAAGCATCTCAGGTAAATTTTGACTTCTTTTTCGGACCCCCTTTGAAGCCTCCACAAGTAATAAAACTTACATCTCTTCCCATAAAAAAAATCCCAATTCCCATCCCACTTCCCAAAAACTTTTATATTACCGGTGGGTGACAGTTGGACGTGTTTCTATGTTCCCCTACATATCTAGGTACTATGAGTAGGTCTGGGAACTATATCCTGGTAATACAACATCAATCATCCCCCCCCCCCACATGTTACAGTTTAAATATGTAAAATATTAGTAGACTATCCTAAATTGAGCGAGATAACAGATGCGAACAGTGACGAATCATATGCCCATATGCTGTGATTAATCACAGGTGAAATCACAGTGACTCGTTGTGTAGTCACGATATCGTCACGTTATCGCCACGCTAAAGTGGAAGATATCGTCAGTTACGTATCGTCGACGACCTATCGTCATTTACGCGACTTAGGCCCCTGACCTGATGAGGTAGGTACTGCAGTACCCATCTGCATAATGACAATTGAAACATTTTTAAAATTGCTTAACAACACATGCCCAATGCACCCTTACCTCCCCGATATTGTCACGATATAGCCACGATAAAATGCACGATATCGTCACGATATCGTGGCAGTGTGAAAGCGCCCATTGCCACAAAATGTATAGACCAAAAACCCACAGTACGATTTTAAATAATTAATGTAGTGTGATATAGGCCAAATACGAGTATAGTATGTTACAAATATCATATTTCACTTCCCCTAAACAATCCCAAAAAATTTTTTTGTTATGGTACCCGTTGAGTTGGGATGGTTAGTTTACAACCCCCTCATGTGGGGCATCATTAGATAGGTCTTTTAAAAACATTGGGAGGTTCTTGAAGTTTTTGATTTAAGTTTTTGTTTGCCAGATATTTAAGTTTTAAGCGTTAAGGTGTAATGAAGGTTTTTTAATACATACTTGGGGATTGTGTAGGGCCAATCGAATATGATATTTGTAATTACGAGTATATTTGGCATATCTTACGATACATGAATTATTTTAATCGACTTTGGTTTTTTTTATCAATGTACTAGTGTACGACTGGTATATATATGATAGGCGTATTGCCGTCTCCGGGCACACATATAATGGGTTATGTCCAAAGTGGCCGAATTAATTTAGTAAAAAGTAGCAGCTGTATTGTAATTTTGAAAAAAATTGAAAACCGTTGCCTTGCGATGAAATTATGATTAAAGGCAACAAAATCTTACATGCCAGCCGCTATGGCACAGCCAATTCCTGGGCGTCTCGGACTATGTACATATGTATGCATTCTTGTACACACACTTGTATATATACAGTAATTGAGATAGGATAAGTTATATATAATTTTACTATGTAAATCGCATAAACTATAGTCTTGGGCTGGACTCGTGACCAGCTGGTTCGAGTCCAGGCCAAGACTATAGTTTTTGCGTTTCATATTGTAAAATTATTTTAGGAAAGTTAGCATACTTAATTACTTATAATATTTATATATATATATATATGTATATTGTATATAAATACAAAGACGCCATTTATCTCTAAATATATCTCTTCCACCTTAGAGATAAGTGGCGTCCATGCCTAGTGGGCCCATGCCTATTTGAGGAGATTTGAGTACAATCAGGTGCTGAAGTGTACAGGTTAATAAACTTACATTGATACACAAATACCTACATACGTGTAAACTTACAATCAACATACAATAACGTACAAACAGTTAAGGTAACTGTTCCCTCACTCTTTTCTTGAAGTTAGATACAGTATTACAATTTCTTATATCAGCCGGAAGAGCATTCCACAGGTTAACCACATGAACAGTAAAAGAAATCGGTTTTATGGGAAGGACAGTTGAGGCGGTAGGACAGGTGAGGTTGGCACGATTAATCTGATGCGCGCATCAGAGTGAATCGCTCCCGCAGGTAGGTAGGACATGAGAAACTGCGTAAGACATTGAAGAGGAGACATAATTACGCATGCAGATTGGGGGCCACTTGAGTTCCTTACGAAATTCTGATGATCATAATTAAGTAAGTTACGAGAATAAGAATAATAATTTACATAATTATTTTTATTTACATATTTAGAAAATCCTCCGCGTCATTGCTGACTGGGACGGTTCCCAGAATGCTGGCTGTGTTGCCACGTTGGATGGCGACTTATTCTTTGGGCCAGAAAATAGCCAGCAGAGAAACATCGATTAAGCGTTTAGCAATGTCTCTATAAAGCGCAGGCCCCACCGACAGCTGGCGGGCGAGCGAGCTAGGCGAGAGGGCGAAGCGAAATAGCAAACTACGCAAAATTTTGGCGAAGTAAACTATGTGGTTCACACCGAAAACTATGGACGGACGGGCGTAGCGGGCGTAGCGGGCGGAGCGGGCGGACCGTGTCCTTTCGTCCAGCATAGTCACCATGAAATCCTGATAGCGTCAAACGGGGTGAATATAAAAGATTTTTATCTTTAAAGGATGAAAATAACCACTTCGTCGATATAAATGATAGGTTAAATATTACTAAAACTTTAGTCAAGTTGAATAGATTTTGAATTTAAAAAAAAATTGAAATTATGCTGCTGATTTTCCATAAATCGATAAAATATAGCCAGGTAACCGTACACGAGCCATGGGACCAAGCGCATAGGGTTGTCACCATGTCCAATTATTTTGTTATCGTCCCTATACAACTGTTGCACGTCCCTATATAATAATAACGTCGTTCCGATTAACCCCCCTACTCGTAGTTACCCACAATTTACAGTAGTCTACAATTTTTGCTTTTATATTATAATAATGCTGATATTTGCTTAAACATTGTTTATTTAAGGTAGAATAATAAGTGGTACTTTTTTTTATTTTTTTTTAATTCCGCTGCCCAAGGCCGCGGCCGCTCTAACGTCCGTTGCCGGGCGTCCCTGGTTACTAGCAGAGGGTATGTCCAGTGGCGCCCGGCGGACTTTGACCACCCCTGTGGTCTCTGCGGGTGTTTGGTCGGGACGAGAATCCCGCGTCATTGGGGTCGGGTTTTATCCCGCGTCAGTGAGTGAATCTGGTTGCGTGCTATGGGGCAAAGGCCCCGCAGCACGCAACCCTTCTAGCCTGCTTCTGTAAGGACGGTGGGTGGCGATCCCGCCGTCCTCAGGCCCCGATCATGGAGGACGATAGTCTTGGGCGTAGTCGCGTAGTCTGGGGCGGCCTGGCCGCCGACTACGGAACTCGGCGGGGAAGGTACGCTCCCTCTCCCTCCCGGCCGCCTCCTTCGCGAGCATGACTTGCTCGCAGAAGGACACGGCCGCGTTCCACCTACTCCCGCTGGATACCATGGCTTGAAGCATGGTCCCCAGCGAGAGGGTATCCACGCCCAGACCCACTACGAGGTCCCGGCGCTGACTCGCCCACGCTGAGCACTCCACCAACGTGTGGAGTGCGGTGTCGTCGGCGGAAACCTCGCAGTGTTGACACCGGGGTGTGACCTCACGATGCATGCGAAACAGATAGCTACCGAAGCATCCATGCCCGGCAACCATCTGCGTCGCACGGTACGTGAGGTCACCATGCTGCCTCTGCAGCCAATCGTCCATGATCGGTCTCACCGCCGCGATGAAGATGGCACCCCCCTTGGGTTGCTCAAGTCGCACCCTCCATGACTCCATGAGATCCTGGCGGAGTTGGGACCGCTGGTCCTCGATTTCTCGAGACGCAGGCCTGTGGTCCCGCTCCAGCGCCTCCTTGCGCCATTGGAACAATGACGCAAGGGCTCTCGCTTCCAGGTCCCATGGAGGGGTCTCGGCTAGGAGACATGCAGCCTCTCCGGAGATCGTGCGGTACCCCCGTACGGTTCTGACGGCCAAGGTTCTAAGTGGTCTGTTTAACAGAGTCACGTTCCCCTTGACCGCCAACCTATCCGCCCATACGGGAGCCCCGTATAGGGCCATACTCCGCACGATCCCCAGGTACAGTCTCCTGCAGGAGGCGTTGGGTCCCTTTAGGTTGGGCATCAGTCGCGAAAGCGCGACCGATGCCTGCGTCACCTTGGGGACCAAACTTCGGAAATGTGGTCCGAAGTTCCATCGGCTATCAAGTACGATCCCTAGGTACTTCATCGAGGGCTTGATGCCGATGCTAACGCCTCCCACATTTATGCTGGAACCTTCTGGTGGACCGTTCCGAGGTCTGTGAAAACACAGAACCTCGGACTTGTGCAAGGCCACCTCCAGTCCCAGCTGCCGTATCCGACCCACGACTCGAGCAACACCCGTCGTGACCTTGAGTGCTGCCTCCTGGTACGTTGCACCCCGCGCCGTGACGAGGGTATCGTCGGCGTAGCACGTTACGCTGACACCCCTAGGCAACGCACCCCGCAGCACCCAGTCGTAGCCGATGTTCCACAGAAGCGGCCCCAGGACCGACCCCTGCGGAACACCGCACGACACATCTCGCCGAGCTGGCCCGAGCCAGCTGGGGAAAGCTATGGCCCTCTCCGAGAGATAGGCCCCGACAATACGACGGAGGTAGAGAGGCGTTTCGTGATACACGAGCGCCTCCCTAACGCAGCTCCATGGCAAGGTGTTGAACGCGTTGGCGATGTCAAGAGACACCGCCACCACCACCTTGCCCTGCGAGACTGCTTCCTCCGTCAGACTCTTCACGCGCATGATCGCGCTCACGGTGGAGCGTCCCCGACGGAAACCGAACTGGTTATCCGCCAGGTCTGGCCCCACACTCGTGAGATGCTCGACGAGGCGTTCCGCGATAATTCGCTCAAAGAGCTTACACACCTCGTCGAGCAACACGATCGGCCGGTATCCGGACGGTGAGTCCTCCGGCCGCCCCGCCTTACGGATCAGGACCAGTTTCCCCGTCCTCCACACCTTGGGAAACTGGCCCCTTTCGAGGCATGCGCTAAAGAGCCCCATCAGTCGAGGCCCGAGTTCTTCGAGGGCCAGGACCCATGCACGGCCAGGAATGCCGTCGGGTCCGGGGGCAGTGATTTTCCGGCGTTTAAGCCGGAGTACTGCCGCACCTAGCTCCCCCACCCTGACTTCGGGTACGTCGTCTTCGCTGGTGCTATCCGCGTCGGGCAGAGACGGAGCCATGCGCGGAGGGACGTGCTCCTCCGCGCTCATCGGAAACAGGGAGCCCATGACCCGCTCCAGCTGCTGCGGCTGGAGACTCTGGGTCAGTGGGGGCGCCCTAGGTCGGAGTTTCTCCCTGACCTGTAGGTACGGGCGCCCCCATGGGTTCTGCTGCAGGGTCTCCAGGAGCTCCTCGCGGGCCGCCGTCTTGGCCCGCTTTATCGTCTCCTGGAGATTACCTTTAGCCTCCCTGTATGCCTGAAAAAGCTCCGCCTCTCGGGCTGCCGCGTCGTCTGGGCGGCGACGCCTCCGGCGAAACCTGGTGTACCGGCGGCGGGCGGAGATGCATGCTGCGCGCAGCTCTGCAATCTCCGGCGACCACCAGTACACCTGCTTCCTGGCCGGTCTGGGTGTAACCCTAGGCATCGCCGCATCACAGATTTGCGACATGGCTCTCCTGAACCACTCCGCCTCGGCATCCACATCGGCAGGCCGGTCCGGCGCCGGAATCCAGGCCTGCACGATGGATGCCTCCAGGAGAGCCTCCCGATCCAGATGGTGAAGTGCCCAACGCGGATCCGGGGGATTTGCCACCGGCTGTGGGAGGTCAGGTGGGGGGACGACATCGAACCGGATGTACCGATGATCCGAGTGCGTCTCCTCACCCTCCTCCACGCGCCAGCCTGTAATACGGGCGGCGAGGTCAGGGGATGCGAACGTTACGTCCACGATCGATTCCCCCCCCCGCCGCCAAAAGGTGGCGACATTCCCCCGGTTGAGGACCTCCAGACCACGTGTTCTGGTCCAGTCCTCAAGAAGCCTCCCCTTGTCCCTGGTTTCCCGGGAGCCCCACGCCTCACTCCAGGCGTTGAAGTCTCCCAGGAGCAGGACAGGGCGAGGACGGCACGCAGCGAAGACGACGTCGAGCTCAGTGAGCCATAGCTCAAACTGAGACTCGTCAATGTTCGGCGAGATGTAGGTGGCCACGACTGCCAACCCATCATAGTCCGCCGCAACACACCCGCGGCCCCTTGCAATGATCGCAAGGCGCGAGTTGTCTGCGGCGGACCCCCCAAAGATACAACAGGCCGAGCCGTCCTCGTCCACCGGGCTTCCCGGGTGGACGTAGTATGGCTCGGCGACCACGGCCAAGTTTATGGACCACTGCCGGATGCTCTGGTACAGAAGATCCTGAGCAGCACGGCAGTGGTTCAAATTCACTTGCAGGATACGGATACGGGCGTCAGACATTAATTGACGTCCATAACCGCATCCCGCCGCGAAACAACTGGCCGCGCAAGGGCGGCACCCCCACCGCTCTCAGCGGACGGACGAGGTTTTGGCCTCGAGGCGGCGCAGGTTGTGCTGCCGACCCGGTGATCCGCGGTCTTGCCCTCCGCCTCGCATCTAAAGCAGCGAGGCGGGGCGTCACAGGCACTTGCCTTGTGACCGGGCCGGCTGCAGCGGAAGCACCGATCGCCCACGGTGACTTCCGCTGTACACTGCACTCCGACGTGCCCCACCACCATGCACCGGAAACATCTGGTTTCCCGGGCACGAAGGAGGTGCACCTGCGCCTTTAGGAAGCCCCCTACGAGGAGGCTTCGTCCGTCCGCCACTTTCAGTGCCGCCGCGACGGGGCACTGGACGACTGTCATCCCGTGACCAGTGGAGCCGAAGGAGATATCTCTAGCCTTCACCTGGTCACGGGGGCAGCCGCCCGCCTCCACGACGGCGGAGACAACTTCCTCCGTCGTGGCCGCGTCATCCAGACCCGTGATGCGCAATGCGGCGCATTTGGTGGGTCTGGTGACGCGGACGGCTTCTTCGTCCAGCGCGACCCTAAGCTGAGCCGCTAGGGCGTCAGCTTTAGGGCCGCTGGAGGCGCCGGAGACCTCAAGGAGGCGAGCCCCGGTGCGTGTCGTCTTGCACCGGAGCCCCCCCTGTATATCGAGGGCCGAGAGGTTGACTGAGGACTTCAGAGTCCTCAGTACGTCGGCGTACCCCACCCCCTTCTCCACACCTACCGTCGTCACCGTCAGGACGACGGCGGTGGAGCGAGGAGGGCGGGGCCTCTTCGGCGCCTTCGCCGCGGCGGCTTTGGCCGCTTTCTTTGCGGCCTTCGTCTTCCTCTTCTTGGCCCCCACTACTTCCCATCCCTCCCGTCTGGAGGGATGTAAGGAAGCAGCGGGAGCGACGATAGAGGAAGAGGAGGCGGCAGGGGTGCCACTCTTCTTGCCGCGCCCCTTGGCCTTCCGCGCCTGGGCCGCGGTCTCGGCCGGTATCCGGCTCACCGAAGCGGACGGGGGCGGAGCGGGGCGGCGGACAGCAGGTGTGCCGCTAGGACCGGGAGCGGGAGCACCGCCAACAGCCGCCGCGTATGAAAACGCGGGGCGCGCTAGCGGAGGGCGGTACGCCCGGTCCTCCAGGACCGCGAGGCGCCTCTCGATCGCCGTCAGAACCTGCACCGTGGTCGGCACAGGCTGTGGCGGCGAGGCGGGCGCCGTGGTGGGCGCGGTCCTAGGCGCCGTCTTCGGCGCTGGTCCAGCCGTCAGAGGAGGAGGCGGCATGGGACCTGGAGGTGCCTTGACCACTGTGGTCAACTCAGCGACCTCCCGACGGAGATCTTCCATCTCCTTTCGGGAGGCAGTGAGCTCCACCTCCAGGCTCGCAACCTGCTTGCGGAGCTTCGCCTCCTCCTTTGTGGCGCTCCGCGCGAGGAGCTTGTCAAGGGAGGATTGGGCTTCATCCACCAGTGAAGCCACAATCTTCTTCCTCCCCGACATATTCTTACTCCCCCGCATGGCCGCGTTCATGCGGGAGAGAATGCTCATGATCTCCCGCGCGGGCGGCACACCAATATCCCTGCGACTACGCAGGGACGGTACAGAGGACGGCGGTGGAGTAGGCGGGCGCACTCTGTAGGCGCCGTGACGCGTGCGCACCGTCTTCACTGGCACCTCCTCCTCCGAATCGCTGGAGAGGAGGGACCCCCACTCAGAGCAACTAGTGCTCCGGTCGCGCGGCGGCCCCTCCTTCTCGAGGGTCCTCTTCTGCGAAGCAGAACGGCCCTTACCCTTCACACTACTGGGAGCTGACCCACCGTCAGTCCCAGCAGCAACATTTCCTTGGGGCGTCGACGTCGCGCTGCAACTAGGCGGCGCGACGCGAGCCCCCAAATCAATAGGCATCGAAGTCCGTTGTTCAAGCATTAAGTCGTCGGTTGACACTGGCCGGGAAAGGGCAGTGTCAGTACCGGGGGTCTCGTCAAGCATATCCATCGCAATGTTGGCCACTCAAGTCTCGATATCGACGTTCGGTCACCCAACTTGCCACTGCGTTACCGTGGTCAAGTTGGGGTCCAGGGCGGACGGCGAGGACGTAGTCGAATCTCTTAGGGCCCCGCCCCTCTTGGGGCCCGGCCCCGAGAATAAGTGGTACTTAGTTTAAAACAAGTTTTATCCTGACAAATTCACTTCTATATAGTTAAATAGGAGGGTTTAATAACACAATTTGAGAACTGTTTGAGAGCCCCCACTTTAACGACTTCAAATGAAAATTTCTGACAGATTTGACGTTTCTTAGATGTTGCCAGCTTGTTAAATATATAATCTACTATCAAAACACACAGAAAATTTCAGAAAAGGTCATACTATGGTGGATACCCTGACGTTAGAATCTCATGGCTCATTTACACCAGGTTGACAGTCGACTTCGCTTGCCAGTCGAAGGCGACAACCAACCCGGTGTAAACACATTGAGGCGACGATAGCTAAGCTAGCTAGAGCTAAGCTAGCGAAGTGGGCGCGCGTAACGAGGAGAACGAGAAGCTTCGCTGGAATAGTCGGATAATTTCGTTAGGTTCGCTGGCATCGCTAGTAGGTTTAGTCGGTAGCTCGCAGTGTGCTCCAAGTATGTAAAGAGGTGAAACGATGTTCGCCCGCCTAGCTCGCTCGCCCGCCCGCTGGCGGTGTGGCCTGCGCTTAAGGCGGCGCGCGCTAGGACGCCATGACCCCAGTGTTTCAACCCCAAACGGCTCAAATATGTAATCACCTGCTAGATGAGCATATTTACGCCGTTTGAGGCCTTCACCGGATACAGCAGCAGCGCCGGCACATCCGGATGTGCTTGGTGTGAAGGTGCTAAGATGTCAACGCACGTAGCGTCCCATGTTCCCTTCCCATGTTCCATGGTAGCAACGACATACCGTCCGGTCTCTTCCGTCTTAAGTAAGTTAAATATAAATCGGATACCTAAATTTTGCAATCGCTCCAATTTTTTTAAGAGCTACTAGTGGCATCCAGTCTATAGATTTTATAGACGGACGAGGCTCTGACAAATATATGACAAAAGCACTCAGAAATGACAATGGGCTGAGGACAGCTTAGATGGAGGACCATCTAATTAATAAATGTACGTCAAAATGTGAACGTACCTAATAGATGGCTCTGTCTATCCCTGCGGCGATAAAGAAGTGATTTTGTTATTTTTTTTTATTATTATTCATTTATTATCAGGCTACTTGAGAAAAGTTACAGATCTTAAAACTAAAAATACATATAATTATATATTTTAATAGAATACTAAACTGTCTGTTACACGGGTGTCGTGTTACACTTCGCGTAAGGTAACGTGCCGCGTAAAGGATGCATTAAGACATAAAATAAAAAATAATTAATCTACATACTTATCTATTTATTAACAAACTTTACTAAAATTGTCCACTTCCATGACTTGACTATCAGGGTCCTAGGCAATGCTACGAGTATCATATACCCGTGTAAACAATATACCGTTTGGTGTGCATATTATAAGATATGAAGGAGGAGAATTCGACTCTCGATTTCTACTGTAAAATATTTGAAAAGTTTAAGTAAGTAGCTGTACTCTAAATAATACTACGAGTATAAAATATTAATGTTTTTTTTTTATGTTTGTTATCTCTGGACAGGGTGAACCGATTTTAAATTTTTAAATGAAAGCTACTAGAGTCCTGGAGGTGCCGCTACTGCACGGCCAGATGTTTCTCGGCGATGCTGATATGGACGTCCATTAATGTCTGACGCCCATATCCGCATCCTGCAAGTGAATTTGAACCGCTGCTGCGCTGCTCAGGATCTTCTGTACCAGAGCATCCGGCAGTGGTCCATAAACTTGGCCGTGGTCGCCGAGCCGTACTACGTCCAACCGGGAAGCCCGGTGGACGAGGACGGCTCGGCCTGTTTTATCTTCGGGGGGCACTCAAGGTCACGACGGGTCGTGACCTTGAGTGCTGCCTCAAGTCGTGTACCACACAGAGATACCGGCCGATGGTGTTGCTCGACGAGGTGTGTAAGCTCTTTGAGCGAATTATCGCGGAACGCCTCGTCGAGCATCTCTCGACGGTGGGGCCAGACCTGGCGGACAACCAGTACGGTTTCCGTCGGGGACGCTCCACCGTGAGCGCGATCATGCGCGTCAAGAGCCTGACGGAGGAAGCAGTCTCGCAGGGCAAGGTGGTGATGGCGGTGTCTCTTGACATCGCCAATGCGTTCAACACCTTGCCATGGAGCTGTGTTAGGGAGGCGCTCGTGTATCACAAAACGCCTCTCTACCTCCGTCGTATTGTCGGGGCCTATCGCTCGGAGAGGGCCATAGCTTTCCCCAGCTGGCTCGAGCCAGCTCGGCGGGATGTGTCGTGCGGTGTTCCACAGGGGTCGGTCCTGGGGCCGCTACTGTGGAACATCGGCTACGACTGGGTGCTGCGGGGTGCGTTGCCTGAGGGCGTCGGCGTAACGTGCTACGCCGACGATACCCTCGTCACGGCGCGGGGTGCAACGTACCAGGACGCAGCACTCAAGGTCACGACGGGTCGTGACCTTGAGTGCTGCCTCAAGTCGTGGGTCGGATGGGCGACTGGAGGTTGGCTTGCACAAGTCCGAGGTTCTGTGTTTTCACAGACCTCGGAACGGTCCACCTGAAGGTTCCAGCATAAATGTGGGAGGCGTTAGCATCGGCATCAAGCCCTCGATGAAGTATCTAGGGATCGTACTTGATGAACTTCGGACCACATTTCCGTTCAGTTTGGTCCCCAAGGTGACACAGGCATCGGTCGCGCTTTCACAACTGATGCCCAACCTAAAGGGACCCAACGCTTCCTGCAGGAGACTGTGCCTGGGGATCGTGCGGAGTTTGGCCCTATACGGGGCTCCCGTATGGGCGGCGCGTTTGACGGCCAACAACTCAACGCTCCTTAACTGACCGTTGAGGACCTTGGCCGTCAAAACAATAAGAGGCTACCGCACGATCTCCGGAGAGGCTGCATGTCTCCTAGCCGGGACCCCTCCATGGGACCTGGAAGCGAGAGCCCTTGCGTCATTGTTCCAATGGCGCAAGGAGGCGCTGGAGTGGGACCACAGGCCTGCGTCTCGAGAAATCGATGACCGGCGGTCCCAACTCCGACAGGATCTCATGGAGTCATGGAGGGTGCGACTTGAGCAACCCAAGTGGGGTGCCACCATCATCGCGGCGGTGAGACCGATCATGGACGATTGGCTGCAGAGGCAGCATGGTGACCTCACGTATCGTGCGACGCAGATCGTTACCGGGCATGGATGCTTCGGTGGCTATCTGTTTCGCATCCGTCGTGAGGTCAAACCCCGGTGTCAACACTGCGAGGTTTCCGACGACGACACCGCACTCCACACGTTGGTGGAGTGCTCAGCGTGGGCGAGTCAGCGCTGGGACCTCGTAGTGGGTCTGGGCGTGGATACCCTCTCGCTGGACACCATGCTTCAAGCCATGGTCTCTAGCGGCAGTAGGTGGAACGCGGCCGTGTCCTTCTGCGAGCAAGTCGTGCTCGCGAAGGAGGCGGCCGAGAGGGAGAGGGAGCGTACCCACCCCGCCGAGTTCCGTAGTCAGCGGCGAGGGCGCCGCAGACTCATCTACGCCCAAGACCATCGACCTCCATGATCGGGGCCTGAGGACGGCGAGATCGCCACCCGTCGTCCTTACAGAAGCAGGCTAGAAGGGTTCCGTACTGCAGGGCCTTTGCCCCATAGCACGCAACCAGATTCACTCACTGACGCGGGATAAAACCCTACCCCAACGACGCGGGATTCTCATCCCGACCCAACCCCCGCAGAGACCACAGAGGTGGTCAAAGTCCGCCGGGCGCCACTGGAAATACGTTCTGCTTGTAACCAGAGACGCCCGGCAACGGACATTAGACCGGCCGCGGCCTTGGTCGCGGAACTAAAAAAAAAAAAAAACTGTTAGCGGTTAATTGAAGAAATCCCGCGGATTACCTATGAGACAATTCGAGGACTATTGGGGATTGGTATGAGTCAAATCCAGAAATTTTACACGAAGAATTGAAAGTTCGGAAACTTTGTTGTCGTTGGATCCCTCATGAACTGACAGCGGAGCAGAAGCGGGCTCGCGTGGAATGGTGCTCACAGATGCTACTGAAGTATGACCACGGACATTCTAATGCTGTTTATGACATTGTCACAGGAGACGAAACGTGGATTTATTGTTTTGAACCCGAAAAAAAACAGCAATCTTGTGAATGGGTGTTTGAAAATGAGAACAAGCCAACAAAAGTGAGGCAGGCGAGAAACGTTGGTAAAAAAATGATCGCATTTTTTTTCTCAGCTACGGGTCCCATCTGTACAATTCCACTTGAAGATCAAAAGAGTGTTAATGCCGAGTATTCTACCATTTGTTTACCCAGGGTGTTAGAAAAAGTTCGCGAAAGACGACCCAAAAGCCGCGTTCTCCTACATCATGACCACGCTTCTTCACACAAGGCCAACAAAACAAAGTCATTTTTAGCTTCCGAAAAAGTACGACTCGTCACCCATCCTGCACTAACCCGACCTAGCACCCTGTGATATCTGTATTTTCCCCAAAATCAAACATTTAATGAGAGGTTTCACTTTTACCAAGTCCGAAGAGGCAGTGATAGCGTTCAATCAGCACGTAGGAAACATGCCTTCAGATCTGTGGTCCTCCTGTTTTAAAAAATGGTTCGATCGCATGAAAAAATGTTTAAAATGTAAAGGAGAGTATTTTGAAAAGCAATAAACATAATATTTTTGTTTTAACATGTTGTTTTTTTAAGTTACGCAAAACTTATAGTGTGAGCTACGTATAAGTACTACTTTCACCCATCTGTTAAATAAATAAAATGTATTTTATAGCAAATTAGGTATATTATATGATAAAATATATAATATACCTAATTTGCTATATGATAAAATATAATCTCGAGTGGGTTTGCTAAAAAATCCTGGCCAGACTATGATTTATTAAATATTGAAAAATTCTTTTACTTTTATTTTTTCTAGAATTTTTTTTAAAGATTCGCTGGTATATCTTGCAGTCTAAATTTAGTTAAGCGTGGATTTTGGCGTGTCGATTTGAGTGTTTCCTGTTTCATACCAATAAAGTTCGGACCTGGGATGAATCGCGGTGGACGCTTTTTGAAGTGGGTGTTTCAGCTCATGGGGTGAAAAACCCAGTCTTTTTTTGGACTTCCTCATTCGGACCACTGGTCTGAATACGGAATTACTGTTTTTGGGTTCCGGATTCGAACCAGTGTTATTTTACCACTACTGAACAGTCATACACGAAAGTGTTATTAAACCAATTCATTTTTATTTACTTATATGTAAGCAAGAGTCCACTACCTTGATTTTAAGTTTGTTTATTAAATTTCTCGTTTACTTATTTTTAGTAGTTTTCTTTTAGAAATCGTTAGGGGAGGTCACTAGCATTCTTAGCTTTTCCCGGTGTTTGGTTTGTTGCGTTATCTGCCCTTTTGAATTTAAGTGTCAATTTTTGTATGTTTTATAACTCGGTATTGTGGTTTCTCATAGAAAAGTCGAGTCGATCACGTCGACTCTTGTTATTATTAAATCTCTTGTATACCTAACGATATTCATATTTTCAAAAACACGTCAACCAATACAAACCGACTTCAAAGTACCGAAATCGGACCAAATATTTCTCGGAATTGGACCAACTTGAAGAAACTCGGGAAGTAATAGATTTCAATTAATAAAAGAAATTTTATAATCAGTTCTCCCAGCCCAAAGATATGAGCTAATAAACATTAAAAACAGTTGAATTGAGAACTTCCTCCTTTTTTGGAAGTTGGTTGAAAATAAGATACTCTTAATGCCTACTCTTTATCTATCCACGCGGTAGCGTGTCCAGCCAAGTTCAAAATAAATAAAATAAAATCACAGTATATTTATGAAATTTTATTGTATACCCACAAGAACAAAAGTAAATTTGTGAAAAATAGTGATAATCATAATCTATACTTAAGAAATAAGGATAAACTGGCTGTTCCTAAATTTAGGCTTCATAAAGTGAGTAATTTTTTTGCGGGGAACTTTATTCGAATGTACAATACATTGTCAACCGAAATAGCAAATTAATCTGTCAATAAATTTAAAAAACTAATAAAAAGTAAATTGTGCCATAAAGCTTATTATAGTATTAATGATTTCTTAGATGACAAGGCTGCCTGGTTGTAACACGAATTGCTTCTTTCTAAATAACTCTGTATTAGATTTAAGATGAAATATTTTGAAAAAAGCCGAAATGAGTTTCTTGAGGGCTCTTCTCAGTCTCGTTGCATTTTGGTACCCTCGGTAGAGTCACACCAACTTTTGACGAATCTAAATAATTTTCTAAAAATTTCAAAGATAATAAACGTTATTTTATTTTATTTTTAATTTATGACAAAACTATAAGGGTTCCGAGAATTTTACTACGAAACCCTAAACAGGAAAATGTTTTTTTTTTCGTTTTGTTAGGACTGTGAGAGTTAGGTTTTATTGCCGGTTGAGACTAGATTCCCCTCGATTCTAAATAGAGTAATTTAATTTTACAATTAGCAGTATATTAATGGTTAATAAATACTCAAAAAGTAATATTATCCCATCAAAAACATTGTCGATTTCCCAAAAAAAGAATGAGTTCTGTATGGGTGCCTATTTACAGAATATTATCTACTTAATATAAAAGTTTAAGTTTAAAAAGAAGATTATCTACAAAATGCAACCATTTTACGTGGGATGAAAGTGAACCTTGGCTAGTTGTTACTAACTAACCCAGAAAATTGGCAGGTATTGAACTAGGTTGGTTTAATTCCAGAAATGGTAGCCAAGTTTAATATAAAGTTATACGCAATTAAGGGTACTTTCTGGTTGTATTGGACTTATACTGTTTAACAGTATAAGTCCAATATTTAATACACCAATACATAATATATTAACCTTGGCTACCAGTTCACATTTATGTTTTTGATGTGATTGTGCTTACACAAAAATCTGTCAAAGTAGAAAGATTTAAAACAACATTACTTATTCATACTTATAAAAGCTTTTTCTGTTGCTATGTAATTAGAGGAACATGTAAGTATAAAAGACATGCATTTACTCTATAATACATCTATGATAAAAGATATACATACTTATACAAAACAATTTCATACTTTATTGTAAGGACAATCCGAGAGGAACAGTTTTATAAACTTTAATTGAATAACGTTGCGGCATCGGTTGGTCTTCGGTCCGTGGTGAATCGAAACGTGTCTCCGCACATTTTGCAGGTTTCGTCGACAACGAACCAATTTATTATTACGGTTCCATCATCGCGAAACCCGAATTAAATGCGGATACTTTTTCTTGTATTTTCATTTCTTCTTTAACCTGGATGTTCTTCTTCATTTTGTTCGTGATCTTCATGATGTACTCGTACTTGTTACAGATTAATAAGGGCAATAACAACGAATACATTTTTGAAAAAAAAAAATCTCACTTGTACACTATTCCACAAATATATTAATTTGTGGAATAGTGTAAAAGTGAGTTTATATTCCAAGTGCCGATAATCGAAAGCATAAATTATAAAATAACAACGAGTTGTACAATTTTCATGAAATTATTCGTGTCCTATATGAGTACTATAATATTATGAAAAGCATTATACAATAATATTAACTGACACTTAAAGCTTATACCTATTCTTTTCGTTCCATTTCCCACGGAAATACATTATATTTTACACAATGTTTCCTTCTTAATTAGTAAAGACAGATACGTAGACATAATAGTATTACGACTATTGAGATTGTTATTTACTTCATAAAATCGGTTTTCAATAGATGTTGTGTAGAACTACGGTTTTTTGACGTAGCATTTGTATTGGGGTATGGGTCATTATTTGGCAGTCACGACAATTTACTGTTTCATTTTCCAATTAATAACAACTTGAATTATAACCAAAATAACTACATAGTGTTGCAATAATTACAAAACATAATACGCACGAAAAATATCCGTTGGACTTTATGTATAATTTTCGCCGTCGTATCTCTAATGATTAGAGGCACGAGGGCTTACGGAGAATAACTAGAAAAATAATAATAAGATAGTGTTTGTCTCCCCTGTCCTTCATCTGTCGTACAAGATTAACAGACGTTTAACCATTACCTTAGCAGATGACCAATTGTTCACTCTCCTATAACGGCAGCTAAAAGTTTTCCCATTTATTCAGTGCTCATACGTCAAGCCGGTGTAGTGGGTGCGCGAGTGGGGTTTGCGAGGTGGTATGGCGGCTAGTCGACACGTTCCGGCGTGATAAGGCGGCAGGCCTATTGTCGCGGCGTCGGCGCACGTTTCCTCTACGCCGTCGAGCCTACAGTATTGTTCCCAACGTAATGAACAAAGTTATTCCCGACGCTAATGCAGCAAAAGCGCCGCCGACTCCCAAATTCACTGTGTTATCTCTTTGAATTGTCAACTTGTTACATTAAACGCATGTAACAATGTCTCTATAATAGTCAGAAACCCCCATCGGCACAGTTTTGTTTGAATAGTGTCAGCGGTCTGTTAGATGTGTACTCACATTAGCACAATTTGCTGTCGGGTTGTTTGACAAGAGGACCGATTTCTATCAAGACAAGATCAAGAATGAAATTTGCATAAGGAGTTATAAGCTGTAATTGATACTTAATTTATTGTCTCACAGGAAACCAACCTACTTCCTCACAGAATAAATAATATTGGTGGACGTTTACATTGGTTCACGACCCTCGGGTTCTCTTACCAAGTTAGGTTCTGGTATTATTATATAGACTTCTATAGCGTCGAACATTCGCAGCAGTTTACAATATGTGTAGATTAGTTTTCCTGATCTGATTCTCTAGATTCTATAGATACGACGCTTGGACTTCAGGGTTGCATCAAAAAAAAAAACCAGAAAGCTTACATGCAAATAAGTATCATAAGTCATATTGCTGCCGAAGTAATATCTGATCCGATGTCTACAATAGGATACAATAGGTGAGTACTAGATAAACTGATATAAATACTTATATACATTTTTTTTTGTAAATACATACATATTATACATAGGAAACACCCAGACTTCAGCACAAACGTATCTATCTTCACACAAAGTTTGTCCCGACCGGGGATCGAACCCGAGACTCCGGCGTCGAAAGCAGATGCACTACCGACTACGCCAGCGAAGCATAATATGTAGGTGAAGGATAATATGTACTAGTTAATATTTCAAAATTAATTAACTGAGTTGTCTCTAAGTTAAAGGCTCAGAAGAGAAGGACATTAATTAGAAGCTACTATCAACAGGTTAATTGCTTGTGTCGTGTTTCAATAAACAAATTCGTTGTATTTAGATATTGTTTTGGATATTAAGTAACTGTTACACAATCGCCAATTAAAATGAGAATCTGTAACGTATTTAAGGAATCAGGGTAAGTATCATAAACAAACAACTTGTATTGTAATTCTTATTGTAAATAAATACGTAGTAGAACAAGTTTTAATCCTCGAAGGGGTTAGACAGAATTTTGCCAATTGCCGTCCCTCGGCATTTTAAGTTAAGTTGCCTCATGAACTTGTTCTGATACAGCTTGACAGTTGGAGAAAAAGGGTGGTCCGTCGTAGTTATAAAAGTTTGATTATTATAATAGTCAAGAAACAATGGAAACTGGTAAATGCGGAGCAATTGATGAGGACAGTTTACAAAATGGATTACCTATCAAAATTACTTTGTGCTTGTCCAAGTTGTATTTGTATTGTATATTATTGTTATTAATCGTCCTTGAAATCGGATAAAATTCGTCTATTATCCACTTAACACCCAAAACGTTGCAGCCTCCCTGCCGTTCTCCCACTTTTGTATTATGCATTCTCAGCGGGCGGCGCCGAAATTTCTTATTCATCCGAATACATTGAAGAATATCCTATAGTAGTAGCACTCGATTTTCAATGACGAAAAAATTCGAAACGACCCGCCTATAGCTTGGAAGGGAGAAAATCGTATTTCGGTAGAAAAGAGGAGCAAATCTTTTATGTAATATGAGATTGTCATCGCGATTATTACAGGCAAATAGAATACGCCGGATCAGTAAGTAGGTTATCTTCCTGCTTCCTTTGGCCGGAATCACTTTATTGAATGTTGTCGGGTTGGTACTCACTTTATTTTCCCGTTTGTCACCTTTAAATACTAAGAAGAAATGATTTCGACAAATGACAGTAATAGTATTTGGTTCTGCTGTAGACTTTCTATGGTTTATGTTTATAATTTGTTTTATTAAGTGTTATGGCAGCATAACACTTAATAATACTTTGTTTCTAATTGTTTAAGTTCATTATTTTTCTAGCTTCATTACTTTTAAATACAATTTCATTAACATAGTTTACACAGTTTAAAACATATGAAGTTTTTTAAACGGTGTTATTATCGTTGTCCATGTATTCTAACTTTTCTGGTTCTTAAATTATCGTACAAATTAAATAGTGTCCCTTCGTCCAGCATTCTCACCATGGAATCCTGATATTTCATGAATGCCAAAAAATAGTGCTGAAATAGTGCTAATTAGTGTCCAAAGGAAAAAAATTGTGCTCTTATACTTAAGAAATTACAGCCATAGTTCGATGAGTATGCTGGACGAAGGTTTCGCCCAGCATACTCACCTCCGTTTGTGGAATCTGTGTACGCTTCAACCATAATTCATACTTCAAAAAATTGTACCCAAATAGTGCCAAATGGTGCCCAAAAAGAAAAAACGGTGCTCTAATAACTCCGGAGTTATAGGCTTCGTTCAGTGATTATGCCGGGCGTAGGTTCTACGCCCAGCGTACTCACTTCACTACGCGAATACCGAACGAGCTATTGGTACAATTTACGGCTTAAAAAATTGTGCCCAATATCAGTCCAATTTTCGCTTGACTTTTGACCTAGAAAACCATTAAATTTAATTGTAAACTTTTACATAACATTAGATTTAGTACAGTCGAGTTCAAAACTTTCTAATAACTTACATTTTGTTTAACAATTTTTTAACCCCCGACGCAAAAACGATGGAAATTTGACTTGTCTGTGTTTATGTGTGTGTGTCTGTGGCATTATAGCTCCCGAACGGATGCGATTTGGATTTTGTTTTTTTTTTAAGGCGAATTAGTCGGCAGTGTTCTTAGCTATGTGTGATGAAAATCGGTTCAGTCGTTTAATAGATACGGGGAGATGAGGTGGAAATAAAACAACAATTTGCCGATGGATAAATGCATGAAACGCACTTAGCTTTATTTTGTTCTAGAGCGGTATGCAGCAATAGTTATTTTATACTATCTCCGAAACTACATGACCAATTATTGTTATACTGTAAAGGGCAAATTAATAGTATCTCTGTGATATTCTTGCGATCATAAAATAATTAATTTTGATAAGCATTAATATGTTGTTATTTAAATAGCTTTTCAAAAATGAACATGCTGAAAAAATACTTTATTAAAACATAAAAGCATATATATCTACTAAAATATAAAAGAAAGAGATATGGTACTTATAGCCCAGCTGCTGCCAGCCCAGCAAATTATCTCGGATCGGCGCAGTATGCCTTAGGATCAGCTTTTGCTGGTGATTTTTAAACACATTGTGATTATTATAAATTATGATTGCTCAATTTATAGTTATTTGTAAGTTAGTTATTGTGATTATAACATTGTAGCAGTAAATTTACAAAACTAGATAAGTAAGTGTTATTTTTGAGAAAGTTTTACTAATATTTGGAATACTATTTTTTATATACTTGAAACGACTATTTTCTCTATTTAAAATTGATTTTATTAGATTGTTGTATTAATTGAGCGGAGCTCTCAACGGGTGACTCAAATTATTTTTCAAGCGATTTATGTTAAATTGTTTCTCGGCGAATACTCGGCCGATTTCGGGTTTTCTTGCACTCATCAATAGCTTACAGAATTACCCAGGTTATTACGATGCCAGAATTTTGAATTTAAACTCGCTTCGCTCAAATATATGCTGCAGCGTAACGGTACGTTTCGTGACTGCGGCGATATTGGGCACTATTTCAAGCACAATTTTTTAAGCCGTAAATTGTACCTATAGCTCTTTCGGTATTCGCGTAGTGAAGTGAGTATACTGGGCGTAGAACCTACACCCAGCATACTCACTGAACGAGCCTACTCAGGAGTTATTAGAGCACCGTTTTTTCTTTTTGGGCACCATTTGGCACTATTTGGGCACAATTTTTTGAAGTATGAATTATGGTTGAAGCGTACACAGATTCCACAAACGGAGGTGAGTATGCTGGGCGAAACCTTCGTCCAGCATACTCATCGAACTATGGCTGTAATTTCTGAAGTATAAGAGCACTATTTTTGTCCTTTGGGCACTAATTAGCACTATTTCGGCACAATTTTTTGGTATTCATGAAATATCAGGATTCCATGGTGAGTATGCTGGACGAAGGGACACATTAAAGATACCAGAAGTGACCAACAACTTATTTAAATATCATTTTACAACTTACTTAATGTAAGTGTGACCGTGTGTCCTTTTGGGAAAAAATACGTGGTAATATGATTAGCATCAAAGCATAGGCATATAAAGAGTCAAAAATTTTTTTCGTTCCTCAAGTAACAGCAATTTGTGAGAGAATACTTTTCCACTGTAGCAGACTCAAATTACTACCAAACAAATGCCGGGTGCCAACTTGTTATCTTCAAGTTTATAAAAAAAAACTATGTCCCACTGGAAAATAATCTACTGAATCTACGACGATTCTATAAAATAGTTTCGAAATAAAAAGTAAAGAATTACGAACTCCGTATTCTTTATTCAAAATTCTGTAGTAGGGTGTAAGGTATTGCAAAAGATGTACGAACTTCATCTTAATAATATTCCATAACTGAATATTTCATAATGCAACTTCAGATTTAGATTCGATATTCAAATGCCGTCAACATTTTATGCATCGACGCATTAATTGCGATTTCTTGAATGTAAAGCTCGCTTCGTGCTCCGTACTGAGGTGTTACGGGATCAGATGTGCAGAAGAATCACATACCTATATTATTAGCGAGCTTACAGCTGCAGTGAAAGCGACATATTCTTATTTAAATTTCATATGAAGACTTTAACATGGGATAGTTCATTTTCATGAACAAAGAAGGATTGTCCTATTGAGTTGAATGTTGCAAGCTGAATAATTGCAAGATATTTTTTTACAACTTCTTTAGACGTTAAGATTATTTTGGTATCATTTTTAGATCGAATATTGATAGAAGATGAAGATGAATTGTGATTCTATCTTGGCAATATTCCATTACTTCGATTATAATTATTAACTAGTGGTCACCCTATGGTCGAGCGTTAAAAACATTATTTAAGCGTTTTCCCCCCAATCCAAAAAGCTTACGATGAAAAAATTGTATTAAATCAAGGAACACTTGTGCTAAGTTTCGTTAAGATCAGATAAAAACTGTGGCTGCTAGCCCGAAATACACATACAGACAGACGGACGAAAGCAAAATTGTCTAATCTCGAAATGTATATGCTTGTTTTTTTTTAATTCCGCTCCTACGTCTGTTGCCGAGCGCCTCAAGTACACACCTAAAAAAATGTAGACGCTTCCCTCGCTACGCTCACTCGGTCAATAACATAACTTATTATTTACATTAAACTCATACAGTCTAATACTGAAAGAAATCTACACAACGATCTTACTTCTCCTCTCAGGCCTGCTGGAAGAGATTCCTTTAGGAATAAGTAGTGCCCTTGTACTATGCTCACTTTATTCTTTTGTACTTCTGTTTCTGTTTATTTTTTTTGTGTGTATGTACAAAAATTATAAAATAAATAAATAAAAATAAACGAAGTTGTAACTGCAACGTCTTGAATTTAAACTTGAACATCGCTTCGAGGTGTTGTTTATTAAAGTGTTAGTGCGGAAAATTACCTACGATTATTAGTTGGTAGGTATATACTTGCAGTGGGAGCGACATATTCATATTACGGTTGTAACATGAGGGGACTTAACTCATGTGTGCTCAACGATGCCGTTTGTTTAACAAGAATAAATTTGCTTAGGTAAAGTATTGCTTGGTCGCATTTACGTAGTGTTTTTAACGTCTGCACCTTGCTTGCAAATTAATTGTAGTCTTTGTCTTATAAAAAGGCGAGCTAGCAATTTTTTTATTACGTTTGGGACTTTACTTATAGGTACTGTAAACACTTATTCTGCAACAGAGACAAAGTAGCCAAAGGCCGTTTTCACATTGCACTATAACGACACACTATATCGTAAGTAACAGCAGTAACTTTAAGGTAACAATGCAAATTATTGTGCAATGTGAAAACGCCCATTGAGATATTCAGAAACCTTCTTTTTATCTTTTATTTTTTTTTATATTTTATAGAAAGTATTACTACCGCAAATTAAGTCTTGATGCACGAAGCCCTATAGCAAAGGGAAGATTAAATTTTTCATCAGTTCTTTGAAAAATTTCTTGTGTCTCTGAAGCATCGCACTGAGCTTACACCGTCAAGAAATGAGACCAACCAATCTAGTACTTGAATAAGAAGACTTAAAATTAGTTGAAGTTATGCAAGTATTTATTTCTGAATTAGTACTTAGAATTTTATTATTTACTAGTTTCTGTGAACGGAATTGCCTGCGCATGATTGTACTTATTGAAATTAATGTACATAAGTAGCGGTTTTCAAAACTTATACTACTCTCAACATTACAAATAAACACAACAAAGTTCATAAAGAGTTTAAAAATAAACAAGAAATTTTCCAAAGCTCTAAGAGAGACTTAACAAACCACAATAAGTTGCTGTTCTGTCGATAGACAATATAAAGGCGTTACAGAATTACAAAGAATATAAAGATGTTGTCATAAATGTTCCAACTACAAAGGGATAAAAGTGCTGCCTGCAATTTTGAGGTGAATCACAGACTCAATCCCAGACCGCTCCGGGGAGCTTACCCGAATTTATGGTCTGAAAATTAAACTTAAATTGGATGTTTCCTAGTTATTTTTAAACATTTGCATTTAGGTTCCTTTGGCTAAACTAAAATGAAAAGCGGTTGTATTTGATAGGCAATTTATATGTCATAATTACTTTGGTATCATAGGGAAGTTTAATTCCTAAGTAAATACCTTCTGTCATGTGCACAGAAGGTATTTAAAAGCAAACAATCATCTTCTATATAACATGACCTGTGATAATTTTAAACAAGGGTACTTAGTACTTAGTACGGTTGTCGTCGTTTTGGATATGCTGCACTACGTGTTAAATACACCTGTATTTAACACGTATAAGTGCAGCACCTGGACAGCTGGCAGTCCACCTGGACTTCACCCCGCTGCAAAGTCTAAACGCGGTGGGCGATTCCTATTCTAAAGCTTTCGTGTCAAGACAGTAAAGTCTAGATCGAGTATTTACCATAGCCAACTATTATTAATATTTAAAATATAAACGTGGCTAGAAACGCGTTAATAAGAATTAAGAAACATAATTATGACGCAGAAAAACACCGGTATCGGTAGCTTAATTGGCATAGCGTTCTCCTTTTAAGAGATAGATTTTCAAATTTCAATTGCATGACTTCGATTTTTTGCGAGTACTTTTATATAACTGGAAACAAAATTTTAAGCGGACTCATGATATCTGTCAAAAGTAGTTAAATTGGTGAATCAGTTCAACTCTCATAAAGTTAAAAGGTTCGTTACCGTTAGTGCGCAGGCGCAATCTGGCTATCCTCGAACCTCGAAAAACTTACTTCATGTAAAACTAACGACCCACTTTCGTAAAGAGAGAATGGAGAAACGCTTGTAAGTGTTTTCACATTCAAAGAAACACTGTTTTGGCTAATCTTCTATATAATAAAAATGAAACCCTAATTCCCTTGGTCACGACATCACGCGTGAACGGCTGAACCGATTTCGCTTATTCTTTTTTTGTTGTGTTTGTAATGATCAGGAGAAAGTTTTTATGAAAAAAAATGCGGTACGAAGTTCGCGGGGAAAGCTAGAAAAAAAAATATAAAAATAAATAAATATAATTCTCTATATCTATCAATATATAAAAATGAATCCCTATTTCCCTTGGTCACGACATCACGCGTGAACGGCTGGACCGATTTGGCTAATTTGGGTCTTAAAAAATTCGTGGAGGTTCAGGGAAGGTTCATAGCAAAATTTCAGGCGGTATGAAGTTCGCCGGGACCACTAGTAATATTATAAAAATGAAACCCTAATTCCCTTGGTCACGACATCACGCGTGAACGGCTAACCGATTTCGCTTATTCTTTTTTTGTTGTGTTCGTTATAATCAGGAGAAAGTTCTTATGAAAAAAAAATGCGTTACGAAGTTAGCGGGAAGGCTAGAAAAAAAAATATAAAAATAAATAAATATAAATAAATAATAAATAATATAAAATAGATTCTTTTTTATATTGTTCGGTACTTAACATCACCTGCCAGTGGTGCAACAGTTACAGTCCTGTCTTTCTTCCTGGAAATATAGACAGAGGCCTTTATGTTGAAGACAAAAAAAACTTTGGACAATTTTGCAAGATTGAGTAACATTAATTCTAGGCAAACAATCAAAACGTAATTTACTGTTTTGGAATCTGTAAACAGTAATTGTCGAACAATGCCGCAATCCAATATCAGGTTGTAATAATGGAAATTGTAATTGGAGTACCGATGTGAGGTGAACTGGGTCATGAAATAGACAAATGTATACGGACATCAAAAGGCAGTACAGTAGGTGGGTCACGTTGTGGCTTGGAGCGTGTGGCGAGAGGCGTGTGGCGTGTGGCGTGATGGCAGCGTGTGCGTGGCACTTTGGACAGCTATCTGTTCTATACCATTGTGTAACATAATTATTGCATTCGGTGTTTAGATTTTGTAACTTTCAAATGAACGGATACCAATTCATTATAAATATCAACTTAATTGTAAAAAACTCAACGCAACTCAACATTATCGCAACTTATTTAATTAAAGCTTATATTTACGGCTTTGACAGGTTATGTGTTGTGTACAGTACGTATGCCAGTCAGTGTTCTTAAGAATATATATAACAAATCTAAAATTAAACATTTACAAACACACGTAAAATAAATCTACGCCTTGTCGCCTTCTGGCAATGTTACTAGAAGGTTCGTGGTATTGCTACGCTGTATTGGTTGTATAGCAATACTTTCTTTGGTCTAAAATATGTTATGTTAGGACAATTCATACAACGCCATCTAGAGCAGAGCTTGTGATATGGGTACTAGATAAACTGATATAAATACTTATATACATTTTTTTAATGTAAATACATACATATTATACATCCAGACTTCGGTACAAACGTACTTCGTACGTCTTCACACAAAGTTTGTCCCGACCGGGAATCGAACCCGAGAGTCCGAGGTCGAAAGCAGATGCACCACCGTCCACGCCACCGAATCAGTCCTAATCTAACCTAAAACCTAACCAGTCCTGACAAACATATTATTATATCAAAATTAAGTTGCTCAATTTTGTGTTGAGTCTAAAGTTCTCCTTAATGATTCTGGTCCTCTAAATATATTCCTGTAGGAATATTCGAAATAAAATATATATATATAGGTATACCAAAGTAAGCAATATCACAGTTCGATAACACTTAAAAAAATTTGCAACGCTAAGTGTGTGAACCGGAAAAAAGAGGTAAAACTGTTAAGATTACTTTTGTACAGTATTGACGTAGCAAGCTTTTACCACCCCATTTTATAGGGAAAAACTCTGGCACATATTTAAATAGGCAAATAATACTGCCACGGAACAAATAGAAATAAATTGTTCTAAGTTTTATTTTGTCTTAAGAGAAAAGACGTGCTATGTAAGGACATTGATCAGAGTAGAATCTTTCATACTTTATTGATTTGGTATTTGATAAAAAAGTGGTAAATTTAAATACACAGCAAAAAATTCTCGTCCCTCAATTAATAAGCACCCGCAAATAAACCAATTGTTTAACAATACAAGTACCAGAAATAATTCAAAAAATACATCAACAGTGTGTTGTATTTTTTCATAACTGAAATAAATATGCATGTAATGTATATAAAGTGATATCAAATAAAATTTAAGACTGTGATCAATATGCAAAAGGATTTATACTTTAAAATTAATGTTGCAGATAATACATCAAGTCATATAGCTGTCGCAGTATATTTGTTTACATCGTTGCCTTTCCACAAATTGCATCGTATTTCTACTTGAGTTATCGAAGCGAAGCAATGAAACAAACCAATATCATTGCAAATTTATTGCAATATATACGTTATTTGATTTGCTTTCATGAAATAAACCTCAGATAAGGTATGAAGTGGAGTCAACGCAGTTTGAAGTTGAACATATTTATTTGAATATTCCAACTAAAGTTATTGAAGCAAAGCAATAAAATAAACTTATATCATTGTTGCATATTATTTGATTCGGTGTAGGTAATGTAACAAATGGAAGATATTGTCTTCTGGGCTGTAAAATAAGATTCTACAATAGAAATGTGAAGCCCCTCGATGTAGTTTTATTATGGTGGATCTGTAAAGCCAATACAAAACGCGTGGAGTGGTTAATGCGCTGACCGTAATATCAATAAAGAGGGACGAAAGAAGGTGGATTAGGGTGAGGGGTCCCACCAGTCACCTCCTTCAGGTATCGCATTCATGTCGACATTGTTTCGATACTCAAAATATGACGTGTCACTTTTTAGATCTGGTTACTCGTTTGTATAGTGAGATTTGTTCACAGATTGTTAGGCGGAAATCTTTCAGTAATTTATTTGGTAAAATTTTTCAATGTATGATTTAATTTTAAACTAAATTTAAAAAAAATATGTGGTTTTACTGATAATAACTGACAACTAAACGAGGTTTAATCGTGATAACACTGATGTCTTATTGATCCCCGACATTTCACATGGTCGTACGTGGTCAATATTTCTGTGGTTCTATTATTGAATTTATAAATGTATTTACCCAATTACCTTGGTGTAAGTAAGTAACTACTACATTATATTTATTGACAATATCAAAAATATTCTTAAAAATGATGATATCTGGTACAAAAATTATTCATACAAGTCTATTGTGCCATAAGGATTTAAAGCTAGTGTCACACAAGATTACAAAGAACGATATTAAGGACTACTATTTCCGCTAGACCACAAATGAGAGACTCACCCCAGATAAGAGAACTCCGGATAATATATAGGTATTTGTAAGATACGGTTACCGCGACGATTGTCGTCTGTAATTGTATCCGGTTTTGTGACTTACAAATATGCAGATCTTGGCTTTTACCTATGCGGCAATACGCGTCTAATCCGTAAGCTATAATTTCCTTTCAACGATTTAACATTTTAACCAAAATATATTTTGTGCACTGTGCCATTTACTGGCTAAGTTTATTTAAATATAATGTTCGGTAGGTATTAAAGGACTGTAGGACTGATTAGACGGACTAATTGTAAGTCACAAGGGATGCAACTTGTGGAAGTAGAAGTCAGACAGAATTTCGCACTTTAATTAGATAAACAAAGGACAAAGGTTTCGCACTTTACTTTTTGTTTATTTATTTGTTTTTGAGTTATTGGGGTCAATGTCGAATTTAAAAACAACTAGTCAATTCTTTCCAGTTAACTTTGAAGTGACGCAGAGATAAAGCTGAGGTAGATGCTACAATTTATTCCTGTTTTAATGTGATGCCTGAATTCTGAACCCAAAAATCTAATTGACACACACACAAAAAAAAATTCTTCCAGAATCACAATTTCTTTGAACAATAAATTTTAATTTTACTATAAGTAGATTATATAACACGTTTATTGTGCCCACACAATATATTTTCTCAATAACACAGGTAGACAGTAAAAAATAACTTCCATTTTGATGTTATTACTTTGAACACCGTCTACGAGCTATTTGGGATTTCCCTGTAAAGCCGTTCTCAATGGCGTCTAGCAATAAGCTCAGCGATGGCCTATTAGATGGTTGTGAGAGAAATTCGTATCATATTATGGTCCGGCAGGAATATTAAATTTAGAACTTCTATATGTGGTCGCAGTAGCGCATCATGGAATTGCGAACAATTGCAATCGATTAGATGTTGTCGAGGTCCAACTGTCCGCAAATTACAACAATTGTTCGTACGCTCATGTGCTGCAATTTTAGATGCCGTTTTACAATTCATGGGTGACGTGTAATTTTAGTTGTATGAAAAGATGTACAATATATCTGATACCCCAGTATAATACCTTGAGGTCCGAGCGCCCACGGACTTTTTAAAACCATCTCGAAACTCATGATCGACTCTTTGCCATACAACGTGGCAATGCTGCCAGCCTTCTGGGAACATTGCCAGTTGGCGACAAGGCGGAGGAGTGCTTTGACACCTTTATATGTATGTAGATTTTAGTGTGTATAGTATAGTTTTTAGTAAGTGTAAATAGTATTTTCTTCTACTGAAATGAAATGAAATGATTTATTTATTTGTATAGGTCACTAAATGGCTCTTACAAAATCAGTAAATACTTAAAATAAAAAATATCATTGCTTCTATATTTACATGTACTGCCAGATTCGCAAAGCAATAAGTACTCGTAGAACCGTGAGAAAGAACCTGGCCTGAAAGAAACTATTAATTTTCTTTCTTGTGTAATAGTAAATATCACATTATATAATTTTATATATTTCTGATTTAATTTTAATAGTAAATAAACTAATATTGCATAGGATATTTATACACCATGCTGTTTAGTCTCATACTAAGGTTAGTGTGCTTTGAGACCTACCTAATTTAATAACCGTTTACAAGACTTTAAAATCATTCAGTGTTACGGCCACTGTTAAATTGTAAAATTACTTGGCTTTATGTTTCATCCTAATTCATATTTGTATTTGTCATTTTATTAAGACGAACCATTACAAACAGAGGTATAGATACACAGAGGTGTAGGTACATACATTGGACTATATACTATAAAGTACTAAGACGGATGTGTCTGGTATAGGGTTTAGAGGTTCTAAATCAACACTGACCTTTTTTCACCAGTATAAATACGATTTAGCTAATGGGTGGTTGTTATTTCAAGGTGCCACGCAAGACTCTCGGTATTTCTTATTTAGATCTTCGTGCCTTTTACACAACGTCTGGTAAAAAATACTACTTTGGGTATGTTTGAGTTGCTGAGTACACGCTTTTGGTACAAATGGCCATTAAATTGCTCATAAATAATGAATAATATAGGAAATTTTCCACTATAACACCGTTTATTTTCAAAAATTTCAAGCTTAATTACTACTATACTTTCTTGTTTATTTAATAAATTAAGAGTGAAAATTTAGCCAAGCCAATCAAATAACACAATGAACAAAGCGTGGGCTGTCACCGCGTTATCCTCCTCTTAAATGAGCTAGCTGAGATTGCTATAATGTTGCTAAATTTAATTGAATAAGGCTCGCTTACATTTTACGACAAGGCGCGGTGAGGCGGCAAGTTGAACCTGAGGCATTAATCTCCTCAGCGAAATCAATTGCCAAAAACTTTATTTATATAGACACTAAACATTCAATATACAACCTTATTTGTTAGTTTTAAGTTGCTTTTTCGCTTCACCGACATGCACGGAAGGAAAATCGTATCAAAGTAAATTATTTTCTCGTTTACCGTCGTTTACGAAAGTGCACATCTCTGTCACGTCGTAACAGATCGTATTGGGTTTTAGTGTAGTCTTAGAGGGTTCATTTTTCTATAACTGAACGTGAAGCAGACTTTTATTGACAAATTTATAAAGCAGCGTTTAAGAGCGTCACCGTTTCACCGCGCGGGTCGAGTTTCGTGCCACCCGACGACGTGCGACAGCAGCGGTGAAGACATCTCGCTGCCCCTTTATTGCTTGCCTCAAATTAATGTCTCGACCTCAGAGAGAAGGATTTTCCTACTTTGTGGCAACGTTTAATGGATTTTATTACGCAAATATTTTATGAGAAAAGTAAACAGGTATTTATTTTGATAAATCTTCGGTATAATAAGACACGATAACTGACTGAACGAACAACTAAAGTTAATATAGTATTATTACTGGTTTTAATAACATTAGTACGTTGAGGTCTACTTTCTTTATAGCTCATGGAATCCTTTTAGCTGTGTAACCACGATATAACATGTTTGAAGATTCAGGAGCGGTTAGAAATATGATGTTCTAACTAGTCCCAGGTAACTCTAGCAGGCAGGATAATGATGTCCTATTCAGAACATTTTAGGAGATAGCCAGAAGAAAATAATGATTTAATGTACTTTAGTAGTAAAGAGATACAACGGGGACACTCCTAACTGGATCATGACGCAGGTAACTAATATTTCCGTTACGGTGCCGCACGCTCATGTCATTGCATCAACTTTCAATATGGCAACCTCAAGCGGGTAACTAAATTACTACAGCAGCTATAGTGGTTAGTTAAGAGGTAGTTTGTCAATGTTTTGTTCAGTTCGCGGTGTCATAGGCACGTACCTATAGGGTGATCCGTGCGGGGGAGGCGTGTAATTTCCAGATTAGTTTGTGTAGAATGGAGCTGGCTGTTGCCGAGCCGCAAATATGTGGTTAGGAGCGTGTACGCCGTCTATGCGCAGTTTGACTCAAAAACAATACTTTTCAAACCTGTTAATATCGTGAACTACTTATCTTACAAAAATGTTAATAACTAATAACTAAATTTTGTAGTCTCAATAGTTAGTAGAGAAAATATTTCGATTAATGAAAAAAAAAACAGTATTTGTGCATTCTATTAAGATAACCTAACGGAGGTTTTCTCAATTACCCTTTCAGCATCAATTTCGAAGCTGCAAATATATGAAACTACTGACAAAATGAATTAACAAAAAATATTAACCAATCGAAAAGATCCTTAGGAAAATAGTTAGTTAAAAAGATTTTATGATTTAGGTATATTATTACAAGAAATTAAAATTCAAACAATGTGAAATATTAGGAAATTTAAAAGGTTTTTTCACCGACATATCTTATTAAATTCAATATAATAATAGTTCAACTTAAAAGAGGAATATCTTTTTTAAAATACCTAATTTGAATTTTTAATAAATTTATTACTATTAATTTTCTATAATTTTTTGAAAACTATTATAAAACGTAGCGCGTAAATCTATTCAAATCAGTAAAAAAAAATACAAATTTGGAAAAGGCAAGAGCTAAAAGGTATATATGATATATATGCTATACTAGCTTCAACCCTCGGCTTCGCCAAATTAAAATATACACTTTCGCATCCTTATATTAGTATGGTGTTTTATCTGGATCCTAATAACGCTAAGAGCGAATGTCTTTGAGATGCATGAAAACATACATACTAATAAGTGACTTAGCTTGTAGTGTTTAGTGGTACTTTTTACTATTAGTCTACTTGAGCCAGGTTTTATTTCAGAAAGGCCCGTTAACCATGGCAATTTCAATTGTATTTCAATGCCATAGATTTACACGATTAACATACTATACAATTTTATTTAAAAACGTTGATATTATTTTATCAAATCAAATCACACTTTATTGTATACAACATAGAACATACAAAAAGGTGATATCACTTAAGAAGAGTACAAATGGCGGTCTTATCGCTTAAAGCAATCTCTTCCAGACAACCTTTGGATGGATAGCGAGTTTAAGAAATTAAAAGGGTACAACTATCACTCTAAGGAGTAATAAGAATAAAGCTTAGTAAACAGTGAAATAAAGATAAGTCTAAATAGATCAGAAAATAAACTAATATAGGTAATGATAATTAATAATGAGGCTAAAAGAAGATAATAAAAGTACCGATCTAATTATACATACATACAGACAGACTATATACATATTCATATAACTAAAAATACACAGACATACCATACATAACATACATAAACGTATTTATAGACTACATATAAGTTGTAGATAGATAGTAATCTTTTAACTTAATTTTGAAAGATGATACGGTCTGCGCACGTCTGATCTGAAGCGGCAATGCATTCCACAGGTGAACCGCCTGAACCGCGAAGGATTTGTCCGCGAAATTAGAAGAGTGTGCTGGCACTTCTAGCGGCTTTTTATCCTAAGTCTGTATCGTTTTCATATTTTTTTTATTTAATTACTGCATGATACTAACGCTTGCTTTAAAATAACAAGGTTTGTGTGCTTATTGGTTTATGGTTTCGCTACAGGCAATGTAAAAGAAACTCAAGTGATGAAGGAGTAACGGGAACAGTTGAATATGACCATGCAAAATGTCATGCCGAAGGAGCAAAATGGTAGATCCACGAAAGTCCAGGTCGATGCCGCTGAGAACTACGCATATTAATTGAATTTATAAAGATGTTATTTCCTTCTTTTCTTTGATTTCATTTCTCTCTACACTAAATCCCAAGTACGAAGTCGCAAGCAGAAGCTAGTGTAAAATAAGGGTCTCCCTTGTTTGACCGAAAGGAATTGGCAAATGTTCACTTCCCAAAAATTTTTTCGCATAATTTCATTTGCCAAATTATTACTTAGCAAAAAATCTATTCACAAAAACTTTTAACGCAAACCTAATGTTTCGGAAATGAACGTTTAAACTATAACTTGTTTATCAAAATTCTTCAATGACAAAAATGTGTTAAAGAAGAAATTAACCTAGTCCAAATAGTTCAGTTCCGGGTAACCTACTAAAACAATCTTTTTTTTCTATTAACGCAAGTTGTTTCTGGCGTAGGAGGTCACAGTTTTAACCTACCCATTTTGTTTACTTCCCATATTTTTTGTCTTAACAAATCATTTCACCATACGTTTATTGTCTGAAGATTGTTTACTGTAATAAATCATTTGATTAAAGACGAAATGCCACAATGACATTATACTTGCTAATATTTTGCCAAGTAAAAATTTGACCAAATAAAATATGCGTACTAAAATCATTCGAAATATTGCAATGGTATAAAAAAAGGTTGCTAAAATTTGTTTGGGTAATGAAATTTTGTCAAAATCTTTTCGGCAAAACGGCAGGCACCCGTTAAATAAACTACTAAGTTTTAGTTGAATACCAAAAAAAAATCATAAATTAAAATTTTTTTTTTTCAAACTACCTACACTGGAACTGTAATGTTCATTTGAACGGATCAAGATATCTATATAACTTTAAAACCGATTTTGAAAATTCTTTGACTGATATGTAGCTACATTATTCCTGAGTAACATATACTACTTTTATCATCCCGGTAATATCTTCCCACGGGAACCGGGACCGAGAAATTATATCACACCGGCGCAGCCGCGGTAATCAATACTCTCTATTCTATGTTAAGTCTTTAAACTGTACTGTACTCTTAAAACTGTAAACTTTTGAAAGTGTAGATATCTTCCATTTTTCTAAAGAATCCTATCGTAGACAGATAATCCATGTACTGTCTAGTAAATAGACTGTACTTATGGTTGTTTAATTATCAATTCTGTTCTTTTTTGTGTTAAACATCAGCATCATTGTTTTATTTTCATTTTTTTTTGTATAGAATCATAATATGTATTAGTACAAGGTATTGAGTCGCGTTTATATAAGAGCGATTCAATACCTTGTATTACCTAATTATTACCTAATTATGGTTTAGTTTAGTTTAGCTTATCATCTACTACCAGTTTTTCGAGTCCTTGCAAATGTCGTGGAACTCGTTAATTGGCTTAAGATACCAATTTCATGTATTTACTCTAATTGTAGTGTATCATTTGTAAATAAGCTGTTGAGTTTCCTAATAAAATTAAAAAAAAAAAAAGTCAATGTTTTATGTAACAAGTATATTATTATCGACCTACATTTCGATTGGATTTGAAGCTCGATTGTGATTGTCGATTTACAAAGCGATTATCATAGACTTTATGCTATGTATATCTGGCTCTCTGTCTCTTTCGGGAACTACTTAGTTATGCTCATGGATTTGAACCGCACTATTTTATTCCACTGTTAAACTAACTTAAGATAACGATTCTCTGATAACATTCTAATTTTCAACAATGCATGAGATATAAAAGCGCTTACATCATTCTACATCGCTTTAAATCTAACTATATTACATAACGGAGAATAAATAGGTGCCAGCGCAGATGTTTATTATCAGTTTCACTAGCAATAAATAAAGTAGTATTATATTCTTAAGCAGACGATCTCGTTGGTCAATAAATCGTTTTTATTCTGCTGCCAAAGGGTCCTGGCAAAGACGATATTCGACGCTAAATTGGGTCGACTCTTACACCAATAGATATTCTTTACACTAAGACTGTTCAACAAAGACAACTTTGGGGATAATGACGATATATTTTATAGGTAGCGTTATTTGATACTTAATCGGTAAATAGATTGATAAATGGGCGTTTGATGATGATAGCTTTTTCTATTTTTTTTTTTTTTTTTTATTTTTTTTTTTATTTTTTTTTTATTTTTTAGTTCCGCGACCAAGGCCGCGGCCGCTCTAACGTCCGTTGCCGGGCGTCTCTGGTTACAAGCAGAACGTATTTCCAGTGGCGCCCGGCGGACTTTGACCACCTCTGTGGTCTCTGCGGGGGTTGGGTCGGGATGAGAATCCCGCGTCGTTGGGGGTAGGGTTTTATCCCGCGTCAGTGAGTGAATCTGGTTGCGTGCTATGGGGCAAAGGCCCCGCAGCACGCAACCCTTCTAGCCTGCTTCTGTAAGGACGACAGGTGGCGATCCCGCCGTCCTCAGGCCCCGATCATGGAGGTCGATGGTCTTGGGCGTAGATGAGTCTGCGGCGGCCTCGCCGCTGACTACGGAACTCGGCGGGGAGGGCACGCTCCCTCTCCCTCTCGGCCGCCTCCTTCGCGAGCACGACTTGCTCGCAGAAGGACACGGCCGCGTTCCACCTACTCCCGCTGGAGACCATGGCTTGAAGCATGGTCTCCAGCGAGAGGGTATCCACGCCCAGACCCACTACGAGGTCCCGGCGCTGACTCGCCCACGCTGAGCACTCCACCAACGTGTGGAGTGCGGTGTCGTCGTCGGAAACCTCGCAGTGTTGACACCGGGGTGTGACCTCACGATGGATGCGAAACAGATAGCTACCGAAGCATCCATGCCCGGTAACGATCTGCGTCGCACGATACGTGAGGTCACCATGCTGCCTCTGCAGCCAATCGTCCATGATCGGTCTCACCGCCGCGATGATGGTGGCACCGCACTTGGGTTGCTCAAGTCGCACCCTCCATGACTCCATGAGATCCTGTCGGAGTTGGGACCGCCGGTCATCGATTTCTCGAGACGCAGGCCTGTGGTCCCGCTCCAGCGCCTCCTTGCGCCATTGGAACAATGACGCAAGGGCTCTCGCTTCCAGGTCCCATGGAGGGGTCCCGGCTAGGAGACATGCAGCCTCTCCGGAGATCGTGCGGTAGCCCCTTATTGTTTTGACGGCCAAGGTCCTCAACGGTCTGTTAAGGAGCGTTGAGTTGTTGGCCGTCAACCGCGCCGCCCATACGGGAGCCCCGTATAGGGCCATACTCCGCACGATCCCCAGGTACAGTCTCCTGCAGGAAGCGTTGGGTCCCTTTAGGTTGGGCATCAGTCGCGAAAGCGCGACCGATGCGTGTGTCACCTTGGGGACCAAACTTCGGAAATGTGGTCCGAAGTTCCATCGGCTATCAAGTACGATCCCTAGATACTTCATCGAGGGCTTGATGCCGATGCTAACGCCTCCCACATTTATGCTGGAACCTTCAGGTGGACCGTTCCGAGGTCTGTGAAAACACAGAACCTCGGACTTGTGCAAGGCCACCTCCAGTCCCAGCCGCCGTATCCGACCCACGACTTGAGCAACACCCGTCGTGACCTTGAGTGCTGCCTCCTGGTACGTTGCACCCCGCGCCGTGACGAGGGTATCGTCGGCGTAGCACGTTACGCCGACGCCCTCAGGCAACGCACCCCGCAGCACCCAGTCGTAGCCGATGTTCCACAGAAGCGGCCCCAGGACCGACCCCTGTGGAACACCGCACGACACATCCCGCCGAGCTGGCCCGAGCCAGCTGGGGAAAGCTATGGCCCTCTCCGAGAGATAGGCCCTGACAATACGACGGAGGTAGAGAGGCGTTTCGTGATACACGAGCGCCTCCCTAACGCAGCTCCATGGCAAGGTGTTGAACGCGTTCTGCGAGACTGCTTCCTCCGTCAGGCTCTTGACGCGCATGATCGCGCTCACGGTGGAGCGTCCCCGACGAAAACCGTACTGGTTGTCCCCCAGGTCTGGCCCCACCGTCGAGAGATGCTCGACGAGGCGTTCCGCGATAATTCGCTCAAAGAGCTTACATACCTCGTCGAGCAACACGATCGGCCGGTATCCGGACGGTGAGTCCACCGGCCGCCCCGCCTTACGGATCAGGACCAGCTTCCCCGTCCTCCACACCTTGGGAAACTGGCCACTTTCGAGGCATGCGCTAAAGAGCCCCATCAGTCGAGGCCCGAGTTCTTCGAGGGCCAGGACCCATGCACGGCCAGGAATGCCGTCGGGTCCGGGGGCAGTGATTTTCCGGCGTTTGAGCCGGAGTACTGCCGCCCCTAGCTCCCCCACCCTGACTTCGGGTACGTCGTCTTTGCCGGTGCTATCCGCGTCGGGCAGAGACGGAGCCATGCGCGGAGGGACGTGCTCCTCCGCGCTCGTCGGAAACAGGGAGCCCATGACCCGCTCCAGCTGCTGCGGCTGGAGACTCTGGGTCAGTGGGGGCGCCCTAGGTCGGAGTTTCTCCCTGACCTGTAGGTACGGGCGCCCCCATGGGTTCTGCTGCAGGGTCTCCAGGAGCTCCTCGCGGGCCGCCGTCTTGGCCCACTTTATTGTCTCCTGGAGATTACCTTTAGCCTCCCTGTAAGCCTGATAAAGCTCCGCCTCTCGGGTTGCCGCGTCGTCTGGGCGGCGATGCCTCCGGCGAAACCTGGTGTACTGGCGGCGGGCGGAGATGCATGCTGCGCGCAGCTGTGCAATCTCCGGCGACCACCAGTACACCTGCTTCCTTGCCGGTCTGGGTGTAACCCTAGGCATCGCCGCATCACAGATTTGCGACATGGCTCCCCTGAACCACTCCGCCTCGGCATCCACATCGGCAGGCCGGTCCGGTGCCGGAATCCAGGCCTGCACGATGGACGCCTCCAGGAGAGCCTCCCGATCCAGATGGTGAAGTGCCCAACGCGGATCCGGGGGATTTTCTACCGGCTGTGGGAGGTCAGGTGGGGGGACGACATCGAACCGGATGTACCGATGGTCCGAGTGCGTCTCCTCACCCTCCTCCACGTGCCAGCCAGTAATACGGGCGGCGAGGGCAGAAGTCGCGAACGATACGTCCACGACCGAGCTGGTCCCTCGCCGCCAGAAGGTGGCGACATTCCCCCGGTTGAGGACCTCCAGACCACGTGTTCTGGTCCAGTCCTCAAGAAGCCTCCCCTTGTCCCTGGTTTCCCGGGAGCCCCACGCCACACTCCAGGCGTTGAAGTCTCCCAGGAGCAGGACAGGGCGAGGACGGCACGCAGCGAAGACGACGTCGAGCTCAGTGAGCCATAGCTCAAACTGAGTCTCGTCCAGTGTCGGCGAGATGTAGGTGGCCACAACTGCCAACCCATCATAGTCCGCCGCAACACACCCGCGGCCCCTTGCAATGATCGCAAGGCGCGAGCTGTCTGCGGCGGACCCCCCGAAGATAAAACAGGCCGAGCCGTCCTCGTCCACCGGGCTTCCCGGGTGGACGTAGTACGGCTCGGCGACCACGGCCAAGTTTATGGACCACTGCCGGATGCTCTGGTACAGAAGATCCTGAGCAGCGCGGCAGCGGTTCAAATTCACTTGCAGGATGCGGATATGGGCGTCAGACATTAATGGACGTCCATATCAGCATCCCGCCGAGAAACATCTGGCCGTGCAGTAGCGGCACCCCCACCGCTCTCAGCGGACGGACGAGGCTTTGGCCTCGAGGCGGCGCAGGTTGTGCTGCCAACCCGGTGGTCCGCAGTCTTGCCCTCCGCCTCGCATCTAAAGCAGCGAGGCGGGGCGTCGCAGGCACTTGCCTTGTGACCGGGCCGGCTGCAGCGGAAGCACCGATCGCCTACGGTGACTTCCGCTGTGCACTGTACTCCAACGTGCCCCACCACCATGCACCGGAAACATCTTGTTTCCCGGGCACGAAGGAGGTGCACCTGCGCCTTTAGGAAGCCCCCTATGAGGAGGCCTCGTCCGTCCGCCACTTTTAGTGCCGCCGCGACGGGGCACTGGACGACTGTCGTGCCATGGCCAGTGAGGCTGAAGGAGATCTCTCCAGCCTTCACTTGGTCACGGGGACAGCCGCCCGCCTCCACGACGGCGGAAATCACTTCCTCCGTCGTGGCCGCGTCATCCAGACCGGAGACGCGCAATGCAGCGCATTTGGTGGGCCTGGTGACGCGGACGGGTTTTCCGTCCAGCTTGTCCCTCAGCTGAGCCGCTAGGGCATCAGCTTTGGGGCCGCTGGAGGCGCCGGAGACCTCGAGGAGGCGAGCCCCGGTGCGTGTCGTCTTGCACCGGAGACCCCCCTGGATATCGAGGGCTGAGAGGTCGACTGAGGCTTTAACTTGCCTCAGGACATCAGCGTACCCCACACCCCTCTCCACACCCTCCGTCGTCACCGTAAGGACGACGGCTGTGGAGCGAGGAGCGCGGGGCCTCTTCGGCGCCTTCGCCGCGGCGGCTTTGGCCGCTTTCTTGGCGGCCTTTGTCTTCTTCTTTGCTCCCACTACTTCCCATCCCTCCCGTCTGGAGGGATGTGAAGAAGCAGCGGGGGCAACGTTGGAGGAGGCGGGGGTGGCAGAAGTTTCACTCTTCTTACCCCGTCCCTTCCCCTTCCTCGCTTGGGCCGCGGTCTCAGCCGGCATCCGAATCGCTGGGGAAGCGGACGGGGGCGGAGCGGGGCGACGGACAGCGGGTGGCGTGCCGCTTGGACCGGGAGCGGAAGCACCGCCGACAACCGCCGCGTATGTAAACGCGGGACGCGCCAGCGGAGGGCGGTACGCCCGGTCCTCGAGAACCGCGAGGCGCCTCTCGATCGCCGTCAGGACCTGCACCATAGTCGGCACAGGCGGTGACGGCGATTCGGGCGCCGTGGTGGGCACCTTGGTGGGCGCAGTGGTAGGTGCTGTATTGGCCGCAG
The DNA here is from genome assembly GCA_963556515.1 of Nudaria mundana. Classification (NCBI taxonomy): domain Eukaryota; kingdom Metazoa; phylum Arthropoda; class Insecta; order Lepidoptera; family Erebidae; genus Nudaria; species Nudaria mundana. The sequence continues at coordinate 15,211,840 of OY748288.1, read as the reverse complement.
GCTTTTTCTTCGGCGCTGGTCCAGCCGTCGGAGGAGGCGGCATAGGAGCTGGAGCTGGAGCTGGAGGCCCTTTGACCACCCTGGTCAAGTCCGCGACCTCCCGTCGCAGGACCTCCATCTGCCTCCGCGAGGCGGCGAGCTCCACCTCCAGGCTCTCCACCTGCAGCCGGAGCCTCACTTCCTCATCAGTAACGCTCCGCGCGAGGAGCTCGTCGAGCGAAGATTGGGCATCAGCCACCAACGATGCCACAATCCTCTTCTTGCCCTGCATGCCCTTGTTACCTTTCAAGGCTGCGTTCATCAGGGCAAGAGAACTCAAGAGCTCCCGCGCGGGTGGCACGCCGATATCTCTGCGACTGGGCAGGGGTGGTACAGAAGGATGGAGCGTTGGCGGCATCTCCTTCTCCTTCGCCAGTAGAAAATCGCCACGTGTCCGTGGCGTCTTTTTCGGCCCCCCTTCCTCCGACTCACTGCTCCCGGAGCAGCTAGTGCTCCGGTCGCGCGAAGGTCCCGTCTTTATTTCTTCGTGGACCCTCTTCGTAGGAGGGCCCTTTGTGTTCACACTGCTGGGACCTGGCTTGACGTCAGACCCAGCAGCAACATTTCCTGAAGGCGTCGACGTCACGCTGCGACTGGGCAGCGCGGCGCGAGCCTCCGTTTCGCTCGGCATCGGAGTCCGTTGGGATAGCGTGAGGTCGTCTTCTTGGTCCGACTCCGCCCAGAGAAAGGCGGAGCCGAGACCGGGGTAATCGTTTTTATCGGGTTGAGCCGACATAACTATTAATATTCGCACTTTATGGCCACAAGTTCGGACTAGAACGTTCGGTCACCCAACTTGCCACTGCGTTACCGTAAGCAAGTTGGGGTCCAGGGCGGACGACGAGGACGTAGTTTCTAATCACTTGGGGCCCCGCCCCAGCTTTTCCTATTAAACAAGAGAGAACGAAAGATTACAGAGGCATATTTTGTGACCAGTTTTCGCTAACCTTGTTGGTCTAACTTAATATGGGGTGGGTGCCGTTTTCAGGGAATGTTTATGTTTGTCTCGTCCACTCCACTTGCAGGTGAGTTTGGGACTCTAACATCTCATGGGACAATACTAGAACTACTAATCCAAGGGAAGCTATTGGAATAGACGTGGTAGATAGCTACTAGTCTGTAGTACTTAACTGTTGCGTTATATTTCTTTACCATGTTGAAAAGTAAATGACAATTCATTTCATACAGTTGACACGAATAACAATAAAATCCACACATACTTAATACAGTATTAAACTAGTCGAACATCTTATCGCATAGTAGGTAGGTTTCTATATAAGTGAACAATTTTCATTGTGCTCGAAGAACACCGCTTTATTGCCTCCGGAACCAAATAACTCCTTTTATGCCAGTTTTATATCGAGAAGCTTATTGAAGGAACGACCAACCACTGCCTCTTTATAAGGCAAACGTCTACTCATGTATATAGTTTTTCCTATAAACTTTCACCTGAATGAGACACTCATAAGGGTGATTTACATGAAGTTATTTCTTGGTTTAGGGTTGGAAGAATTAAAAATAGTTAACGTAAAAGAAGGTTTTCACAAAAGGAAGAGTTCCTCAATATCCATTTCCATTCTATTCTTCAACTTCGTATATAAGCATTTAATTTTGTATTTATTGAAAAGTTATTCAGTTGCAGTTCACAAATTTCAAAGCAAGTCGTTCATTAAATTGTAGTATAATTTGCGGGTTTTGTCAAACCAGAGTGTACAAGGTTGGAGCCAGTGGCCAGCTCGTTAGGGACCGCCGCCTTCAGCCAATCAGTGGCTATGATTTCCTTACTACAAAGCCTAAGATTTTCACCTAACGATCTATTACGATATAAAGTGAAGCACCGTGTTTATTGCATCTTGTCTGGAAGAATAGACCGTGTTAAAGCTAGGTTACTTGTTGCTCTTGCTGTGTAGTGATCTTTTTAAGGTTCCGTACCTAAAGGGTAAAACGGGAACTCTATTACTGAGACTTCACTGTCTGTCCGTCCGTCTGTCCCATGTATCCCATGAACCGTGATTGTTAGAAAGTTGAAATTTTCTCAGATTATGCCTCTATAACAACAAATACTAAAAATCGGAATATAAAAAATATTTAAGGCCACCAACGTGATTTTTTTGCCGTTTTTGTGCGGAACCCTTTATGCGCGAGTCCGACTCGCACTTGACCGTTTTTGTAATTTATTAGAATTCCTGTGTATATCTTGCTGGTTATCTAACTGACTAATTAAGTATTACAATATTTTCTTAATTCATTTGCTATTCATATCACAGTACAACAGTTGAAAAGTACATTTTTATTGCAAATCATGAAATCTTTTCTGCAATACAAAGTTATTATAAAATTTCGGAGTATCCCCTAATATTATCGCAATTTATTCAACAATTTTACTATAATAAACAAAAGTGGTCGTTACAAATAATCCCCTACGTGCCACTGAATGGAAACAGAGACCTCAAGTTGTAAAATAAAATTCCATAAACGAATATTGGGAAGATAAAAACGAACCGAGGCCGTATATTTGATGAAGCAATTCCAATAACCACACGCGCGATTACTTTTATTGCGTGGATTAAAGCGCATTGTATACCTGTAACTAATTAACTTTATTTGTGAATGCTACTGTAGTTGCTATACGGGACATTTGCTGAGGAATCTTAAAAAACCGGCAAAGTGCGAGACGGACTCGTACACAAAGGGTTCCCCCTTACATATTTATTGCTGTGTATGTTGCCCGCAGCTCCGCCTGCGTGTTACTTTATATCGACATAACTTTTTTATTTATGAACCGATTGAAATAAAACAAACCTTAAATGTTAAGTTGAATAAACCACAACGCATTACTGAAAACCGCATTCAAATCAGTTAAGCCGTTTCCGAGATTAGCATGTTCAAACATTCAGACAAATAGACAAAAGTTCTAAAAACCATTGTTTTGGGTTATATTGCGTTCATAAAGCTCCTCTACAACAGTTTCTCTATTATATCTTCGATGTCCAGACATCGACCACTTACAATTTTATTACCTATATGTATTGCTATTCTGTTTTTAGTATTTGTTGTTATAGCGTCAACAGAAATACATCATCTGTGAAAATTTTATTCTTTCTAACTATACAGCTACAGCCTGGTGACAGACCGACAGACGGACAGTGAAGTCTCAGTAATAGGGTTCCCGTTATACCCTTTGGATACGGAACCCTAAAAATTTAAACCTTCCAGTTTATTAGGTCTCTGTGTTTCAAACGTTAGCTAACTCTATCAAGTAATTAAAGCTTGATGGAGTGACAAATATCTCTACTTTCGCAAATTACTTAGAATATTAGTTTTAAAACGTAATACAACGTATACTCGTACCTAAGTAATTAGGCAAAGTATTCATGTATCTAGGTATTAGAAAAGACTAAAATATAATACCAACTGATAAAATAAAAATACCTAATATCACTCAAGTGTCTCAACACCTTCATACCTTCAGCCCCATTCCCTATAGTGTGCTTGTGGCTTAATCCATTTATAAATGCAGCTTACCCACTGCAACGGAAAAATCCTTAAAAATCTTATAACTATCTCAGGTCACCTTATTAAGAACCGTAGAAGTAATTGCGGCAGACTTACAAAGTTAAATGGGCGAAGGTAAGCCGCCTGCCCGTCTGAGAATGCTCATAATCATTATTTCGTCTGAGGATTTTACAAATTGTAACCTATGCCGGTGGTTTCTTCCAGACTTTCCTTATTAGCTATTATCTGCATTGCGATGCAAAATGTTAGTGTAATTACTTTACTTTTAGTTTGTTGGTTTAGTCTAATAACCTTACGTGGTTTGATCATAGAAAACGTTTAATCATTTTAATTACCTGCTTTATTTGAAACTGGTAATATTATGCAAACCTCTATTCGTAATATTTAATTATTTTAGGTAAGCATTACCTAAACAAGATACTGCCGATACTACAAGAAGACTGCCTCGATAGCGCAGTGGTATGAGTATGCGACTGCCGTCTCTGAGGTTTCAGGTTCGATTCCGGGTCGAATCAAATTATTCGTGTGATCCACAAATGTTTGTTTCTGAGTTTGGGTATTTTCTATGTATGATATGTATGTATTTAGAAATATATAAGTATGTTTATCAGTCGTCTAGATTAGTTTAGCTTAATTTGGGCTAGATGACGTTGTGTGAGAACGTTCAAAAATATTTATTTATTTATTTATACTCTTTAAGTACCAAATTTTATCAAATATAGAGGAAGAAACACTGCTATTTGATTAGAACAATGTTTAATTATATACTTTGGACGCAAATCAAAGCATTCTTTAACTTGTTTGAAGAATGTTTTAACGTAGCTCTCATTAAGTTAAAAAACACTTCAGAAAATTTAAAAAAGTTAAAGATTTTAACAATACTCTGAAAGACTATTCATCGATACCACAACGTTGCAATTCAACTGTATTCGAACGTTAAAGTTGAAATATCATTCACACGTTATCACGTCAGTGTACTGTCCAACGTCAGCCATGTTACAGCGTATTCACGTCCTATATAGTACCTATTTATGCCGCTCTTCATAACTCTGATGACACATGTAACACAATAACTGCTATTGAAGGAAGCTGAATGCGATCAATCTAGTCTGGACGGTAACGTTTCTATATGCATGACGATCGGGTAATAGTAGTAGATGTATGAAAACTATTCATTGTTGACGTGATATTTAAACGTGAGCTGGTTTCAGTTTATGGGTATAGTGTGTTCAGTTTTAGAATTAAATTCGAGAAGGATTTTGTTAATACAACCACGCCAATCGAAAATGACTAGGTACTAATAGATATACCAATTTCCTTAATTGACATTAGGGTACTCTTTTCAGGTACTCTTTTTTACGAACGATAAACGGAGGTTATATCATTAGATACCATATTTTTTGGGCGATTCTATTTTTAATAAAAAAAAAAGTCTAATTCAAGAAAATGTGTTGTTGTGAACACTGCGATCGAGAAAACTTGATCGAGATTCAGAGAATAGAGATAAGCGAGGTCGGTTCGCTTTTAAAATATTCCTACAAGGTACTCGTAATACTTTTTCAACCGACTTCTTAAAAAGGAGGAGAATGATACTTGAATGATACTAATGACAAAGATACGGCATTAGTTCGTAAGTATTACAAGTCTCCGTTAACATGACAAAGTTTGACTGGTTTCAAAATCACTCGAAGCCATGGATTCGTCTAAACTCATTAAAAAGTAAACAGAAATGTCGCAGTACCAATCAAATCTACTGGTAGGAATGTTTGCACATTTTTCTACAATTTCGTCAATATTTATTCACGACTGTAGCCTGATAACACAGAACAGGTTGACTAAATGGATATAAACATGGTTAAAGAATATTTTTATTAAGAAAATATATACTTAGGTACTTTGTGTTCGGATAACTGTTCGTAATTATTCTTTATATTGAGAAACGTATTGATGTCGTTGATGTCTATTTTCTACTCCGTGCCCAAACCTATCCCTATGCCAATTTTCATCCAAGTCGTTTGACCGTAAAGAGAGTACAAACAAACAAACACACTTATGGATTTATAATATTAGTTAGGATGTAAAATTGAACTTATACCTAGTCAATAAAAGGTGAAATGTGTCGTATGAACCTGTTTATAGGTTCAATATCTTTATTTCTAAGTCAGTGGTTGTGGATTTAGAGAAATACTATCTACTATACTGATTTTACACCTACAGTCATTATACTAAAATAACAATGAAGATTTAGGGGAGTCCTAACCGTTTCTACGAATAATTTCCTAAGAGTTAGTATTACACAGAAAGGTTGCCTTATTCCTTTTAACCCTGTTTTACCCGATATTGAGTAATATAAGTGGACTATAACTACTGCCGATTGTGGTTCTGAATGCATTTTAGCAATTTATGATACCATAAAGCGTAAATAACAAAAACACTACGCAAGTATTCAGTGAGTGAAAATAAAAATGCGGGCGAATTTGTGTAACTACAGAGCCGTGGAGTGCCGTTGTTATAGCCAACTGTTTCATTACTAGATGACTCGACCGATGGGTGAAAAGCTGGAATATCTCTTTGTTATAAAGCATTTTACTCCTGTTCAACGCTGTTAGCTGATTTTGAACTCGAGTTTCATACACAATGAGATCATTTCTCAATCATAGGAAGGCGTTCTTCATTAATCATGATGTGTACAGTCTCGTGGGTGTTGTGTAAATATTGTAATCGTTACATATTGCCTACAGAGGTGTTTGTAAGTTTACGTAACTTTTGCTGTTAATTTGGTTTTCGGGTAATGCGTATAACAATACGAACTTTTAGGCATTCGTATTGTTCATTAGTACTTACAATACAAAATTATTATAATGTGATTATAACAAATCTGTCTATTGCATCTCAGAGGTCTACGTTTCAGATACTTGGTGTTACTAACCAATATTCAATAAAACACTTGTACTTTTCCACTATGTTTGGTAAATCTGACCGGTTTCGCCTCACGGTATTTTGTTTTTTTTTTTTTAATTGACATTTTCACACAACGTCATCTAGCCCAAATTAAGCTAATATAAGCTTGTGTTATGGGATCTAGACAACTGATAAACATACTTAAATATTTCTAAATACATATTATACATAGAAAATACCCCAACTCCGAAACAAACATTTGTGGATCACACAAATAATTCGATTCGACCAGGAATCGAACCTGGGACCTCAGGGGCGGCAGTCGCATACTCATACCGCTGAGCCACCGAGGCAGTCATTTTAAAGGACTTCTTCAGTAAAATATAATAAATACTAATATTAAGGTTAATATGACCCTTAAAGAAGATAACTACTGTTAAATTAAAATTAATAGGTATACCTACTTATTTGTCGTAATTACGTAGTAGCGTAGTACTATTCCCTTTTATATGGTAGTATAGTATAGTACGAGCATTACCTAATTCTGTGTCGTAACCGACAAAGAGTGACGTCACTACTTATTGGAAGATATTTCATTTCAGAAATATTTTGGGATCCATTGATATCAAAAATAAGGTTTTTAAATCTGATTTTGATGATGCCTATATTATTGATTTGAATGATCTTTCTTACTTTCACTTATTTTCATACCTACTGAAAATATTGTGATAGAGGAAAAAAAACGATTTTTTATTTTGAGTTTCCCATGATCCCTGAAGTCCTCTTAGTCGAAAAAAGTGAATTCTGAAAAATGTATGTATATACGGAGAGCTAACAGCCTCCAACCATTCGGACGATTTCTAGCAGGACCGCTGACAGGCCGGGCGCGACTGGAAATACCTTCTGCCTGTGTACCATAGACGTCAACGGAAGCGAGAGCGGCGATTTTGTTAAAAAAAAGGACCACTGACGGAGAAGCTCATTGACAGCTAAAAACAGGTTTTAATATTTTTCTCAAAAAAGGGCTCGAACAATTTTCTTTATAAACTAGTTCGGTGTCTTGCGCGGTGCTTCGCGCCGCACCACGCCATAGGTTTTGGCCTATAGCTTTTGACCCCTTAGGGCTAGGTAAAATTTTAGAGTTTTTTGGCTTGCCTCCAGATCGAGGGCTATCCATAGAGGGGTCAACCATCATTGGAGCATAAGTAGTTCTCGAGAGCTAAGAGGGACATTCCCTATTTCCATGTATAGATAGATATAACATCGAGCAGAAGTTCATGAAAATTAAAACACTTAAGATTTGAGTTTTTTTAATTTTATAATTAGGTATGTTATTTTCCATGTGAAAGTTTTCCGTCTCATGACGGTCACTTTATTTTTGTTTGAAAGCGACTTATTTCGAAAAGAGTTTTCGAATATATATATTATTATTATTATGTCATGTGCCAATTTAGTCTTTAAATTAAATATGTATAAGTGTATTTTAACTATAACTTACGTGTTTGTTTCTTATTTTGAACGTGGAATAAAAAAAGAAAAATTTATTTCTTTCCAGATTGCTTATTGTTCAATGCTTCCATTCTGCAAGTCTTGTAATGGAATTACGCCATTAATGCGGTACAGTGCAGAGAAAATAGGATGATTTTACTTAATTAAAAAAAGCCCCCACCACAAATTATGCATTAACGGTCATCGTTAATGCATAATCTTCCATTCAAAATTATCTACTTACTCTCTTTTTTTTGGTTATGTTTGCAAAAAAAGTAAAGTTGTTTTTGCGATTCATAATTAAATATTATTTTAAAAAAGGAAAGTTATTTTAGTATTACTTATGTATCTATAAAGTTAATTATTTTATTTCCATTATTATAATTAGAACTGTATTCGTAATCTCTGGAATTAATTCTAAGAGCTGGAAATCCTTTGAATCTCCAACGAGATTCTCCAACGTCGACAAAAATATGATTTCTATAAACCCTTCAGATTCTCAGCCGGTGATATTTGGTTATGGATGAATAAATATAATACGATATTCAATGAAAGTCATGTAAATATCTTAAATGATTTTATTGCGGAATACGAATACATCTATACTTTAATATACAATTACCACAGTTACTTCCCAGAACGGGGTAAGTAGAGGCTTATTATATGTGAGGTAAGTTTCTGATTCAGGTGTACCACTTGCAGATGAGGTAGACTCGATCTCTAAAGGGATAAATACACGACACGATTGCAAACGCTGTTTTAAACGTCGTATTAAAAGGAACGCTTTGCTGGCTACACGGTTTACAACCAACAGTGTTCAATAGAACATCGTTGGTTTTAAACAGCCGGTTTAAACGGTGTATTATTGAGCGAAGCGAGCCGAAGGCGAGTGGAGCTCTCAACGGGTGACTCAAATTATTTTTCAAACGATTTATGTTAAATTGTTTCTCGGCGAATACTCGGCCGATTTCGGATTTTCTTGCACTCATCAAAAGCTCACAGAATTACCCAGGTTATTACGAGGCCAGAATTTTGAATTTCGATCAAATAAAAATAATTTAATTGATGGTAAAAATTCCCATAGCGTAATGACAAAAAATACTTTGACAGAGTTATATCGCTTTGAATCAAAACTCGCTTCACTCAAATATGCTGCAGCGTAACGGTGCGTTTCGCGACTGCGGTGACCTAGTATATACCCTTAAAACTTTGGTGAAGTACATATTTATTGTTGAAATTTAGTTCCGGATTACAGAATTGTTGTATTGGTATTAGCTGATCGCCGTGGCTCCGCCCGCGTGATGTAGTTTTCTCGTTGCCGTTTCCCGTGGGAAAACATTACCGGGATAAAAAGTAACCTATAATGTTACTTAGGGATAATGTAGTTATACTTAATATATCAGTGAAAGGTTTTTTTTAATCGGATCAGTAGTTACGGAGACTATTAGTTTCAAACAAACAAACAATAAAATCTTTCCTCTGTATAATATTAATTAGGTATAGATAATAAAATAAATTCTTTAATCCGTAACTGATGGTAATTCGTTTATTTTCTTTAATTATAAAACAGTTATTTACAGTATTAGATAGCCGAAGAATTGTGCAGCCAACCAAAAAGAAAACCAGCTATTAAAGTGGCCAGTTGGTCGTTACGTAGTCTATCTAAGACAACCGTTGTTTTATTTTAAGTTTGCAACAATTGCAAATAAGATCTTCTAGTATTCCCTTGAACCCCTCCAGATAAGTTAAAATGTCTTGTTGTAAGAGTAGGTTCACGTCATGTAACTCACGTCGTCGATACACTTTAGTCACCACGCTACAGACGCTTCAAATCAATAATTTAAATTAAAGTAGTAAATTGTTTAGATATATCGGACTCAGGAATACTGTCTTCACTGCTCCATACGCGCTGTAGTTTTCTCGTATGTTCTCCGATACCATTTATTAAAATAAAATCAGTTTATTAAATTTCCAGGATGTCCCAATATTACTAAGGCCGTATTCGAAAGTTACACTGGTGTTCAACTATCATGGTAATAATTATACTCCGACTAAAATCTGTGGGATTTCTACGATTTTACTTGAAACGTCATAATAATTTAATTTTGTGGGATAATACAGTGAAATGTAAAAAATGTTTACATTGACAAGTAATACTGTATTATCCGACAAAATTATTTTTATGACATTTCAAGAAGCGCTAGTACAAATAATATCCCGCATATTCTAGTCGGAGTAAAATTATCACTGTCACATTGTCGAATTCAGCCTTTAATATCATGTAAATCGGTTTAGCTTTATTGATGTGGTGCCCGAACAAATCACAATCAAGCTTTACAATTTCGTAATGCGTACGCGTTTTTTTACGATGTTCTCACGGTAGTATCCATAAAAACTATAATAAGAATTTTCAATGAAATTTTCACGTAGTGATAACGTGACGATTATTTTTAATAAAAAAATAATGAGTTGATCAACGAACTTAAGAAAAATCTGAAGTACCGTTTTTAATAATTGTGTACGTTCAAAAAACGAATATAGATTAACTGAAAAGCTAAGAAAAGTATTATTTAAAACCTTTACCAGTAATATGTCTAAAAAAATTCCATTGTAATTTGAAATTTATTTCTTAGATAAGTATTTAGAAAATAAACTTTAAGTTTATAAAATTACGTTATTTATATTTTTATTCAATACAAAGTTAATCATACTGAGGTAAAGGTTCGTAAATAGAACTTCTCAGGACAAATTGCTTTTTAATCGAATAAAATGTTAACTTACCCCTGAAGCGGGTGGCACAGCTCGCAGCGAGATGTTCGCGTAGCACTCAGAGTGTAGTCGAAGCAGGGAGCAGCACGCGGCTATACCGCTCAACCCCTCAACTACAACTGATTTTCCAGTGCGAAAACTTACCTCGAACGAACGCGTCATCTCTCACCCCATTCCTGCTCCGGCCAATCATCTGTGGGCGACATGAGCGAAGCCTGCCGGTGTTACCCGATTTCCCCCGAACGTTAGGGTGGCGATTGGATCTTTTAATCTGAAACGTAAATGCATACAAAAAGAATACGACAGCGGTGTAAGCCACCGTGCACGGGTTGAAAGCTGAAGCGATTCACGCAACAGGTAAAGCTTTTCAGACTCAATCTGGGAGAATATTAGCTTTTATATGCGCAAAAAAAATCATGGAAGATTTTAGCGATTATAACATGTCATAATGTTACATCGTACCCATTTTGGTTCTATTACTATCAACTTTTTATGTTTTATTCTTTTCTAAAGATAAATATTGTATCCAATTAATACCTCAACGAATGTATCTACCTACAGTAACATTTTAACTAACGACCAAATACAGCCCGAGAATTCAACAAATTATAATTTACCTAATTTACAATTCTAATTGTTTGTACTCAGTCAAAAGTGGGGATGAATAACATTATAATTTCACTGCTGTGACATTTTTTGACTGACCCGAGGCCAGCGATGTTCTAATTTTGTTAAAATTATAAAAATCTATTCAGAATTTCAAAGAAGATCCTTTATTGTTGTTAAAAAAAAGCTTATTTTTACTACATACATTTTTCTTATAAGACAGTTTTATGTTTATCTGTATACTATTAGCAACAAACTTTTTCTTGAGTGATTTCTCTAGATATATCTACAAGTAGGAACTATTTTATGTTCAAAAGACTAATAAGTATCTTATGATTATAATAATGAAAACTTAACTATACATAGTTGCAACACAACTGTTGCAAAAGGAGATGTTGGACGCAGGATTTTTTTAATTTTCGTGAGACTGCGTCCGCTCCTATGTCCATTGCCGCGGGCGTCTCTGGTACGCACCAGAATGTATTTCCAGTGGCGCATGTTGGACGCGTGTTTATAGCTGTTTCAATTAAGATATATTTTTTTGTATAAACTGTTACATCGGTAATATATTTTTATCTAAATTTCAAAAGATTATTTATTAAAAAAATTATTTATATAAATAATTTTCAAAGATTTATTAATTAAAATAAATACAATACAATTGAAACTAACTATATATGTACATTACCTATGCTAATTATATCTACTAAGATTACATCTAAATTCTAACATGCGTTAAAGAATTCCTCCGCCTCGTCACCGACTGGCAATGTTCGGAGAAGGCTGGCAGCATTGCCACGTTGTATGGCAATGCTTATTCTTAAATTAAAACAATATTCAAGAGAACTTGATATGCATGTAAGATTCATAAACGGTAAGGGCTGTCTCGAGTTCCATAACTGTATCCTACATTATAATTAATGGAAACGGATAATACTCTATTAAATAGTAGTACGAAACACGTGTTCTATATAATTGAAATCTTTCAATTATATTGTTTGCCAGAACACGTTACAACCCATTTAGATTACTTGTTTAATTTCTTGACCACGAGATTGGGATAATCTAAGTTGTAAACTAAGTCTTGGATCTTGTCTCACATATCCCCTGTATAAGCTCGGCTTTACCGCTATTTGAATGCTCTACGAACGACTACGAATTAGTATGCGAGTTTCATTCGGGGAACGTCCCAATGGGCCGGAGCCTCTATTCTATACCACTAATGTTCTACAACAAATTATACGTCATTTATTATTTAGATTTATAGTCAAGAGTTGAAATTAATATAACTTTTTAAAATATTTATGATGTTATCGCTGACTAAGATTTCGCTTCCTTTTTAGTATAAAGTAATAGAGGGCTAAAGCGAACTAAACTGGTCACGTCTTTTTGGACATTCTCACACAACGTCATCTAGCCCAAATTAAGCTAATATAAGTTTGTGCTATCTATTGTGGGATCTAGACAACTGATAAACAAACTTATATATATATTGGATAGAAACAGGCGTTACTTGGCGAAAATCCATGACAAAGCAATGGTAAGTAAAATGTTTTAAAAAATGTTTTAAACCTTTTAAATTTGTAATTGCATTGTTTTCCGCAGAATTAAAAAAGACAACAAAACGTCGACAATTGTTTCGCCTCTAAACGAGGCATTATCAAGACTGTCTCAGAGAGAACAGCAAAATTTGTGGTTAGAACATATTTGCTTATAAGTAAGCGTGTGCAAATTTCATTATCGCGATGTAGGATTTTTCACAATAACTAACGTGGGTAGAAACCTCAGATCATGCTAACTAAGTTCCAAAAATAGGTATTCACCAATACAAGGCTTTATCTTCATAATTTTTATTAAGTTGTGTAGAAACTTATATATTTCTAAATACATACATATTATACATAGAATATACCCAAACATTTGTGGATCGCACAAATAATTTGATTCGACTCGGAGTCGAACCTGGGACCTCAGGGACGGCAGTCGCATACTCATACCACTGCACCACCTAGGCAGTCAAAAGCAGTTATGTCCCAGACATAGCTAAACATGTTTTGAATTGCCACTAATGGCCGATATTGCCGGCAATGGTTGCCGGACGTTTGCAAGGCTCTCGATTATACTGTATTGCTCGGCCAGTTCTGTTGTTGTCAGTCGCTCTTTATTATTTTGCCATGGTGTATTCTTTTTCTACCCAACATGAAGTTAGCTATGAGTGATTTTGTGCTTTTTTCTAGACTTCAATTGTCATCATGAGCCATACTATTGCAGACAGCCTTGCTGGGCCATCAGTTGCAATAAAATATTTTTGTGATGGCTGGGATATCAGTTGCCAGTAGCCTAGCCACATATTGCAGTAAAACAGGGGACGTTTAGAAACTAAGTTTTAAACTTTTATTATTTGGTAATAATTTCGCATAACAAGAACCTTTCCAATTGATCTAAAGTTTACCGACAGTTGACAAAATAAAGAGACGTCTATAGGTAAGTAGAAGAAACTATAAGAATCAACCAAAACAGCATAATTAAAAGCAAATTACTTCATCTTTTAAAATTAAATCACTTATTCAATTGAATTTACGTTCTGAAACTTTAAGCTCAGGTTCGGCCTTGAACACAGAATAGCCCACAGAGTCAGTTCAATTTGTTACCGGGATCTTGGGATACGTTCATTTTGTGTATTACAACTAGCGCAGAATCATTCCAGCGGTTGAATTATGTAAATATGGACTCGAATACATATTCGTGTGAATAAATGTTATTCGAATTTCTAAGTAAAGCACTTTGTTTATAAGGAAAATGTTTTTGTTTTGTATGAAGATTTGTCAAGGTTTTATTCATTCAGAATAAAGGTGTTTGACTGTCAACATATTTGTCTTTTTAGACATTGATGGATTGAAGATAAAAGTATCGCTACTAACTTTTAAACTTTTAAGCTTTAAAAGGCATTAACACGATATATTAACGTTTATTTCCTGACGTTTTAAACAACTACCGTGATTTTTTTTTATAAAATATCAGTATAGTATTAATCGTTGTGTAGAATAAATGTTTGTATGGCTGTCACGGGGATAGGATGCATTCAACGTAAAGTTTCAAAGTGGGCATTTACGTATCTTGATGTAGTTTATCTTATCTTTAACTTGGTTGCATTGTTTCTGTATACTGTCTTGTACTCGTACTATCTGTATACTAGTTGTTTGGTCGTAGGCATTATACTCGTAGCGTCAGATGTATAATATGCGTAGCATTGCTACGGCGTAGATAGATCTACAACTTGGCTACGTTAGTCTACAAACGTTTAATGATAGAAGTATTGAGGTTCTTTCTGAGAAAATTAGTTGGTTTCTAAGAAAATAATGATTTGATTGGTTATACATTAGATTACCTTTTACTAAGTACGTAATACTAGTTTGGGTTTTTGGGTATTTGTGTGACGATTAGTCTGTAAGACATGTCTACCTACCTTAAGTACATGAAGATTCTGTGCGTGTATATAAATATGCCTATGTTCTTAAAGGAGTAGGTAGAGGTAGTTTATATACCCACATGTCACCTTTTATTATATTATTGGTCCCACTTCGAAGTTTTGTGATTTAGTCAGATTACATCTAGTTAACACGTATCAATAGGTACTTGTAAAAGTAATTTAAAAGGTTATAAAACTAGTAAATCAGCTATAAACAAGTTAACATTTTAGGCAATCAACGTGTTTAAAAATGAAATCATATAAAAATTATTTTACAAATTTGCCCACGAGAATCCACTTAAAATATTTATCAACAAACATGGTGGATTAAATTGTGTCAGTAATGAGCGCGATGCTGACCTGACGACGAAGTCAGTACGGCCAGGAGGCAATTTAAAAATTTGTCCCAAGGCGTCGCCTAGTTGTCTATATTATGTGGGCGAGATATGCAGGACGCCCGTCGCACCGCGTCCGCCTGCCCACAGACCCAACAATACTACTAGAACTGATAGACTCACATGTTTCATACAACAATATATTACTGCTAAATTAACACGTCACTGGGATAAATTCTAGTGAGAGTCAATGTGATTGTAGTCTGGCACTACAAACCATGAACCACATGCTCTCGTGTCCGGGTTGCCCGGAGCCTTGTAATTTAGAGGACCTATATGAGGCCAGGCCAAATGCGATACGCGTCGCAGAGCACTGGGCCAAGGCGATTTAATAAAAAATATAAGTATTGTCCATCGACACGAAAAGAAGACGAAGACTGGGATAAAAAGTAGCCTATATCCCTGAGACATAATGTAGCTACATATTAGTGCAAGAATTGAGATGAAATATGAAATGAAATGAGTTTCATTTCATTCTCGGCTCTAAAATGGCTGGACAGATTTTAACGGGATTTTTATTAGAGGATAATTTGTATTATTAATAATGATTTATAATCTCAGCTATCTGCAAGTAAATTATTCCTGTAACTTCTACTACTTCTCCCGGGATTGTATTACTGTGGGAATTACGAACTAGGAAACTATTGCATGCGGTTGAAGCCGCAGGTTATAATATTATAAACCTGTACAGATAATAAGAAAAGAAAGAAGTCATGGTCTTTTCTATAGATGCATAAGTCTGTAGCGTTTCCTGGAGCAGGCGCACAGGGAGGAGGGCGCGAAGTTGACTTGATTGGAAACCCTATTCCATATTTATTATGGGCCTATTTTGTCATGTTTATTGACGCGCTGTCGAGATACAACTCCACGTTATTAGGCGAGTTTCAAACTTACTTTATTGAATAACATAAGCGGCTATCTCACAAGGTCTTTTCTTTTGCTTTTGAGGTTAATAGGTTTTTAAGAACAGGCTGCTATTTTCCAAACTGTAGTAATAAAAGGATATTGTTGCTCATTGTTTTAGATTGTCAGAATGAGGTACCTATGAATTCAATTCAGAACATTAGTCTAAAAAATATAACAATATATATAAAAATATAACGGTGACATAATATTTAGTTTATTGTTGTATGGCGACGTACTTAGCATGATAAATCTAAATTATCATCTCATTATGCTTATTCTATTGAATGTGAGTATATTAGAGATACAACAGTATCGGTTACTAGACGAAAATACACCGAGCCTTTTTCTAACTCAGTTGGCTTTTCAGGCTAACTCCGATTCGGCTGAACTTCCATATTTTCCGTGAAGCGACTGCCATCTAACCTCCACAACCCATGGGCGATATAGAAGTTCTGTAGTTGGATCGGTCGGATTTTTGATTTAGGGCTCCAAATACCAGTATCGACTGCAATAGATGTTCGTATGACAACCGGGACCGACGATTACTAGATGAAAATATTAAAATATAAATAACATAGATTTCCACTAATAATCACAAACACGTAAGTTTTTATAAACGTTGGTTACTCTTTAACGCACAATCTGGCTTAAGTTTTATCCCTGTAATGTGTTCCCGTGGAAATTGGGGAGGAGGTACTCGTAGGTTCCTTTCTTTTTTGTTATTTTCCTTTCTTTACTTCAAATTAAATTATTAATTAAACTAATCTACTACAATAATGCTACAAATAAGAGATAGTGTCAAAAATATCTAGATGAGGTAATGATATTATGAACGTCATTAAGACTTTATTTGTTCTCTCACATACTTAGATAATACATGGCAAAACTTAATTTAGGTACATTTTATATTCATAAAGTATATATGTGAGAGACTGGTGTCTGTACTAGGGAGACCCTGTATGACAGATTACCAGCCTCTCCCGTCTCTGTACATGTGGAAGCAGGTAGGATAGTGTAGTGGTAGGATATCCTTAATACACAAATTATCTACCTTATACATTAATTACTTATACTAATATCAATATATTTGTTCCTATCTGGCTATGTGTGCGTGTGTGTTTGTGTTTGGGTTTGTGTGTGTGTTTGGGTATGTGTGTGTGTGTGTGTGTTTATGTGTGTGTGTGCGAGTGAGTGTGAGTGTGCGTGTGTGTGTCTGTGTGTGTGTGTGTTTGTGTAAATGTGTTGAAAGGATGTAGCTATCGATCTATAGGACCATACTTAAAAGATTTTCTGTATCTTCATAGCTCAGGGATTTGAGCCAATTAGAGAGGGCTTCTTTACATTTGTACCTTGTTAGAGGCCAAATAGTTAGAGCTTTATTGATTTTGTTATATAGGTATACGCCTAGAAATCCAAAAAAGGAGGTGATATTATAATGGTTGGCAGAGCCTTAGAGAAAACACTTAATATGAGGTCGAAAGTCTATCAACAAGCGTACAGCATGACTTGGAGACGGTACCGATGCCATGCCTTGTTTTAGCTTGCAAGTAGTAGCTGTATTTACAACATTATTTTTTAATTCATGAACAGGTGAGATTGAGTTTAAAGAGTTACGATTTAGTTTATACTTTCAAAAGGTAAGTATAAAAATAGAGACAAACCAGTAGAATTTATAAACATTAGAGTATGTAATACAGATAAATAAAATTGAAGTGTCGGTGTGTAATTATATTTCCAAATTAACATTTATTTACTAAATTAAGTCTTTATCTTATTACAATAAGAATAACAATTTACATAATTATGTACAAACAATATTTACCCTACAAAATGTCGTTTAAAAAATCCTCTGCGTCATTGCTAACTGGAAGGTTCCCAGAATGCTGGCTGTGATGCCACGTTGGATGGCGATACTTATTGTTTGCGTCAGAAGCGCGTCGATTAAGCGTTTAGCAAAGTCTCTATAAAGGCAGCGTACGCTCGGACCCCATGACCCCAGTATTTATCAAGTGAATATGAATTACTTTTTTTTTTTTTATTTATTTTTAGTTCCGCGACCAAGCCCGCGGCCGCTCTAACGTCCGTTGCCGGGCGTCTCTGGTTACAAGCAGAACGTATTTCCAGTGGCGCCCGGCGAATATGAATTACTAACATAAAAAAGAGTTTCCCCAATGGGGTAAGAAGTGGCATTTTATTTACCCGCCTTTCTTCAGTAACTTTTGTGGTATCACGTAACCAAATTTCTATTTTTGCCTCAGCCTCATCTGTAGGGATTGGCAGTTACCCCTGTAAGAGCGGCCGCGGCTTTGGACAGCGGAATTAAAAAAAAAAGCCCACTGTGGGTGAGACTTAGGAATAACACTTTCCATATTCTTTTCGTCTCGATGGACCATTCTTTTCTTTTCGTGTCGATGGACCACCCTTTTCTTTTTGCTATCATATTGCCTTGTCCCAGTATTATTTATATAGATCGTCTAAGTTACAGGGCTCTGGGCTACCCGTGCACAATATCATATGGGATGTGGTTTGTGGTACGCATTAACTTTCATACTGGCTCTCACATTAGGTTTAATGTTCGATGTCCACCATCATAAAATTAAAACGCACTGTAATTAAAACAAGGCAAGCTCTCTAGCCAGTTAAAACAATCCCCAGTACGCCCGGAAGCGTTGTTAAAGGCATTATTATCCGGACGGTCGCGCTGCAAATAAATCGTCTGCCGAGCGCCCGCTCTTTCGATTATCTTCAAATCTTCATTACACCGACGTATGCTCTCAGCTCACCTCTTACGGTGGATATTTCATGGCAATATCAATAAAAACTAGCTTGTTTATTAAAATATAATGCATATTTTGTACCAAAATTAGGATAGTTTTATTAAAAAAGTACTGAACGCTTTTAGATAGCGGGCACAAACAGGTTTATTACTGTGATTTATTTTGGTAAGAAACCAATGAAATTTTTGTTTAAGTTTACAAAACCGTATATTTTATTATTAAAACACTGTGATCTTACTTATGATGAATATGAAACTCGTCTGTTTCTCAAAAAGTATTTGCCAGATATTTCGTTGGACCCATTGATGTACTATGGTTGGTTTTAAGTAAAAGAGAGCGAATTTCTATGTTTGATACCAAGCCCTCCAGTTTGGGCCACCAAGTCTAGATGAAAATAGTTTGGACCATTAAGATTTTAGGCCACTTCAGTGCACCCTATAAAACTTCTAATAATCCCTATAAAAACTTCTCGGAATAATACTACTACGGAATAATACTATTACGTTTTAAAACTTCCTCGATCACTTCGGAACTTCTACTTGAGCTTAAGGCGTATTAACTCTGACGTCATCAAATATGAACGACGCACTAAGTACGTACATATTTACCCGTTTTATGAATTGAACATTGATATAAAATACCAACCAACATGTTTCAAACTCTATGAAGTAATAAAAGTTTGGTCCTGTAACAAACTTTTAATGAAACATGTTTAGTTGATCTCTCTGCTCAATGTTTTTGATAATGAACATGTTGATATTATCTTGTAATTTTATTTGGTAGTAGAAATACATTCAAGTCTAGTTGAAATTTATTTTTATATTAAACTAACTGATCGTCGCGGCTCTGCCCGCGTTATATAGTTTTCACGTTCTCGATTCCAGTCCGGGATAAAAAGTAGCCTATGTTACTCAGGGATAATGTAGCTACATTTCAATGAAAGAATGTTCAAAATCGGCAAATACGAGTACGTACTTAGGTCACACTATAAGTTTTTCGTAACTTAAACTATACGCTTCAAACAAAACAAAAAAAGTATAGTATAGTATAGTATAGTATAGTATAGTATAGTATAGTATAGTATAGTATAGTATAGTATAGTATAGTATAGTATAGTATAGTATAGTATAGTATAGTATAGTATAGTATAGTATAGTATAGTATAGTATAGTATAGTATAGTATAGTATAGTATAGTAAATAAATAAAATAAATAAATATTTTTGGACATTCTCACAACGTCATCTAGCCCAAACTAAGCTATAAGCTTGTGCTATGGGATCTAGACAACTGATAAACATACTTATATATTTCTAAATACATACATAATATACATAGAAAACACCCAAACTCCGAAACAAACAATTGTGGATCACACAAATATTTGATTCGACCCGGGAATGCTGAAAGAAATGATGAAAGCCGATGCACTACCGACCACGCCACCGAAGCAGTTAGTATATAGTATAGCTCGCATTAGCTTCGGATCATAACATTGGCTAGGCTGCTTTCTTGTCCGATTTTGATGAAATAAAACCTTTATACTACATGGGGCACACTAAAAGTTTTGCACTTCTAGCTAATCGGAACTATTTGAATTTCGAATGTTATATTTTTTTAAACGTTGTGGGAAATCATTTGTCAATTGTTTTTTATCACACATCAAAGTTCTACGTATGCAACGTAAATGGAATTAAGTCGAAAAGATTTTAGAGCGATAATTTTTTTTTATTTTTTTTTATTTATTTATTTTTGTACACACACAGTAAATAAAACAGTAAATGGATACAAACTAAACATGTATACAATGGCGCCACTTATCTCTAAAGAGATCTCTTCCAGTGGGCCTAAGAGAGGAGATCGTGATGCAAACAGGTCCTGATGTGTGTGCAGGTTAATAAACTTACATAAACTATATCTACATAAATACACAAATACATACATAAAAAGATATATAAACATACATAGACGTACAATAATTAAGGTAAGGAAGCGAGATAGTGTTCATTGACTCTCTTCTTGAAGCCAGACACAGTTCTGCAGTTCCTTATATCGGTTGGAAGAGCGTTCCACAGTCTGACGGCATGAACGGAGAAAGAGTAGGAGAAGAAGTCAGATTTGTGGGAAGGAAAATTGAGGCGGTAGGAGAGGTGAGGCCGGCACGATTCATCTGATGCACGCATCAATGTGAACCGCTCCCGCAGGTAGGAAGGATATGAGGGATTGTGTAGGACATTGAAGAGGAGACATAATAACCGAGTATTTCTACGAAGACGGATTGGGAGCCACTTGAGTTCCTTGCGAAATTTTGAGACGTGATCATACTTACGTAAGTTAAAAATAAATCGGATACCTAAGTTTTGCAACCGCTCAAGTTTGTTTAAGAGCTCCTCTGTAGCATCCAGGCAGCAAGCGTCCGCGTAGTCCAAGATCGGTACGATTAGTGTTTGGGCCAGCGAGATTTTAGTATCGTGGGGCAAGAAACTCTGGATACATTTAAGTGTATGAAAGGTGAAGTGGACCTTCTTGCTGACCTCGTTAATATGAGAGCCCCAGGACAAGTTGTTGTCGATAATAACTCCCAAGTTCTTAGCGGCATTGGTGTATTTGATAGGGATATCATCCAGCACGATAGCTGGAAGAGATGCCATATCCAGCCCTGCCAACATCTGCCGACTGCCAATTACCATGGCCTGAGATTTAGTGGGATTTATGTGGAGGCCGTATGACCTTGCCCATAGGCTGATGGCACTCAAGTCATGATTCATGACAGCGATGGCAGTCCGATACTCGTTGAGGGTAAAGTGCCTATACAGCTGTAGGTCGTCTGCACACAGATGGAAGTTGGAAGAAATGACTCTAACTGCGGAGTTGATAAAAATGGAGAACAAAAGAGGAGAGAGTACGCCACCTTGGGGCACGCCCGCAGTGAGATTGCACCAGTCAGACTGAGCGTCATTGTAGCGAACACACTGTGAGCGGCCCTGAAGATAGGATTTAATTTTTATGATTTTAAAAGTTCTCTGTCTCTGTAAGACTGCCGCTCGTCTTCAAAATGCTTTTGGTAGAGAAGCACCTTGTTTGAGCACCGTGAGGCGATGGTTTGCTGAATTTGAGATAGGTCGAGTTTCTTTACATCTCAGACTAGAAGAAGAATATAGACGGAACATGTAGAATGAACACGTGAAGCCAAATGACACTTTCAATGTGTGCGTGTGACTCTGATTTCCGTGTACCGATACCACTAACGGCGTGTGCGTAATGTTGCCAGCAAATGAAAAATCTCCAAAAAATCTTAGTGGACATATATGATGGATAATTAATATTTGTTATAGTAAATGTTATCTGCAATTATTTTATATCATTTACACAAATGATTATTATGATATGTCCCTAAAATGGGGAAGTGTTAAAATAAATGAAAACGTGATAAACACTGAGTAAACACACTTTAATTACTAGCTTTCAAAAAAATTCCCATAATTAAAATAATCCTTTTTAAGATGAATGAACAAAGCTCTATTCCAGTGTAAGTACAAGTTACAGTCAACAACAAAAGTTGATTAGCACAAAAATATTTATTATTATTTTTTACATCCCAATGAATTGGATCAGAACACAGGCTGGGAGGTCAGACAGCAGTCAATTCCAAGATTGCCGAAATACCCAAGCCACGCATAGTAAGTAGATCCCGGACACAAATGTGATCGGGCAACTCTGTATAGTATGGCGGAGGTTTTGTGTTCCTAGTTTGTGCAACTAAAATATTTAGAAAAATGTTATGAAATCTAATAAGAAATAGTTAATTACTTATGAAACGATAATCCAGCATTCTTCCTATGAATAGTTGAAGTGTTTTTACACCTTTTCACCACACAATACGGCATATTTATAATATTTTGTTCAACCGTGATCGCACGTGCATACACACTCGCTGCTCACAAAGGAGTGCGAGCGGAATGGTATCCCATTGCTATATAGTAACCCTTTTGGCGGCTTCACTCGCTAGTTCTATTCGTTCCGTCTATGTTATTCTTTTAGTCTGAGCTTTACATGATGAATTTCGTGAAAGGCGGCCTTCAACTGGCGTCAACGAAACTAATGTGTCTACTGTTAAGCGGTTAATTGAAGAAAACCCGCGGATTATCTATGAGACAATTCGAGGACTATTGGGGATTGGTATGAGTCAAATCCAGAAAATTTTACACAAAGAATTGAAAGTTCGGAAACTTTGTTGTCGTTGGATCCCTCATAATCTGACAACGGAGCAGAAGCGGGCTCGCGTGGAATGGTGCTCACAGATGCTACTGAAGTACGACCACGGACATTCTAATGCTGTTTATGACATTGTCACAGGAGACGAAACGTGGATTTATTGTTTTGAACCCGAAAAAAACAGCAATCTTGTGAATGGGTGTTTGAAAATGAGAACAAGCCAACAAAAGTGAGGCAGGCGAGAAACGTTGGTAAAAAAATGATCGCGTTTTTTTTCTCAGCTACGGGTCCCATCTGTACAATTCTACTTGAAGATCAAAAGAGTGTTAATGCCGAGTGGTATTCTACCATTTGTTTACCCAGGGTGTTAGAAAAAGTTCGCGAAAGACGACCCAAAAATCGTGTTCTCCTACATCATGACAACGCTTCTTCACACACGGCCAACAAAACAGTCATTTTTAGCTTCCGAAAAAGTACAACTCGTCACCCATCCTGCGCATAGCCCTGACCTAGCACCCTGTGATTTCTGTAATTTCCCCAAAATCAAAGATTTGATGAGAGCTTTCACTTTTACCAACTCCGAAGAGGCTGTGATAGCGTTCAATCAGCACGTAGAAAACATGCCTTCAGATCTGTGGTCCTCCTGTTTTAAAAAATGGTTCATTCGCATGAAAAAATGTTTAAAATGTAAAGGACAGTATTTTGAAAAGCAATAAACATAATATTTTGGTTTTAACAAGTTGTTTTTTTAAGTTACGCAAAACTTATAGTGTGACCTACGTATGAGCATTTTACCTGACCAAAAACCGTAAAAAAATCTAAAGAATTTACATGTACATAATACACAAAAACAATATATTTTGTGTTAAAGTATATTTTTTATATCGCCCTAACCATATACTAGTCCGAGATGTCCAGGACTTTAATTGGATGTGCTTTAGCGGCTAGGACGTAAGATTTTGTTACCTTTCATTAACATTTCATCGCAAGGCAACAGGTTTCAATTTTTTTTTCAAAATTACAATATTGCTGCCACTTTTAAATCCATTCGCCCATTTTGGACGTATCCCATTATCTGTGTGCCCGGTGACGGCAATAGGCTTGCCCCCTATTACGTGGGACTAAAAATACTGGCAAATTGTGGGGGTGTAATTCACTCTGCCTACCCCTTCGGGATATGTGTGTGTCGGCCTAACAATATTTTGATAAGTTTTTGCAAGAAACACATTAAAACAATAATATCCAAGAAAAACCTACACAATAATACTAAAGGAAGGTACAAGGTATATTAAGCATTTAATCCTATTAGGAAAACATATCAAACAAATGTCCAAGTACAGGAAGTATACTTGGACATTTTTTTGAAATGTTTTCCTATATCCAACAACGTCACAAGCTCGTCACATAGGAGCTTATTACATAATCATTAAGGGACCTTACCTACCCGCAGTGCACCAGCTTCCCGCAGTGCACCGACTTCCAAAAGAGGAGGAGGTCCTCAATTCAACAGTATGTTTTTTTTTTAAGTGTGTTACCTCATACCTTTGGACTGGGTGAGCCGGTTATCTATATATTTAATACGACAATTTGTCTGGCGTCTGTCTGTCCGTCTGTCGCGTTTTTCAATTTACATACATTTGCATGAAATATTAAAATATTCATTTTTTTTTTATTTGAGGCGATACCAAGTTCGCTGGGATAACTAGTGATTTTTTTTTTATATTTAGGTCGGCAAATTGACGCCACCCGCCTGATGGTAAGCTGAGGCGACGTCTGGCAATTGAGGGCGACTCTCACAGTACACAGGAATACTATAGAGAGTGGCCCTCAACTTGACGACCCAGTAATGTGCCTCTTCACGCTTCGCTTAATGAACCCAGGGTTATATGTTGGAGGAAACACGTGCGCAGGCAGGGCGTTCCAAGCCACCATCGTTCGGCAGAGAAACGAACGTTTAAAACGCTCGGTTCTCGCGAAGACGGTTTCCACGGTATGAGAGTGACATCTCTGCCCGGCACGCGTTGTTCGGGATCGGAAGGGAGAGGGTGGGATCAGGTTGAAGAGCTCTTCAGAACACTCACCGTGGTAAATACGGTAGAACGCGGCCAAGGAAGCAATTGTTTGTCGCTGGGCTAGCGGCTCAAGGCTTCCCGTTACCTCCGGACAGTCTATAATGCGAACAGCTCGTCGCTGCATAGCGTCGAGTGCGTCCAGCAAATACTTCGCGGAGCCATCCCAGAGGTGAGAGCAGTATTCAACGCAGGGTCTAATCTGCGTTTTGTACAGCAGACACCTCTGGTGCGGTGTAAAGAATCGCTTTACCTTGTTCAATGTTCCTAGTTTCCGCGAAGCTAGCTCAATACATCTCTCAATGCATTTTGTGTTATTGAGCTCTCGACGAACGTCTATGCCAAGGATGTCTAGATTGTCCTTCATTGATAATATTGCATTCTGAAGAGTGGGTAGGGGAAGGAAAGGAAGGTAACTCCCGTGCAATGTGCTGTCATATGCATAGCAATGAATGTTCCCGAGGGAAAGCATATCATTGATATGCAGAAGAAAGAGAGTTGGTGACAGTACGGACCCCTGCAGCACCCCGGCATTCACCTGCAAGAAGCGAGAAGCCTGGCCATAAAAAAACTGGCAATCCAGCTGCACAGTTGAGGAGGTAGACCATATGCCGGAAGCTTGGAAAGGAGCGAAGCATGCCAGACCCTATCGAAAGCTTTGGCGATGTCCAGGCTAATAGCCAAGGACTCGCCGAACTTTTCCATAGCCTCACCAATGCCAGGAGGTCACCCGTTGATCGTTTTGGCCTGAAGCCATATTCCCGATCATTGATTAGCGAGTGATCCTCCAGGTATCGCATGAGCTGCTTATTGATAAGGAGCTCGAGCACCTTGCAAATGACTGAGGTGACAGCTATGGGTCGATAGTTGCCTGGATCGGATCGATCCCCTTTCTTGGGGATCGGTTGTACGTTCGCCTCTTTCCAGACCTCCGGCACGAGGCCTGTAGAGTATGACAGGCGGTACAGACGCGTTAATACTGGAGACAACTCAGCAGCACATTTTCGTAGCACCACCGCCGGAATGTCGTCAGGGCCACTGGCTTTCCGCGTGTCGAGTGACCGCAGCACTGCCCATACATTGTGATGTACGGGCAGATAACAATATCAGGCATAGTGTGGCCACAGTTAGCGATGGTGGGGGGCTGCAGGCCACGGTCATCGACCCGGGAATTAGCCACAAAGAGGTCTGCGAGCATGTCCGCCTTCTCTTGGGCTTTGTGAGCCAGTGATCCATCAGGAAAACGCAGTGGTGGCAGCGAGGGTTGGCAAAAATTTTACTGTACGGCTTTGGCCAGTTGCCAGTATCCACGGCTGCCCGTGGGATGGGATGTGAGCTCCTGACCAAGCCGCGTGACGCGCTGGGCATCCGCTCTCTTGAAGGCCCTCTTGCTGAACCTAGTGGCCCTATTGTACGCTGCTTTGAGGCGGTTCACGTTCGGGTCACGTGCCGCCCGAGCCCTGACCCAGGCGCGATATGCCGACTGCTTTTTCTGGACAGCCTCGGCACATTCACGCCCGAACCAGGGGCGAGCTTTGCGGATGCTGGCGACATCAGTGAAATGGATATAATATTCTATCCCTAGACTGATCTCGCCAGCAACAGCAGCAGTGCTATCCGAAGGCGCCTTCCCTACAAAGCAGCGCTGACTCCACGGGACGGACGCAAAGTAATCGCGGAGACCCAGTCTGCCGACGAGTAGTGCCATAGTCGTCGAGTCATTTGCTCAGCACGAGCAGGCGGTGGCACTTGGAAGCTGGCGTGCACCACACAGTGGTCGGAAGTGCCCAGTGGGGCGCGTACCGATACACTGTACTCGGCTGGGCGACTCGTCAGCAGTAGATCCAGCAAGGCGGGCGTGTGGTCTGACCTGTCAGGTATCCGGGTGATCCCCGGTACCATCTGGGTCAGCCCGTGGGATAGAGCGAATGCTTGGGCGGTTCGTGCCGCATGATCGGTCCTAAGGGACCCCAGCCACTCAACGTGATGACTGTTAAAGTCCCTCGGGAAAACCAGGTCAGCGTTCGGGAACCGCACCTGCGCATCGTCAGCCATCTCGCTGAGGTATTTGAAAAACCTTGTTGTCCCAGTGTCCCCTGTGTGGGAGCGGTAGACGCACACGTAGATCTGGCTCATGGAGCTATGATCCACGTGCAGCCAAAGGATTTTTTAGATTGAAAGCTACTACTTCGGAAGTGGTCCCATTTCAATTTGGTCCCATTCCGACAACTATTTGGTCTCATTTCGGTACTTTGAACTCAACCGAGTTCTGTGAGTTGATTGTCAACCGAGAGTTGTGTCATTTTTGACGTGTATTTTAAATTAAAGTTCCTGGAAATAGGTTCACAAATTACGTTGATAATAAACGACTCTGTCTACCACTTCGGGGATAAAAAACGTGATTTCTATTGTTGTTGTTTTATCAACGCTCAAACTACAGATATTCTATTTAGTGATAAGTATGTAACACATCTCTATGTCTTGGGGCTGTTGGAAATTTGGTTTAAATTACAGAGTGGTTATGTACTTTTTGTAGGTCGTACTTGTGTTATCGTACCAACATACCTAATTCAAATTATAATAAAACTTTCAATAGAGCGAGAGCTGGTAGACATTATAAGGGAGATGTTTGAAATTTTAAAGCTTGTCGCAGGAAGTAGGGGGTCCCTAACCATCGCGGGGACCTGGGCAAGTGCCCATTGTTCTCAATGGGAAAGATGGGCCTGCCAGTAACGGCAATAGGCCTGCCCCTTATTACGTGGGACCAAAAAATTACAAGCACAGAGTGGGATTGTAATGCACCTCTGACTACCCCATCATGGATACAGGCATAATGCATGTCTGTCTGTCTTGTTTTAATATTACGTTATTTCAAAACTAGACTAGAGTTATATTCCCTATTCTATGCTAATAGGTCTCAACTATAGGCGCTCAAACTCAAAAATTAAGTAAAGCACTATAGGGAAAGTATTTAATGGATTGAAATGTCCGTAATGGCTCGACAGTCGCGCCCACCGGATATTGATTTACTGTAGTTGATGGTGCGCAATTCCTGTTGCAGCCTCTCATACACAATCACATTAGCTTTGTACGTCAAGGTACAACCTAATTAACTTCTGTACTGTTTTGTAATGGAAGTGCAATAAAATGTCATTGTAAACTCACTTTGTACTTTGTCGAGTATTTTGTATTTCTAGACTATGTTTATGCTTGATTGCGTGTATTTAAGCAGAACGATATCATACGATATGATATTTTTTAAAGCTAGTAACGCTAGTAGTAGTAGTAATCTAAAAACTAGTACTAATAATACTAAAAGTATCAACCATGGGTTAGGAAATGTTTTGTGGAAGTTATTTTAAATGGTAATGATTATCATAGGGTTTAAGTGACCACTTTGATTATGTCTGATAAAATTAATGTTCTTCTTTCGTAACCTAAAAGGTGCGTTAAAACGCAACTTTTAGGTTACGAAAGAAGAACATTTTATTTTTATAGAAGAACATTTTTATTTACATTTTAATATAAATAGAAATCTGAAACGCTTAGATCTGGCCCAGATATATATATATATATATATACTTTACCTAATTTGCCTACTGCCACAAGATAGATCTCTATATGGCTTCGACGTCGTATCTCGTAGGTATGTTCTATAGTCCATTAAACATGCTTCCATCGCTGACCAGTCTACAGGCAAATCACACTAATCCGAACAGCTCAAATCAGTATAATGCTCTATAAACGTTTGATATGGAATGAATAACATCACAGGTTCGTTACAACTGGATGAGCCGCGGCCGAGGCCGACACACGGAGCACATTTACATACATTCTATTTGTTTGAAATCAGTGGATGTGGCGTTTCAATTATGTAATGTTTAGGAAAATATTTGTACCTCGAAATGTATTTGGACATACAGCGGGTTGTGAATTGAGCTGATTTGAAGTTGGCTTCATCACGAGAGTAGGTATAATATCAGCGGTTTATGAAATTCTTCGATTTAATATTTTTTAGTTGTACACTGAAGTAAAAGTTAAAAGTTGAATCAGGGAACGAAAAAATTGAGAAGCGATCGGCAGGCATGGTATGGTCTTGTTATGAGAGGAAAGTAATGTGGTTGAAAAGATGCAAAGTAGGACCTCATTATGAATGTAGACGGCTTTAGAACTAAGTATAGGTAGGTCCAAGAAAAGGTGAATCAAAGGAAGACAAGGAAAGGAGTGACGTCTTATAGGCATGTGTGTAGGAGGAAGACATGTAATGTTGTGTTGCCCCAATAGACAGGTAGATGATGATTAGTCTCGTCAGTCGGCAGGTGTAGTAGGTAGTTATCAGATACAACACAAAGATAGTGGGAAAGCTTACACTCGTTGCAAACTATTATAGATGTTATGCCTTCACAAGTAAGAACTAAATCCCAGGTTGCATAGTCGGTAACTTTACCCGTGTGTTTAGTAACGGTTCCTTACGATAATTTGCTCGAAATACGTTTCATATTCCCCATACATTTCACACCAGCGCCCCTAGCGGTAACGTCAGGGAACTATGTGAAATGTATAAAGGAATACGAAAACGTATTTCGAGCTAATTAATGTAAGGAACTGGTAATAGAAACTCTGATGTTAAGTCTACGTGTTACAAAATGATTTGTCAGTTTTATAAATCGAGCATTTCCTAGATTCACGACGTACTGTACAAACAGCAAAAGGGATGGGGTCGCTGGCAATACGAGGGGACACGATTCTCTCACTCGACAGATCACCTGAAAGTGTACTTAATAACTCACATCCTCTCGCGGTTCACTGGGCATTCGCTGGATCGTCACATATCTCTAAATATGGCCGCTGGAGCGTGGCGGCGCTGTACGGTTACAACCGGATTAAGCCACACCTATGTTCCCATATGAGTACACTCCCTCTCTCTGATACTCATATGCCGCATAAAGACTATTGTTCAGCTTTAACATGGTCCAATTAGTTAATTAAAACGAGGTTTCCGATGGCACTCAAAAACTTAAACAGCTCACTTCAATAACTCGCAGTATTTAAAATATAAAATTTTTGCCACGTTTTTTTGTAGTTCCAGTCCAAATTAATTTTGTATTTAATAATTAGCCTTCCACGATTCGCGATTCCACCTGGGTCCGATAGTTTCTTCGGGCAGTTTTCCAATTGTCATGGATATTGTCAGCGAAACACATTTATAAAATTAGTAAGTAGATATATTAGAAGCAAGTGTATGAAAAAATCAAAAGCCAAGATTGAATTTATAAAACTACTACCTGCGTTATTAAAAAATATACAGTACCTACGGAGTTGTTCAATGTTTTCATAGTTAAAATACTTAACTAAACTACGATGTCTATTCAAGAGTATAATAATATTCATTGGGCTTGGGCAATTTTCCGGGTGAACGGCGACGCGTCTTTGATCAACACCGGCTATGTCCCGACAATATCAAATAGAAGGATTAAGCTATAGACTTAAAAGGATTTATAATTTTATCAATTTAATAATATCATCTTACAAGAGTCTACCTAAAACGTTGCTAACTAATGAATTACGTGATAAAGCTCTGCTAAAGTCTTATTATACTGTCTATTCGTGTCGAAATGTCTGGAATAGCACATAACGCCGATTGGAGCTATACTCGTATTTGTTTCAAGTTAATAGCTCTACTAACTGATCATAGGCACGCAGAGGCCATACGAAAGAATTGAAATTGAAATTGAACGTATATTTTTTGATTAAAGATTTGATTAGAGGGTTTAAGAAGTAGAGGTAGGCCAAAGAAAAGATGGATGGAATGTGTGAAAGAGGACATGACAAGGAGAGGAGTGACTGAAGAGGTGACTTCAGATAGGGATGTGTGGAGAAGAAAGACTTGTTGCGCCGACCCCAAATAATTGGAATAAGGGCAGGTAGATGATGATGATATGTACTTAACTATTCTTATATAACTTAAATCGTACCTGCATAATATATTTGTAATAATTTATACCTTAAATAACGTATTTATTTATTATAATTATTGTATAGTTTTCATAGTTTATTTATGAATAAATTAAAAGTAAAAAAACTTTTAAGGCTTTTATGGCTTTTATATAAATGCCCTAAAAAGACAAAAATAAACTTTAACTTTACAACTTTTAGTATCAACTTATAACGTCATTACACAATTTATGTGTTATAAAAGCTTGTCGCGAGATTTACTTGTTTTAGAAATTGTTATATTTAAAATCAATCACATGAATTTGTTTATCTACACAAGAAAGTCTCTCTTAAAGGTTAAAGTTTACTTTTTTGTGTTAAATTTATAATTAACTCAAATCTCGCGACAAGCTTAAAAGTTTTTTTACTTTTAATTTATTTTTTACTTTATAGTTATCGCTGGACACGTTTCCAGTCTGGTCATCTCAATCAACGCATCATTATTGCAAGGTCGTTTGCCGGGTAATTTCGAACAGTCTAGGCCTTTAATAAGGAGACCTTCCAATTGATGATTTTACCCTACTTAAGGCCACATATGTTTGATCGGCAGCGAAGAGCTTCGAGCCTAAGTAAACAACGGCATGGTCGACGGTACTACCCTTCGTCCATTGCCGAGCGCCTCTGGAAAGCTCTGAAAGAATTTCCAGTGGCACCCGGTGGACCTTGGCCACCCGTGTGGCCACGGGTTTTACCCCGCATCTTTGGGGTCGGGTTTTATCCCGCATCGGTGAGTGAAGGCGTGCGTGGAGTGAAGCACGCAGCCCTTATAGCCTGCTTCTGTAAGAACTGTGGGTTGCTAGTCTGTCGTCCTCAGGCCGCGATCATGGAGGTCGTTGGTCCTGCGCGTATTTCAGTCTGCGGCGCCCTCGCCGCACACTTGGGAACTCAGCGGGGAGCGCTCCCTCACCCTACTGGCCGCCTCCTTCACGAGCATAGCCTGCTCGCAGAAAGAAACGGCCGCGTTCCACTGGCTTCCACTAGAGACCATGGCTCGTAGCATGGTCTCCAGCGAGAGGGTATCTACGCCCAAGCTCACAACGAGGTCCCGGCGCCGACTTGCCCACGATGAACATTCCACCAATATGTGGAGTACCGTGTCATCGCCGGAATTCTCATGTTTTGCACAATCCCCAGGTACAGTCTCCTGCAGGAAGCGTAAAGGGACCCCCCCTTTTTTCTTGCGTGAACCACGAAGTGTGGGATACCATTAGATATGTCTTTTAAAAACATTGAGAGGTTTAAGGATTTAAGAAGTTTGTTTGCGAGATATTCAACTATAAAGCTCATGTTTTTGGTAAATCAGAGCGCCCCCCTCTCTACCATTTAAATAGCTACCCCGGAAAATCTAAATTTGTGATGTAATGAACTTTAAAGCAAAACTATAACGGATCCGATAGCTCTGTTAGTTCAGGAGTTATATAGGTTATTATGTTTGACTACGGAACCCTATTCTATGAGTGGCCCGACACGCACTTGGCCGGTTCTTATTTCTTGTACAATCTACTAGACTATCCTGTGCTGTTATTTTATTAATAGTTACAACATAAGCTCGGAAATGTTCGAGAACATTTTTGTTGAAATGAAATGAAATGATTTATTTATTTGTATAGGTCACTAAATGGCTCTTACAAACGTCAGTAAGTACTTAAAATAAAAAATGTCATTGCTTCTATATTTACATGTACTGCCATGTTGTGATTGTGTACTTGTTGGTAGGTTGGATAAATTCGCAGATCTTCTTCAATCGCAAACACACCAGTTTGTTCTTTGTGTAACATACTTATTCATTAAAATAGCAAAATGTTCTGATTTAAGTTCACCAACTCGTAATGCATTCAAGAGATCTTTAAAAGTTGTGCTTCCTTGTTGTCTCATATTTTCTTTTAATTCAATTAACGAGAAAAAAACGCCATAGGTGTGTTGCTGGGAGAAATCTAGAGGGTTGTTCAAATACTTGATTTCCTCGCATAGGAGGTATTGCACATGCTAATTGAAAAATGAAGTTTATGTTTAGCATCTTATTTATACCTGGCATTCGTATTCTCCGTGCCTCGGAGAGCACGTTAAGCCGTCGGTCCCGGTTGTCATACTAACATCTATGGCAGTCGTTAGGGGTAGTTGGAGCCCTAAATCAAAAATCCGACCGGTCTAACTACAGAACTTCGATATCGCCCATGGGTTGTGAAGGTCAGATGGCAGTCGCTTCACGGAAAATATCGAAGTTCAGCCGAATCGTAGTTAGACTGGAAAGCCGAGTTGGGAAAAGGCTCGGTGAATGATGATTCGTATTCTCCGTAAGCCCTTTCATTTGATACCCATATTGCAGGACTGCATTGAACATAATTAGTCCGCCATCTTGTATGTGCCGCCATTTTGGATTTAGAAGGCCGTCAATGTTAACCATGTATTGTCATCCAAACAGAATGTCTATACAAAATTGCAGCTCAATCGGCAAAGGAAATCAGCTTCAAAATTGAGATGCAAGATTCCACCCGACCAAACATCATACTTACTTACAAACATTGCAAGCTAATAAAAAGCTTGTAAAATTCACTTGTAATATTTGGCACCAATATTTTACCCACCTTAACGCTTGCCTCTCTAAATACTTGTCCATTCTAAGGTTATTTTATAACATATATTAATAAATATTTTTGTATTTGAGTTTGAGATGCCTGTAAGATGTTGCTTTTAGCGATAACCTCGCCCTTTGTTGTATCCTATGATTTTTAAATGGCATACAACAAAGGTTATTCTAATCTACTCTACATATTTTACACTGTAGTTACAACGATATGTACACATAATACATTTATGTGCATTAATTTAGACATTACCTAGTAACTGCTAGTTGAACTTAATTGCTTCTTCCATTTCGTTAAGAAATAAACCCTTGTTCTCATATTTCTCTTACCATCCAAAGATTGCGTGGAAAAGATTGCTGCTTAGCGATAAGTAAGACATGTGAAGAATTGTCTACAATGTTACAATAAACTTACTTATCTATTACAAACTAGAAAACTAATTCAAACGGGCAACGCTGGGTGTGATACCCACAGTAGTTGATTATAACAAGAATATGATATAAGTTGAAAGGTACCACAAAATAAAATAGTCAATGTTTGGTAAACTTCTTCCTCTATAATGGAAGATATGAGTAGGTATTTCAATATAACTAAAAGCATTTTCTAAAATACTTGTTCCCTAAAGTAATTCAATTTTACACCCCAAATAAGTTGGCCACAAACCCGTGTAGGTTGATCGCCGGTCGTATGTCTATGTGGGTAGCAAATTTGTTTTGGGGATGGGTGCTAAGGGGTTGAGTGACAGCACATCTTAAAAGTACTCACCTTTACAACATTATTTCCAGCTTATTCACAAGTAATTTTGCATACTACAACGACTTGTAAAAGGAAATACTGTAACCAGGTCGCTTCACAATTATTTGCGTATGGAGTATATTCATATTGTGACATATTGAGAGTACCTATGTCACTATATTAATTTAGGTATGGAGATAGTCAAGCAGAAATGAATGAAGTTTGACTCAAACCGGCGACTGTTCTTGAGTCTTTTATCAAGTTGTGGAAGCCGCCATAGTTTGATGATCGACTCGGCAGTTGTAGATTGACTTTCTTTTTGTACACTATCACATTTAATGTCAATTCTATCCATCTTAAGGTTACTTAGAAGAGATCGCTCTATGCGATAAGGCCGGCCATTGTACAACATTTTTGTAACCGTATTTTTTTAATTAGGCTAAGTTTGTGCCTGAGATGTACAATAAATAATGTTTATGTTTGTGTTAACGTTCTGCCAACTGACCAGTCTCCACTAGACTAGGTATACCTACTTCGAAACTTATTGCGTTGAAACAATAGTTAAAACCTTACGCACCCTACACCAAAAGACGACTTCCTACTAAAAGCGATATTTCTCTTAAACATCTATATTAATAAAAGTCAGTTTTACGGTAAAATAATTCAATGTGTTCCATATTATTGGTATTTTCGGTGGCCAACATTTTGCTTTTAGTGAAATATTGCTGTAATATATTGAATCTGTAAAGAGTTTTCACGAAAACTGCTACATTTTATTTACAAAAATGACGTTATGAGCACTCAAACGTTCATTCAGTTTATAATACTAGTAGATAGTAAACTACAGAGTTCTAGGCCCTACTGGAAATTTGAGGACCGGTCTTCTTTCCTATTAAAGAAGGTTTTTTTAATGTCCACATGTCTATTGCCGTCTCGGGTAACACCCTCGTAAGGATACCCATATTAAAGAGGGGTGATAAAATATTTTAAAATTGGAAAGGTGGACGTGTGTTTCTACCTACCCCTTTGGGAAAACAGACGTGATTATAATATCATGATGATATAGACATTTTCACCACACAGTTTTCTACATGTTTATTTATAAAATAAATAAATAATAAATCATCATTTATTTCAGGTAATTTACCCATAAAAAAATTCATCAAGTCAAAACAGTTCAGTTATATCATTATATTAGCCGCAGAAAAATTATTATTATTGATTTTACAAATTAAAAATAAATGTCACAAAAATACCTACTGATTACAATTAAAACGTCACTAATAAGGAATACACTAAGTGTCATAAAAATAATATATATATACATATATTATAGAGTTTATAGCTGTAGTTAGTTTTACCTAAAGCCTATTCTGTGGTTCTACGACGTCACGTAACTAAACAACTGCTAGAAATTTCGAAAACAATCTACATTATTGGCTTGCTGAGTGTATTATTACACACTTACCTGTTCGATGCGTACATTAATACTGATGATTGCCTCTCCTTGTCAAGTTGAAGAACACTGGCCTTCTAAAGAACTCTTTACACTGTAGGACGTCTAATACCATTGATAAAGTGCTTTTATATGTGACGTAAAGATGTGTTAACAGTTATTCGGTATATGGCTTTACTAAACTCGCAATAGATAGTCTACAAAGTTATTGTAAGCTTATAGTTCGGAAACGAAACTTTTAGCAATATGTAGCAAAATATTCAAATGAGCAATAAGTTTGCTTATATATTTTGTTGTTCAAAACATTTTAAATTTCTATATTTACCTTATACTAGATTTTAGGATAGCACATTTATAGTAAACATAAAAACACACGCTATAATTAAGTCTACTTTCAACAATAAAACTAATAAAAATTTATTGAAGGTTATTTCAAATCGATACTGCACTGTATTTTCTACATATCATGATGAAATCGCGTGTAGTACTGTCAGACAATAAAGTAAGTATGCACAGGCAGGTCACGGGTCGCGGGGAAGTTTCCGCTTCGCTGTCATGTCGCGCCCTTCCGGCCTGCGCGGGCGCCGCTCGCTACATCGACCGTAACAGCACACACTAGCCTAGTACATATCCACTACCATAACATGCTATTGTCATCTAATAAATTAAGTCTAGCGATCTATAAAAATCATTTCATGCATAGCGGCACAGTGTATATTGTACACAATTGTAATAACGATTTAAAACTACTGTGAAGGTCTCTTAGGGACATTGTATTATGGTGGAAAGATTTTTTCATTTACCAAAAGAGCAGAGCATCTAAATCTAGAGTTCAGGTTAATCTCTGAAATAACTGAACTGAGTTTAACGGGACTTTTATCGACATATAGTTGATGTTATAAGAGTAAGTTAGCTTCTTTTTATTCCGGGAAATGTTGTTGAATTAGTACTAGTAAAACTATAAAATGCAGGTGAAGCCGTCGACAAAAGCTCGTAAATTAATATAAGATGTTATAAGCACGTGTGTAGGAAATTGTACGAACATTACCTGCGATTTACTTCACACATTTTTAAATGTATTTTGTTGACTTTGTTAATATACGCTTCGTTCCAATTAGTGCGCACGGTAAAGGCTTTTATTACGAAATTAATGTACTCGGTTAAGTGTTGTGAAAAACATAGCGGTATTAATTTAATAGTGACGTTATGTATGTGGTTGTGTGTAATGGCACCTGGGCCTTTGAGTTACTGTGGAAATTATATGGTTATTTTACCCAGTTTTATGTATCCCGATCATCACCAGCATCATTCACCGAGCTTTTTCCCAACTCAGTTGGGGTCGGCTTTCCAGTCTAACTACGATTCGGCTGAACTTCAATATTTTCCGTGAAGCGACTGCCATCTGACCTCCACAACCCATGGGCGATATCGAAGTACTGTAGTTAGACCGGTCGGATCTTTGATTTAGGGCTCCAACTACCCCTAACGACTGCCATAAATGTTCGTGTGACAACCGGGACCGACAGCTTAACGTGCTCTCTGAGGCACGGAGGGGTCTCAGTGTCTTAAGAAATGGTCATCCATCCTAAGATCGGGCTGAGTCGATGTAGCTTAACCTTTGCAATGTGTTAACACTAGACACTTGTCGGTTACCACTAGACCACGAGCCCCTCATCCAGCCATGTATCCCGATAATGTTTCTATTTATCAAATAAAAAAATCGCAGAAAATTCGATAAAATTCAACAAATTCTGATTGGTCTTTTGGCGTTACTAAATTGCGTATGTGTCATCATAATTAACTACTTCTCGAACGAATTATACGATCACACCGTGCAGGAATTAAAACCAGAACATGCTATCAGATTTGTACCTACTTAATAGAAATTGGGAGAAATGAAAATATTATGAGTTTTCTTTAAAGTTTCTATAAAATTGTACATGAAAGGTATGTCGTGATCGATATTCCGCCGTTTAACCGAATTTTATTTGCCCTAATTTCATTTGACATAATAGTTAACAGACATAATATTATATAACATAATATTAATTTGCCCTACTCTTAGTTGCTATATTAGTCACGTGCTAGAAGCTTTGTTTCCCATAAAGTCTCACACCATAATATCACTTGTCATAATCATTGTAAGCCCTAATTATCACATGCACTAATTATCACATGCCCTAATTATCACATGCCCTAATTATCACATGCCCTAATTATCACATGTCCTAATTATCACAAACCCTAATTATCACATGCCCTAATTATCACATGCCATAATTATCACATGCCCTACTTATCACATGTCAAAACATCAGTGAGGTTTAGGTTATGTTAGAACATGAAAGACAACGCACGAGCCGAGCGAGCGAAGGGAGCGTGCCGCGGCAGGGGCCGGCGAAGTGCCACAATCATTTGTCATAATCATAGCCCTTTTTTTTAAGTTGCCGCGCCTTGACGTGGCCATACTGCGTCCATTACCGGACGCCTCTGGTTGTTGCGGTGGTATTTACCCAGTGGCGCCCGGCCGATAATCATAGCCCTAATTATCAGATGCCATAACATCATTTGCCATCGTCATTGAGGTTTAGGTTACGTTAGAACATGAAAGACAACGCACGAGCCGAGCGAGCGAAGCGAGCGTGCCGCGGCAGCGGCCGGCGAAGTGCCAGTAAGCTAATAAGTAGGTAGGTACCTATTAGAATTAAATCGCCTACAAATGTATTTATAACGGGTTTGTAAATCATTTTAGAGCGCTTGTAGAAATATCCTGAGCAAATGCATAGCTTGGAAGGAGATTCGAAAACAATTTATTATGGCGCTTAAATATCATGTGTAATGATTATTATGGCAAAGTAATGGTAAGTAAGATGTTAAAAACTTTCAAAATATAATAGCATTAATTTTTCGCAAAATTAAAAAGGACAAACAAACGTCGTTAATTTGTTTGTGAACAGACAGACACAGTAGTTGTTTGTTGGTTTGTGTGTGTCCCTTTGCGTTTCTATGTAAAAAGTAAAAATAAAAAAAGGTAATGTCTTGTATCGGTGAATACCTATTTTGAATTTCGTTAGCATGAATTGCGGTTTCTACCCGCGTTAGTTATTGTGACAAATCCTACATCGCGCTAGTGATATTTGCACACTCCTACTTATAAGCAAATATGTTCTGGCTACAAATTTTGCTGTTCTCTCTGAGACAGTCTCGATAATGCCTCGTTTAGAGGCGAAACAATTGTCGACGTTTGTTTGTCCTTTTTAATTTTGCGAAAAAATAATGCTATAAATTTTGAAAGTTTTTAACATCTTACTTACCATTACTTTGTCATGGATTTTCGCCAAGTAACGCCTGCTTCAATCCAATATTTGATTATTATGGCGTTTAAATATTATGTCTAATAATTATTATGGCATTTAAATATTATGCCTAAAATTCATTTTGACGTTTAAATATTATATCTAATAATTATTATGGCAATTAAAAATATGGAAAACAATACGTATGGCACTCGTATCTTATGGTATCTAAATTTCGGGCAACTAAAAGTATGTCATATGTCTTTTAGGGCAAACAAAACATTCGGGCAAATGAAATTCGGGCAAAAGAAATTCTGGAATATGATGATTATGGTATATAATCTTCGGGCAAACAATAGACAACCGTCGTGATCTAGTGGTAACCGACAATGTTAACATTGCAAAGGTTAAGCAACATCTAGTCAGGCCAGTCTTAGGATGGGTGACAATTTTTGACACTGAGACCCCTCCGTGCCTCGGAGAGCACGTTAAGCCGTCGGTCCCGGTTGTCATACGAACTATATCTAACTAATCTATGGCAGTCGTTAGGGGTAGTTGGAGCCCTAAATCAAAAATCCGTCCGGTCTAACTACAGAACTTCGATTTCGCCCATAGGTTGTGGAGGTCAGATGGCAGTCGCTTCACGAAAAATATCGAAGTTCAACCGAATCGCAGTTGGCCTGGAAAGCCGACCCCAACTGAGTTGGGAAAACGCTCGGTGAATGATGATGATAAAATTGGACGTGCGATTGGTTGCTTACGTCAAGACGTTCAAATAATGATGACCAGTTTGAATATATATTCCCCACAATGTTCAAAGTTGGTATATCTAATATTTAGAAAAAACCGGCGAGTCAGACTCGCGCACCGAGGGTTCCGTACTAACCAGTATGCTTTTCAAAAGTTTTCTTTTATTTTTGCTATAAGCCGTCGCTTCATATCAAATTTCAAGATTGTAAGTTCACGGGAAGTACCCTGTAGGTTTTGATTCCCCTGCGAATGTCGAATATTTGCAGAATAAAAATCTGTATCTTTTGATTGCGTTGGCTTATAATTTTGATTTTTTCACAGCTCCAAGAGACAGTTGACCTGAGTATTTGATATGGATTTCAGCTTGATACTTCCACGCGTTCTTGAGAAAAAGGGTCTTGACAGACCGACAGACAGATGGACAACGAAGTGATGTTATAAGGGTTCAGTTTTTTCCTTTTGAGGTACGGATTTCTAAAAAGGGAATGTATCACGAAGTGAAAGCCCATTGGACTATGAATGCCCTTATGAACCGTCATTCACGTGTTCAAATTTCGTCAATACGCCATGGTGGTTATTCAGTAGAGATCGGAAACAATTAGACTACAGTGGCATTGTTCAGCCGAGCGCATATCCGTACGGCGCGATGCCCTACTGATTTACTCATGAATTCCCTAGTATCGTATGGCCATGGAAACGGTTCACCGAGTAAACAATTTTTAACTTTATAACCACTAAAATAAAATAGAACGTAGTATGGTATTTTTGAAAGATTTATTCCAATTTATTTGCTTCTTTTATTTTAGTTTATCCAGTAAACTTGTAGTGAAGAGTAGGTAGTACAGTAAATATCCTATAATCGAAGAGTGTTAGTGTTTTTCACATAGGAATAGTGAGTGTG
Organism: Nudaria mundana; assembly: GCA_963556515.1. Classification (NCBI taxonomy): domain Eukaryota; kingdom Metazoa; phylum Arthropoda; class Insecta; order Lepidoptera; family Erebidae; genus Nudaria; species Nudaria mundana. The sequence goes on along the minus strand of OY748288.1, from coordinate 15,170,974 downwards.
TCTAATACCAGTTCCTTACGTTACTTTGCTCGAAATACGTTTTCGCATTCCCTAACGTTACCGCAAGGGGCGCTGGTGTGAAATGTATGGCGAATACGAAAACGTATTTCGAGCAAATTAACGAAATAAACTGGTACTAGACACTCTGGTGACGTTTGCCCTATGTTCGGGGAGCGTGCTTTCGTTACTAGCGCACCACGGCTGGGCTCGCCTTGAAATATGACGTCATCAAATACATAACGCCACCGGACCCATCTTAACTGAAATAGTTTTTTCATTAATGAAAATAATAAATGTTAATAAAAAATATTTTTTTACGTATTTTGTTACAATTTTTTGTTTAAGTTAACCTTTGAGACTCACTTTCAAGATATCATTTGACGGGTATATTTGGCAATTGGTTCTAACTAATTAAAACTAAGTATTCCGATAATATACTTAGGCCGGATTCGACCAAACTTGAAGTTACACTATTAATTAATAATGTTACACCGTGTAATGTAAATGTCAAATATAGCAAATTAAATTTAACACAATTCTCGGTTTCCGATTGAGCTGAAACTTTGCACGCGTAAGTCGCATGACATTGCAAAATGATGATTTTTAACACCTAACGCTTACATCCTGTAAGTGGCTCTTCTTATAAACGGCAAACATAGTAACGACATTTTAGTAATACGTATTACAATAACTAGAAGTCGGTTAATGCAATTTAGGTAATGGTAAAGGAGACTTGCATTTCTCCTTTTATAGTCCGGTCAATTTAGACCAAAAAATGAGAGTGAAGGTGCATAAAGTCCAGGCAAGCTGAAAATCAGTAGAATTGTTAGCAAATAATATATATTACAGTAAGAATTACAATATACAAAATAAACATAATTATAGACTAAAAATATTTACATTACAAAATATCGTTTAAAAAATCCTCCGTGTCGTAAAATTGTTCAGAACATAATCAATATCAATACATATAATAAAATTGTAAATGTTCGCTGTCTGTACAAGGAAGATATATATGAGAAATTGATGCAGGGGGGCTTTATGAACGCAATAGAACCCCAAAACAAGGTTTTTAGAATTTTTGTCTGTTTGTCTGTGTGTCTGTTTGTCTGAATGTTTGAACACGCTAATCTCAGAAACGGCTTAACTGATTTGAATGCCGTTTTCACTAATGCGTTGCGGTACATTCAACTTAACATTTAGTGTTTGTTTCATTTCAAAAGGTTGATAAATAAAAAAGTTATGTCGATCTAAAGAATCACGCATAAACCCAAGTTAAGCAACCCCAGTCGCGGTTCTAACTAGGATGGGTGACCAATTGGCACAAAATATATCAAGTGACAGACATGACTGGCAGACATACATTACGCCTATATTCCCGAAGGGGTAGGCAGAGGTGCGTTACACATCAACACTGTGCCAGTACTTTTGTTGGTCCCACGTAATAGAGGGCAAGCGTATTGCTGATAGGGCACTTTAGAAGATCCATTTAAATCAAAATTACCGCAGCTAGGACAGGTGTTACATACCACTAATATAATAATATCTGCAGTCTGAGTAGCTCAGTAATAAATAACTTTGTTTGCAGATTTGATTTCCACTATTTGCTGTTTTATAACACGTGTGTATACATCAGTAATACCATGGACGTATTATAATATCTCTATGAATAATACATATACCTACATACTTATAAAAATATATAAAAAAGGGGAAATGCGTGTCAGAAAGCACAAAAGGTTCCGTGCCAAAAGGGCAAATTAATCTGTTTTTTAGTATTTGTCACCTTTTAAGTCAGTCTCTGTAATATTATTTGCTATACTAAATTAAATAAAGAGAGAGTTGAAATAATAGTGCTATGTAAGGTTGCTGCCTGTAACTGTATAAGTATTATTGTATACGACTCATCTCTAAATCGTATTATAGTAAGTGAGAATGCCTCAAAGAAAATCGAACCTCAGCCAATGCAGCAGAAATGACAAAAGGTTAAGATTATTTCGATCTCAGGAATCTGAAGTGGATCATGAAGTAAGACTTACTGCATCTCAGGAACGGCAGGTTTAGGTTACGTGCTTCAGAAACGTCAGTTCAGCGAGAATCACGACTGAGTTCACAGCGTTCTCAATTGATGGCCTAACGAAATTGAGAGAGCAGTGAACAGCGTGAGGTACGTTTATCCGCCGACTGTGAGGTTCACACCCTGTCACGTGAATCTGAGACCTTCACCGACAGGGAATCTCGCTTGAGTTCTCAAAGAGTGCTGTCGGCACGAAGTCGGTCTCAGGAAACCAATGAACAACGCGAAGCGCGTTTGACTGCTGATCGCGAGGCGCATGCTATGTCGCGTGAATCTGAGACCTTCACCGACAGGGAGTCTCGCTTGAGTTCAAAAAGAGTACTGTCGGCAATAACTCGGTCTCAAGAAACCAGTGAACAACGCATTCAAATCAATTAAGCCGTTAGTAGTACTAATGAACTTATAAACGGGCTGTGACAACATTTGTGACAGACTACATACACCAGATCCGAAGATACAAGGAGATGAAATTGCTTCAATCAGTGACAAAATATTAGCCGCAACTTTCAATGTGTCAACAAAATCATTTGGGTGAATACTGAATAACTATACTCAAGCTGAATAATGTTCCATAGTGCAATACTCCTAAAACAGTTATATCAAATCTCATAACAAATAATACGAAATCATATTTGTATTATCTTGGGTGACCTACGTTTCTCAAAAACTCGCACTCACCTACATTATTAAAACTAATGAAAGTGTGTACACAAGTATAAAAAGTTTAACCCTGGTACAGAAACTGCAAAGCAGAATTATGTTGGAGATAACAATATGGGCAACAATTTCAAAATATATTTGAAGTATCAATTTGTCCTCGAGGCATCGCTTGCGGAATTTGGATCCGAGGGCTGAGGATCAAATCTCGGTAGTCAATGCATGTTCTTTTTGAAGAATATTCAAAAAGGAAAATATTTAAAGGAGACGACACGGGTCCGAGCTGCATTGCATAAAATGTTCGTGGTAGAGGTTGTTTCATCATTCGATCATTCTCAATTAATCGGAGACTAGTCGGTGTTACGTAATCATACCTACGGTTAGCTAAAGTTCCAGCAGTGCCCCACAGAGTGCAGTGCATTGTTTGGCAGTAGGTACTCAACGAAGTGGTTATAGTCCGTTATAAAAATAATATGTATTTCTGTCATCGGTCGTATGAAAATTGCACAATTTTATATTATGTATAGTCGTTTATTTTGTGGTTGCATTTTTTTTTGTATTTTTTTGTTGTTTATTCAGTATTTTTTTAGTCGTTGGTAAAATAAATAACACTACCATGATTTCTTTAGACCTTATGGTATTGTATATTAGGTACTTAGTTGTGTGTAATCGGGTTGCGTTAAGTAGGTACCTACTTATCTAGTTCCGAGAATGCTGTAATTAGTGGCTGTTGCTATGTTTAAATGTTATTATGTTTGTGACTCGGTGATGTTCGAATTTTGATTAATGGGTTCTTTATTGTTAATTTCTAATTGAATATGTAGTTTTTTTTATTAATTCATCAATTCTTAGCATAAGACGAATAATGCGAAATTGACATGATATTTGCTTTCAGAATTAAATATTATTGATTTATATACATACTTTCAAAATTATTATTGATTGATACTGATTATGGCTGTATTGATAACTGGACTTTATCTTAATTTTTTTTTTGTTCTCTCTAGTTGAATGTTGATTTTCACCTGTTTTTGTTACGAAGTTCCTTTTAGGCTTGGTTAATAACTGCTGTAGTTTCTGAGGCATATTTTAGTTTATTAATAGGTACCTACTTTACGTAACATGAGCGCAGTAAGGTCTCCGGCTGCGACGTGCCCCTACTGCCCAGGGTCGGCGCGCACGTTCACTTCGCGCGGTCTGAAAATGCACATAGCTAGAAAGCATGGGGATGTCTCGCGGTCTGGGCAGAGCGATACTCAACAGGCTGTGAGTCAGCGGACGCAGTCTGAGACGGGGTCACCCCACTACGGTTCCTTGGAGAGTCTTGCTGGGCTGAGGGGGAGGGTACCGGTAATGAGACACATACCGAGGGGCGCGCGCAGCTTGGCAGCGGGCAAACTATGTAGTCTAATAGACAAATGTCTAGATAGTAATGGGGTGGACGATTGGTTTGCTCTGCTGTCCTTTGCGTATAGCGCCTTGAGGGTGCCCTCTAAATCATTGCCGGGCACTATGACGTCTAAAGTAAAGGTTAATATTAACGCTGTAGTTCTGTCCCAGTTCGACGACGAGAGTGACGAGTCATCGGTGAGGGTTGTGCCGCATACAATAATCAAAAAAATTGAATCAAAAGTGTTCGAGGGGGATTTAAGGGGAGCCGTTCGACTTTTGATGTCTACTGACGAATTTGCACAGCATGACCCGGAGACCCTGGCGGCCTTGAAGACAAAGCACCCCGCCCCGTTGCGCCCAATTGGCAGCTTCCCGGCGCCGGATGTACCATACACGCCCATTACCGTTTCACCGCAGGATGTGGCACTCGCGCTGCGCTCTTTTTATGCCGGGTCTGCTGCAGGCCTGGATGGGATTCGCCCTGGACATCTTAAGGAGCTTACGTCTACCGCGCCTGGGGACAACGGGCCGCGTTTAATGGCCGCCTTACCTAGGTTTTCGAATTTTTTGCTGGGCTTTCATTTGAACTCTGACGTGTGCCCGTACATGTATGGAGCCTCGCTCTTCGCTTTGACGAAAAGGGATGGCGGAATCAGGCCGATTGCTGTCGGTAGTACTTTTCGGCGTTTGGTGGCCAAGCTGGCCTGTCACGCGGTCAGGGATGGGATGGCCGAGTATCTCCGGCCGCATCAGTTGGGGTTTGGTACGCCGCGAGGCTGCGAGGCAGCTATCCATGCCACAAGGGCTTTTGTGATGGATGCGGACAATGCAAAGTAAGTGGTTTTGAAGCTCGATATTCGCAACGCCTTCAACACTTTGGAGAGGGATGTTCTGTTGAGCACTATTAGATACATAGTTCCTTCCCTCTTCCCTTTTCTTCAGCAGGTGTACCAGATGCCTTCAAATCTCGTCTTTGGGGATGAGCTTATACTTTCGCGGGTTGGAGCTCAGCAGGGGGATCCTCTCGGACCACTCGTATTTAGCCTTGCTATTCAGACGGTAATTTCCGAGCTCCAATCACCCCTAAATATATGGTACCTCGATGACGGCACCCTTGGAGGGGGGCCCGAGGTGGTTGCTCAAGATGTCTCCGTTTTGGTTCCACGCCTCAGGGAGCTGGGGCTGGAGGTAAATCCAGCAAAGTGCGAGATTTTCTTCTGTGGGGCCGAAGGCCGTGCTTGTGGCGCCCGCCTCGGTGAACTTCTCCCCGGTCTCAGCGAAATTTCACCCGCCAATTTCGACCTGCTAGGCTCCCCCATTTTCGTGGAGGCGGTGCCTGGGGCCCTCAATTCTCGTAGGGGCCTTCTCCTTACCGCTCGGGAACGTTTGCGGGACCTATCACCTCACGTGGCTATGATGCTGCTCCGCGTGTGTTTTGCGATCCCGAAACTAACCTACCTACTGCGAACTACTCCGACGTGGCTGTGTGCGGAAGCTGTTTCGTCTTTTGACGAAGCATTGAGGGTATCCCTCAATCTGCGGCGTCACTTCTCAATGTCTCATTCGACGAGCGGCAGTGGCTTCAGGCATCTCTGCCTGTAAGGTTTGGGCGCTTCGGATTGCGTTGTGTGCGGGACGTTGGCTTGCCGGCCTTCCTGGCCTCGGCTCATGGGGTGGCGAACCTTGTTGCTGTCATTCTTTCCGCTAATGGTGACGGGGCAAGCATACCCTATGTGCCGGAGGCACTGTCGACGTGGTTTGCTCTCGGGGGGGATATGGTGGTCCCAGGGACCCCACACGTGCAGCGAGCATGGGATGATGTTGGCGCTGGGAGGGTTTTGAGGGGGATCATGGACGTGGCTTCTGGCGTGGAGCTGGCAAGACTCAGGGCTGTGTCGCAACCGGAATCAGGGGCATGGTTGCAGGCGCTTCCTTCACCGCACCTGGGAACATTACTGGACGGTGACTCTTTGCGTGTGGCGGTGGCTCTTCGCCTGGGCTGTAGGGTTTGTGAACCTCATAGATGCATCAGCGGTTCAATGATGGAAGCCGATGGTCATCACGCACTTAGTTGTCACCGTTCCACGGGTAGGTTTCCGCGGCACCATGCCCTTAATGATATTATCCGGCGCGCTTTAATATTGGCCAATGTTCCCTGCGTCCTGGAGCCTCCTGGTCTCAGTAGGACTGACGGCAAGCGGCCGGACGGTTTGACCTTGATACCGTGGAAAAACGGTAAATGTATGGTGTGGGACGCTACGTGTGTCAACACTGTCGCGGCGTCTCACCTCGGTCGAACCGCCCACGCTCCGGCTGCGGCGGCTGAGGATGCGGCGGCCAGGAAACGGGAGAAGTACGCCGCAATGGACTTGCGTTATTTATTTATGCCCGTGGCGGTAGAGACCTTGGGCAGTTGGGGCTCCGAAGCCAAGAGCTTCGTCGCGGATGTGGGGCGCAGAATTAGAGAGAGGACCGGTGACTCTCGCTCCGGGTCGTTTCTGGTGCAAAGGTTATCCATTGCCGTTCAGCGCGGCTATTGTATCTGTGTGAACATATTTTTTTTTTTTTGTAAATTGACATTATTGAATTAATAAAGTGAATTTGCCTGATAGATAAGTAAGACGTACAATTTTAAGTTGCTCGGGAATTGTAATTCCGTATTTATTTTGATCAGTCTAATTGTTTAACTTAATGTTTAATTAAAACTTTTATTAAGCCGTTTCTGAGATTAGCGAGTTCAAACATTCAGACAAAATAAAAATCCTTTGGAAAAAATTCTAAATGGGACAGCAAATTACAGTGATTGTTAAATATAATTACTATTAGTACACACTATTAGGTACCCCAATGTATGTACTGATACAGACGCTGGCTGTGTCCAAATACCGTTAATCAATACATAATAATAATCAATCAATACATATAATAAAATTGCAAGTGGTCGATGTCTGTACATCGAAGACATAATAGAGAAACAGTTGTAGAGGGGCTTTATGAACGTAATAACCCAAAACAATGGTTTTTAGAATTTTTGTCTGTGTGTCTGTTTGTCTGAATGTTTGAACACGCTAATCTCAGAAACGGCTAAACCGATTTGAATGCGGGTTTTAGTAATGCGTTGTGGTTTATTCAACTTAACATTTAAGGTTTGTTTTATTTCAATCGATTCATAAAAAAATTAGTTCGATCTAAAGTACCACGCAGGCGGAGCTGCGGGCAACAGCTACACATAATAAATCAGTAACTGGTGATCAATAAAACTATAACACGCAGATGGAGCTGCGGGCATCATCTAGAATAATACGAGTATAATAAAATTGTAAGTGGTCGAACCCAAAACAATGGTTTTTAGAATTTTTGTACGATTGTCTGTTTATCTGTGTGTCTGTTTATCTGAATGTTTGAACACGTTAATCTCAGAAAGGGCTTAACCGATTTGAATGCGGTTTTCAGTGATTCATTGTGGTTTACTTAATTTAACATTTTGTTTTATTTCAATCGGTTCATAAATAATAAAGTTATGTCGATCTAAAGTAACACGCAGGCGGAGCTGCAGGCAACAGTTAGTTATAAATAAAATTTAAAAGTTCCCCATTATTCCCGTGTGTGGAAAAAATTTTATTCGAGGTCAAAGGTCCAAAAAATGAATTTTTCGCAATTTTCAGCAAAACGGTATGTTTTATCATAAAAGTACACTAAATAAAAATTGTAGGTCTTAAAATTATCTATAAAAATGTATCAATACTTTTTTCCTACGAGCCACCGTTTCTGAGATATCTATATATACAAATGGGAAATGTATTTTTTGTCCCCCCCTTAGCTCTCGAGAACTGCTTATGCTACAATGATGGTTGACCCCTCTATGGATAGCCCTCGATCTGGAGGCAAGCCAAAAATAGAAAATTTTACCTAGCCCTAAGGGGTCCAAAGTTATAGGCCAAATAGATATGGGGAACCAAATCACATACCTCAGGGGGACCGCTGAAGAAATAGTAAAATTGTTCCCGGCCCCCCTGAACAGGCGCAGAGTATGGCACACCGCAGGGGTTTTAGTGTGTGCACATAACCGTGCGATGTCCCCGCACCGTGCGGTATTCGTTAGGAATCAACTCTACGTACCCAAAAAAAAAAAGATGTAACATACCACTAAATAGACGGAATCTCGGCAGTCAGTGCTAGCTTACAACACTTTAAAAATTTGTAATAAAAACGCATAAGCTACTTATAATACTAAGTGGTCAACTATTTTATCTTGCACTGCTGCTTATCAATTATATCAATGCTAGAAAATTCTTCACTGTAGGTTACATCGTTTTAGCTTTCCATAAAAACAGAACGTTACAGCATTTTAAAATACTTAAAATTAAAACAATGGTAAGTAAAAATTTTTTTAAGAAAAAACTTTTTAGCATTAATTAATAGCATTAATTTTTCGCAGAATCAAAAGGACAACAAAACGTCGACAATTGTTTCGCCTCTAAACGAGGCATTATCAAGACTGTCTCAGAGAGAACAGCCGACAGCAGAGTTTCGCTGTTCTCTCTGAGACAGTCTTGATAATGCCTCGTTTAGAGGCGAAACAATTGTCGACGTTTTGTTGTCCTTTTGATTCTGCGAAAAATTAATGCTAAAAAGTTTTTTCTTAAAAAAATTTTTACTTACCATTGTTTTGTCATGGATTTTCGCCAAGTAACGCCTGTTTCTATCCAATATTTGATACTTAAAATTAAATAATTATTTTGTTGCCATAGTAAATTTCCTTTAAAAATGATGACAAAATCAGGAACGAATATGTCCGTGGTAGCTTTAGAGTTGCACCCATACAGGACAAGCTTACCGAGAGCCGTCTACGATGGTATGGTCACGTCATGAGACGACCCGAAGATCATGTGGTCAAAATGGCCCTCAACCTCCCAGAAAGACTAAGGGGCCGCGGCCGCCCCACTTCAACATGGTGTACCAGTATGGCCCGGCTGATTAAAAAGGAAGATTTGCAGGATCCTGTAACCCAGCACCGTGCCACTTGGCGCCGGCTAATTAGGAGAGCCGACCCCACTTAAAGTGGGAAAAGGCTAGGACAAAGAAGAAGTAAAATTCCTTCAGGTTACAGCTTTTATAGATCCTTAAAAATAACCTGATTTTGAAGGACACTTTTATAGCTCATGTGAATCACAAAAACAAAAATAAGAATACGTTTTTACACATCAAGTTTTTACGATGACGATGAATAGTAAGTAATAAAGGTATGATTTTTTCCCTCATTTCAGAAACGTTTTTTGGCTCTGGTGAAAACTTCGTGTTGTGGCGCTTACACTAAATAAGTTTTCTTCCATCGATATCTGCTTAGCGTTCATTACCGGGTGACCCGAGTACACCTACTTAATGTTAACCCCATTGTCCATCTTGGTCTAAGATAGTATTAGGCAGGCAATTTGTGTATAATTGTCAAGGTTTATGTATGCATGCAGTGTCGTCGTGTAAGCGGGACCGCAGTACATAACTAGTTTGTATCTCGGTCGTCGGCTACTAAGTGCACCTGTTCCCATCTGTCCGAGTACTTAACCTAATAATCAGTAATTGCATTTGGTGCCCCAACGTTGATTAGCAGGCTCTCCGAGTTGGCCGGCTAAGACGCCATATTGATACCTACCTGATTTGTGTTTGAATTATGTGACGTTATACAGATACTTTGAACTGTTAAGATTTACGGAATCGCCTTACATTAGATTTAATTAAACCGCCAACGTAAAGTCGGAGTCGCGCACAAAGGGTTTTGTACCAAAACGGCAAAAAAATCACATTTGGTAAAAGGGAGCCCCTTAAATATTTATTATATTCTGCTTTTTCCTATTTGTTGTAATAGAGGCAACAAAAATACATGTTTGAAAATTGCAACTTTCTAACTATCGCGGTTCATGAGATACAACCTAAGACAGATGGACGGACAGCGAAGTCTCAGTAATAGGGTTCGGGTTTTACCCATTGGGTACGGAACCCTAAAAAATAGTTACAATAAGTCAATGTTTACCAGTGTATCGATTCTGGCGTAGATCGCCATAAAATTGAATGTTTTTATATGAATCTTAAAAGTTTACCATAATAATAAATCATTAAACATTGCAGTCACTCAAATACTTTTATAGTTACGGAAAAAGAATAAAAAAGAGCCATACATGTTTGTCATCGATGTATATTATTTAGAAACCAATATAAGAGATAAAATAATTTTAGTTTACAATTGCTTAAACTACATTACCTGTTAACGTAGAACTTACAAAATAATTACTCAACGTGGAAGATACCAAGTTTACCTAAATACAAATTATATTAACAATACTTGAAACATCGACATAATACCAACTAGTATACAACCTAGAACTTAAATGTACCTTATCCATCTAGCATATTCTATACATGGTTTTCTGAGAGACATCGCTCTTTACCGATGAATAAAGAGCAATCCGTACATTATTTGATGGTGTGTACTGTGACTGTGTTAACGGTAAGTATGAATTTACTCTTATGATTATTATTAAATAAACTTGACCTAACTTGCTGACACAAACTTGACCGTATTTCCTGAAGAATTTTATTATAATTTGACATTTTAGCTTTGGTAATATTGTATAATTATACCTGGATGACCAATTTACTTAAGGTAACCGCAAAAATCGGGTTCCCAGTTACTCACATATCGAACAACGTTTCTTGTCCTGCACCTGGAGCTAGTTAGGAATAACTAGTTCTTCCGTGCGGGACTATTAACTAATCAAGCATTACCTTGACATTGGCGAAATCATCGATGAACATCGATGGAGCCACGTTTTAAAAAAAAAAGAAGAAGAAGAAGTGGTATGTGTTCTTGTTGTTTGCAGCTTTAAATTGTGAACCATCTTGCTGTGACCATTGATCATTCATTCGTAATTTGTAAATGCCATTGTAACAAAAAATTACATGTCTTTTCTAGGCTAAGTATAAAACATAATTGTATTCCACCTGTTTTATGGGGATAAATTCTTACTCACTTACTGTGTTTCCAAACACGGAGGTCCTGCGTCGAACGGGCATGGCGGGTATGGAGAGCATGCTGATGAAGGGGCAGCTTCGTTGGTGCGGACACCTTGTGCGAATGGGGAACCACAGATTGCCAAAAACTGTATTCTACTCAGAACTCAGTTCAGGGAAACGGCAGTCTGGGGGATAGTACCTGCGCTACAAGGATGTCCTGAAGCGCCACTTGCTCGCTGCTAACTTGTCTACCGATGAGTGGGAAAATCTGGCGGGCCAGTGAGCGGAGTGGCGCAAGTCCGTCCATGAAGCAATCGATGGATTCGAGAGTGATCGCCTGGCGGCGCTGGAGGACAGGCGCCAAATCCGAAAGTCTCGCCCCAAGTCCACATACACCTACACTTACAATGTTCGAGGGGAACTTTACTGTGCGTCCTGTGACCGCACTTTCAAAACTAAGTTTGGTTTTGCTAGTCACATCCGTGCTCATATTAGAGAACGGAATTCCGAGTGAAAGGGTGTCGCCGTCGACGGATACGTCTGGGAGGACATCATCATCATCATCAGGTATAATGAGAAATAGGTTGCACACTGTGTAACATGGGTACTTCTCATTATGAGTATTTAATTTATCTTATCTAAACGCTCAAAAGCACTATGCACTTATACATTACCTACATACCTAGTTTAATGTTCTAAGCCGGGTTGATACGCAGAGTTCCAAATATCAGCAAAACAAACACTAGAATGAAACCTAAAGAACATAATCAAAGGTAAACTGACATGGCCCAATATCGTCCAAGCGATTTTTCCGTAGAAAGAATATCGTTCATCAAGACTGTCGGGAGATTTGTACGAGAAAGTGTAGAATATCCACATCGCAACGTTGCTGATGAGAAGAAACATGAGGATCTCACGACCTGGCTTCCTTCGGCGTAGTTTCTTAGAATTGCTGCAGCGACGGAGTCCATCCATTATTAGTGGAACTTGGACTACCACTTGTATTACCTTGAAATGCAAGGACAAAATATTACTACATAGAAACACAAACACACACATTCAAAGTCATGTTTCGTCTTCAAAAGTGTAGACAGAAATAAAATACACGTCAAAATTTGACACAACAACCGACTTCAAATGAGCGAAATGGGACCACTTCGGAGTAGCTTCCATTAAAAAAAAACAAAACCGGTTCACCCAGTTCAGAGATATGAGGTAACAAACAAAAAAAACATACAGTCGAATTGAGAACCTCTTCCTTTTTTGGAAGTCGGTTGAAAAAGAAAGAATATTATGTTTCGAAATTTAACACACATGGAGCGCGAGCCTATTGCAATTGCCGTATTGTCTCTTAAGTTTTTCTGCAGGCGAAACATAATAGTTACAGGTTACTTAAAAAAATATTATGGGTTGTATCATTTATATGTTGTATTTTAATACGCAAACTTAATTAATGCCTGATACACTATTTACAAAACCAAATTTCTTGAAATTTGTTGCAGTTGTGTTTACGTTGCGGATTTCTTGACCTTCGAAAAGTGTGTAAATTTAATAAAAATATTAATTGAGGTGATCTGAACAAACTAATTTTTAAGCAACAAGACACATTTAACAATATAACTTACCATAACACAGAAGTTTATGCTCTTAACGACATTTCCCAAAGAGATCGTGGCAAACAAAGATAAGGCAGCTTCTATGAAGAAGGCAGGCAGACAGATAAACAGAAGAACGTCATCGAGAAGAGATATAGGGTGTTCATTGATATCTAACTGGCGCATCTGATGAAAAGCGATCACTGCTCCAAGCAGCATAATTAAATGCATACCCAGCGCTGTGGCATCGTTCAAAGTGTAGCCAATTTCCACAAACTCCCTGTAAAAGAATTAAACCATAAGTCACGTAAAGTAAGGATTAGGGGTTATTCTGTCCACTATAGAACTAGGACTAGTCTCCCTTCTATTATTGTTGCTTATATTGAAAAAAAAATAGCAAAAGGTCAATTACTAGGTATCGTTATGTAAAATCAAGATTTTAGGCGTTACTTTGACGTACATTTTATGGAGTCCAATTAAAAGTGTATTAGATTCTATCAAAATCGAGGCTTAAAAACGTTCTAAGAGGGTCTGCACGCACATCTTGTCAGTAGTTTTATTGGACACACGTAACATTCCTGTTTATTAATGGATTTGGATCTGCGTCAGATCTAGTTCCGTTGCATAATAAAAGAATACGTTTCGTAGGTATTCCAGTTGCATCCGTTCCAGTTTGCCAGAACTTTAGAAAACTAAGATCAGAAAATAGACATGTCCAAAACAATACTCACTCTCCAACACTACTGAAGACAAATCCTATAATAAGCATTCCAATGATAACTACTGTGACCACGAGACCTAGGAAAAGGCCACGGTTGGATGCATGACAGTCTGCGTAGATAACAATGTTGCTTGTGAAATCATTATCTTCATTGGCTGTTGGGATTCTAAAAATAAAAACGAATATTTATTTAATTTTGTAATTTAGGTGCTAAGCTAACTTTTTTTATAAATCGAACTTTATACGAAGACTTAAGACAAAGCAATTGCAACCTATTTGTAGACGGTCGAATGCTCTGATGGCTTTTCACCAATCAGGGAAGGGAAGTGTCGACTTTGAGTCTCGTCCAAAACCATTAATTTTTGCAAATTATATTGAAAATAAATAGGTTTAAAAATTCAAAAAATTTGGCGTTAAATTATTCTGCATTCAGTACGCACCTGCACATATGATAATGATCATCTGAAGCTGAACTTGTATCTGAAGGCTCCTCATTATCACAATTGCCAATGTTGCTCCAGATAATATAATATACAGCCACTGAAAAATATTTTAGAATACATGGCCTGAGTCAAAATTGACAATTTCAATGGAGCAAATACCGCGTGTGGCAGTAAAATTCGATTCTACAAGATAACGTTGTATATTGTTCAGTAATAAATTGAATAAACAACGCCAGAGATGTATTCTTTTGATCTGTGTTTACTTGCATACATACATAATATACCTACACACCTGGTAGGTAATAAATAATAAGTTATAGTCTGAAATCAGTGCCTAGTATAACGTTCAGGTTCAGATGTCGTTGCTTGTTGCTTAGCTCACCAATGACCTAGAGGTTCGTGTCTAACTTCAACATAAATGTAATAGACATTTATATTTAGCTGGATTATTGGTACATAAATTATGTTAGTTTTTCTATGTTCGTGTTCAGAATAAGATTCGGGAAGAACGAGTTCAACAGATTTCGATAAAGATTATTCGACAACGGAACTCAATCTAAAATCTTACGCACAATACTTGCATTTTCTGTAAACCTCACCAGCAGGCCTAGCGTAGTCAACGATCGACAATAACCACTGATTACGCAGAAAATTTCAAATAATTTTTGATCACGTGACCGAATTTTTCTTCGATATGATTAGTTGAATTTGTCGATTGACTTAAGTCGACACTGTCATGCTCTTACGGCAGGAACTTGGAATGCTTGGATAGTGACGAACAGCTAAGGCACCATCAAGCTACAAATTTTTTATCCAAGCACACTCCGATCAATAGGCTTCTTATACAATCAGATGTACTTACCGATAAGAATGTTGAATTCAACGCTGAAAGGATATAGGTAGGGGGAGAAATTTTCGAATATTGAATTTATGGCCTGTCCACCAATACATTCCGGATTGTACAGGTTGCTAATGTCGATTATACGACTTTGTGTACCATCTGTAATGAACAATTCTTTAAAATACAATTTTTTTAAACTACTGTGGTTATAATGCTGTGGTTGTTTTATAATAATATTATCAATACAATTGATTTAACAATTGTATTAATAATATTTCTTGAATGTTGCGTCGTACACACATGACTTCATAAAGTTTGGTATATCACACATTACAATGGTAAGTAAAATGTTTTAAGAAAAAACTTTTTAAAATTATATAATAGCATTAATTTTTCGCAGAATCAAAAAGACTACAAAACGTCGACAATTGTTTCGCCTCTAAACGAGGCATTATCAAGACTGTCTCAGAGAGAACAGCAAAATTCGTGGTTGGAACGTGTTTGCTTATAAGTAAACGCGTGCAAATTTCATTATCGCGATGTAGGGTTCTTTACAATAACTAATGTGGGTAGAAACCTCAGATCATGCTAACTAAGTTCCAAAAATAGGTATTCACCAATACTTGACCTTATCTGTTTGATTGAATTACTGTCTCTTGATAAGTTGCGTAGAAAACCCAAATGACACACACAAACCAACAACAATTAATGTGTCTGTCTGTTCGTAAACAGATTAAGTAAGGGAGATGTGTGAAAATCTATTTGTTCGTTGAGTAAGGTGTCCGCATCTCTTCTAACTATTTCTAGCCTTTCCCAAACACTTAACTTGAACCCTTTCTCACATAAACGTAAAACTTTAAAAGTGTTACTATTGTTCAAGGAATGACCAGTGTCAAGAAGATGCTTCGCGAAGAGGGATTTTTCAGGACAACCATTGCGGGACGCCGCTCTATGTTCCTTATATCTAATATCGAAGGACCTGCCAGTCTGTCCCACATACTTCAAACCACATTCATCACAACTCAACAAATAAACACCTGATCTGCGTGAGACCGACACCGAATCCTTGCCATTACATAGCTCCCTCAAGGTATTCTGAGTTCTAAAAGCAACAAATATACTACTTTCCCTCATGATCTTAGCTATACTCAACGAGACGGGACCCACGAACGGCAAACAGGCCGTGTACTTCCTAGGTGGATCTTGAATCGGATATAATAAATGAAAACTAGCCTTTCTGCGTTTTTTATTTAATAATGAGTGAACCATTCCTACGTCATAGCCATTACTTTGTGCTATGTAGCAAATGATGGACAATTCTTCACCAAATGCCTGTGGGCTCAACGGTACCGCCAGTAACCTGCTCAGTAAGCTGTGGAAAGCTGCCATTTTATGTTGCCATGGATGATTGGATGAGTAAGGAATAACTGTGTCTGTAACTGTTGGTTTCCTATAGATACGGAACTCATGAATACCGTTCCTTCTAGTAATTGAAAGGTCCAAGAAATTGAGAGTGGAATCTGACTCCAACTCTAGTGAAAAATCAATTCTAGGGTGTACTGAGTTCAACTTGGAGACAAGGACACTGAGCTGACGTTTTGTTCCTGTCCAACATATAATAATATCATCCACATATCTAAAATAGTACAAGACATGAACGTTCCCAACTATGTGGTTAGTCTCGAATGCATCCATAAATATTTCAGCTATTAAAGGACTGAGTGGCGATCCCGTAGCCAAACCATTCCTCTGTAGCAAAAAACTGTTGTTGAATTGAAAGTAATTCTGAGTCATACACAATCTTGTTAGGTTATAAATTTCTTCTATTTTATTAAAATTGATCCTTTTTATTGTTAATTTGTGTTTCAAAATATCTAATACTTCATTATACGGTACGTTAGTGAACAAACTTTTCACGTCCAAAGACACAAGTTGAGCATTGGACGGTAACTTAATATTTTTAATCTTGTTTATGAGGTCAGTACTATTTTTTATAGAAAATTTTGGGTTAAAATCTATTGCTTCTTTAATGATTGTGTTCAAAAACTTCGACAAATTGTATGCTGGCGCCCCCCTGTATGCGACAACAGGTCTAATTGGGCACCCTTCCTTGTGTATTTTTGGAAGGCCATAAAACAACGGGCAACTGGGATTCATGTTTATCAAAGTTTTATGCAACGAAGAGTTCTCAGGGAATAAATAAGTCGTGGATTTCAAAGCAAGCCTTAGTTCTGCTTGGAACTTAGCTGTAGGATTGAAGGTTAAGTGTTGAAAATCATCAGATGAAATGATGTCATTGACTCTTGCTATGTAATCCTCCCTCGGGATCAAAACCACGGTGTTACCCTTATCAGCCTTACTCAGAACCACATCTCCGTCCCTAAGTTTGTTGCGAATCGACCTTTGTACAGTCAATTCGGAGTTAAAAGTACCAGACAAACAAACAGAATCGATTTTTTGTGCAACCAGTGCCTTCAACATTATGTCACCCTTTCGTTTGTCGTTGAAGGCACTGGTTGCACAAAAAATCGATTCTGTTTGTTTGTCTGGTACTTTCGCTTTCGCAACAAACTTAGGGACGGGGATGTGGTTCTGAGTAAGGCTGATAAGGGTAACACCGTGGTTTTGATCCCGAGGGAGGATTACATAGCAAGAGTCAATGACATCATTTCATCTGATGATTTTCAACACTTAACCTTCAATCCTACAGCTAAGTTCCAGGCAGAACTAAAGCTTGCTTTGAAATCCACGACTTATTTATTCCCTGAGAACTCTTCGTTGCATAAAACTTTGATAAACATGAATCCCAGTTGCCCGTTGTTTTATGGCCTTCCAAAAATACACAAGGAAGGGTGCCCAATTAGACCTGTTGTCGCATACAGGGGCGCGCCAGCATACAATTTGTCGAAGTTTTTGAACACAATCATTAAAGAAGCAATAGATTTTAACCCAAAATTTTCTATAAAAAATAGTACTGACCTCATAAACAAGATTAAAAATATTAAGTTACCGTCCAATGCTCAACTTGTGTCTTTGGACGTGAAAAGTTTGTTCACTAACGTACCGTATAATGAAGTATTAGATATTTTGAAACACAAATTAACAATAAAAAGGATCAATTTTAATAAAATAGAAGAAATTTATAACCTAACAAGATTGTGTATGACTCAGAATTACTTTCAGTTCAACAACAGTTTTTTTCTACAGAGGAATGGTTTGGCTACGGGATCGCCACTCAGTCCTTTAATAGCTGAAATATTTATGGATGCATTCGAGACTAACCACATAGTTGGGAACGTTCATGTCTTGTACTGTTTTAGATATGTGGATGATATTATTATATGTTGGACAGGAACAAAACGTCAGCTCAGTGTCCTTGTCTCCAAGTTGAACTCAGTACACCCGAGAATTGATTTTTCACTAGAGTTGGAGTCAGATTCCACTCTCAATTTCTTGGACCTTTCAATTACTAGAAGGAACGGTATTCATGAGTTCCGTATCTATAGGAAACCAACAGTTACAGACACAGTTATTCCTTACTCATCCAATCATCCATGGCAACATAAAATGGCAGCTTTCCACAGCTTACTGAGCAGGTTACTGGCGGTACCGTTGAGCCCACAGGCATTTGGTGAAGAATTGTCCATCATTTGCTACATAGCACAAAGTAATGGCTATGACGTAGGAATGGTTCACTCATTATTAAATAAAAAACGCAGAAAGGCTAGTTTTCATTTATTATATCCGATTCAAGATCCACCTAGGAAGTACACGGCCTGTTTGCCGTTCGTGGGTCCCGTCTCGTTGAGTATAGCTAAGATCATGAGGGAAAGTAGTATATTTGTTGCTTTTAGAACTCACAATACCTTGAGGGAGCTATGTAATGGCAAGGATTCGGTGTCGGTCTCACGCAGATCAGGTGTTTATTTGTTGAGTTGTGATGAATGTGGTTTGAAGTATGTGGGACAGACTGGCAGGTCCTTCGATATTAGATATAAGGAACATAGAGCGGCGTCCCGCAATGGTTGTAATGAAAAATCCCTCTTCGCGAAGCATCTTCTTGACACTGGTCATTCCTTGAACAATAGTAACACTTTTAAAGTTTTACGTTTATGTGAGAAAGGGTTCAAGTTAAGTGTTTGGGAAAGGCTAGAAATAGTTAGAAGAGATGCGGACACCTTACTCAACGAACAAATAGATTTTCACACATCTCCCTTACTTAACCTGTTTACGAACAGACAGACACATTAATTGTTGTTGGTTTGTGTGTGTCATTTGGGTTTTCTACGCAACTTATCAAGAGACAGTAATTCAATCAAACAGATAAGGTCAAGTATTGGTGAATACCTATTTTTGGAACTTAGTTAGCATGATCTGAGGTTTCTACCCACATTAGTTATTGTAAAGAACCCTACATCGCGATAATGAAATTTGCACGCGTTTACTTATAAGCAAACACGTTCCAACCACGAATTTTGCTGTTCTCTCTGAGACAGTCTTGATAATGCCTCGTTTAGAGGCGAAACAATTGTCGACGTTTTGTTGTCTTTTTGATTCTGCGAAAAATTAATGCTATTATATAATTTTAAAAAGTTTTTTCTTAAAACATTTTACTTACCATTGTTTTGTCATGAATTTTCGCCAAGTAACCGCCTGTTTCTATCCAATATTTGATATCACACATTGTTTTTAGACTTTTTTTTTTTTTTTTTTTTTTTAATTCCGCGGCCCAAGGCCGCGGCCGCTCTAACGTCCGTTGCCGGGCGTCTCTGGTTACTAGCAGAGGGTATATCCAGTGGCGCCCGGCGGACTTTGACCACCTCTGTGGTCTCTGCGGGTGTTTGGTCGGGACGAGAATCCCGCGTCATTGGGGTCGGGTTTTATCCCGCGTCAGTGAGTGAATCTGGTTGCGTGCTATGGGGCAAAGGCCCCGCAGCACGCAACCCTTCTAGCCTGCTTCTGTAAGGACGGTGGGTGGCGATCCCGCCGTCCTCAGGCCCCGATCATGGAGGACGATAGTCTTGGGCGTAGTCGCGTAGTCTGGGGCGGCCTGGCCGCCGACTAGCACACAATAGACTCACTTTGGAATGTGTCGGCGATTTCTGTATTATCTCCATTGCCATACACTGTGTTGGCGTAAAGGGTAAGTCCGAGGATAGTTTCTCGAACTATAGCGGATACCCAGAGGCAGAGGCTAGTACCAATGAGGTGCATAAACGCTATGTGAGCTAGACCCTGAGAACAAATGAGGTAGATATTACATTTGGACAGATTATGATGAATCACACGCAGGTTGGTGCTTTAAGGTGTGTCGGCAGTGGAATCAGAATTGAAAATGCAGATATTATGTGTTTATTTGTAGGCTAAAAAGTGTTCCTTGAAGTTGAATTGTTATAGATCGTGCCCATTTTTATTCTCACGTACGACGATTTGGAATAGATACTCCATTGTCTACACTAATTGCATATCTAAATAGAATTTAAATGAATGTCTGTGTTACTAAAGATATAGTTACCTGAGTTTTCAAGACGATCACGTTCGAGTACTTGAATACAAAGTACAGCTGTATGAAGCAGTAGAGCGGGATCATTACATCCAGTACAACTTGTAAAATGTCCACACAATCATCGTTATCAATAGAATCGTCTGTCATAATACCTATTTGAACGGCTAGCAGAAGCATCGAGTGGACCAGATGTCCCAAAGCAAAAGCTGAAAGAGAATTTCCTGTAAGTTCATCGTTTTTACCCTTCATATTTTTTAACCCACCAGTAAATTCAATTCATTTCTCCGTAATATAAACCCACAACAGACTATCACCACAGCTGACACTATCTGAATTAAAAATAATTCAGATAGTGTCAGCTATCCCAGATAGAGTTACCATATGAGGCTCCCTCAATATATCAGGTGTATGAAGACTCACTTACCTGCCGCACCCATTTTCAAATAGAAACTTCCAGAATGTCGGCCTTGGCTAAAGCAATATTCATGTTTGACAGGTATTAGTATCGGTGTTGGCATGTTAGTCCTGATTGAATCTGGTGTTCGATCTCCAGGTGTCATTTGACCCATCATCTCCTGCAAAATTAATTTATTTATTAGGGACTATGGTTTTGCGTTTTGTTCAAGGCATATTTATTGTGTTTGCGTAATAATCCTTTGGAATGCTAACGTAGATGTTTGTTGACTGAATAAAGATTCCCTAACATACATAGGGTAACTCATCTGGTAACTAAAAACCCCCAACAATCAATATCCACTAACCACAATAGGGCGCGAGCCTTTGCCGCTTAATGGGAACTTATTACATTTGTCAGAAGGTTGACCTGAGCTCTAAGATATTGGTGGGACCTCTTTACACCCCCTAAACCAACACAGCCTTTAAATACTAATATAGTTTGCTGTCGAAATAAGCCAAGAACATTCCGATAATCGGATTTGTTTTAAAACTAAAAAAAAATCTATAATTTGAACATCAACAGCATCACTTACCTCTTGGTTTAAGAAATATGCTCTAATTTTTTCGTCATGTAAAGCTTTAATTTGATGGTTTCTCTGGGCCTTGTTCTTATAACGTGTAATATCAAATAAGAGATAGATGATGTATAACAATCCCATCGCACAGAGAATTATTGAGTATATCTAAAAAGATGAAAATTTCAGTATCACGAATATAGTTTCTATATCTTTATTTTGTGGTAACCAGAGACTTGGGATGCCGCTCGCTTCGCTCTACTATATCTATGGTGGTAACAGTGTTTTCTCGCCTACGTAACCTCAATAAGGTCCTGCGTGAAGATACCATTAGTGTAGTTTGCCATAATGCCAACAATTCTAATGCAATATTCAGTGAGAAAGCAATGTGTTTTTGTTCAATATGTCATCAATCGCAATTAAAAGAAACTCCCACGGTTCAAATCGAGTTATTTTATTAGTATTGAATTATAGCTTACCACAGATATAGAAGCATTGACGAAAGAATCACCGATGTAGATAATCAACCCTAATGTTACCAGAAATATTGAGTAAATGCAACTTATTATTAGTGTCATATATTTTCTGAAACAAGGTAATACTAATTCAAGAATAAAAGTAATAGGCACATAAACAAATAATCTAGCCCTCAAATTGGGTTAACATTTACAATTTTTACAAATGTGTGGTGTAACAAGGATAGATAGAGTAAGATACGAGTACTTGCATTAGAGGAAGTTTGAAAGTTTCGCCAGTGAATGAAAAATTGAGAAGCGAGCGATTGTCATGGTATGGACATGTTGTGAGAAGAGAGAAAAATAAAGTGGTTAGTCAAGTGAAAAGTATGAATGTAGAGGGCTATAGAAAGAGGATATGACAAGAAATGGGGTGACAGAGAAAATGATGGCTGACAGGGATGTGTGATGGCCCCTCCCTCCCTCAAAAATAAAAGTGCTTGTGGTCGGAGTCAATTTTCGCCATTAGTGTGGTGTTCGATGAACAAACATACGTCACCGAAACGCAAGACCAACCTCTCAGTCAGCTATGCGATTACGAACGCTTCAAATATGTGGGTATACTAACTTAGTCTGTTTTATATTATCCTCAGGGCTAGTAGGAGGTGGTGCTTGAGTTTCCACGGAACGTATGGACTGTGCGTCTATTACTGACCGCGGTCGAGGCGTTCCGGGGCTCCGCTGGTCCGTAAAGAACCTATAGCTATCTGAATTAAAAAAATGGAATATTAATTAAATAAAAATGTCAACCGGTCCGTCAACGCATTAATTGTTTTTTTCCTCAAAAGCACTCTAATCTCTAAAACTATTAGGTTGAAAGTTAATTCATGTCACTTATATTTCGTATAGGTTTTTATGCCGGGTGTAGGTTCTTCGGTATTTAAAAACGGGTAGTATTTAACTGCTAATCAAAAAACCTTCGTTTTGTGCTAAAAATACCTTTCTTTCGATTGCGCAGCAAATAATTACCTCAAAATATATTAATTTTAACAGCAATTTAAGTTCGTGACGCAAGCTGTTAATTTAAAAATTTAAGCTAACCTAACCTATCCATACTGATCTAAGACTATTTCTAGGAATTAGAAAACAACCACGAAGACTAAAGGCGGGAGCTGTACACCGTGCACCGGCCACGGACGCGTCGGTAAGTATCTGTACCACATCCATCGTGAGGTCACACTCCGTGTCATCATTGCAAGACATCCGGCGAAGACACGGCACTCCACGTGTTGGTGTGCACAACGTGGGAAACCATGATACGAGCCATGGTCGCATGGTGGGAGCGAGGAACGTGGCTGTATCCTTCTGCGAGCAAGTCATGCTCGCAAAGAAGGCGGCCGACAGGGAGAGGGAGCATACTTTCCCCGCTGAGTTCTGAAGATGCAGGATAACACCCGACCCAACAACCTGACAGAGGTCGAATAGGTGGCCAAAGTCTGCCGGCGCCATTGGGAATTCTTTCAAGTGGAACCCAAGGTCAGTGAAGGATTTAAGCAAAGAAATGAACATATATACTAAATAGCGTTTTATCTTCAGCAATCACGCGGAGGTCATACGTTAACCAACTACGCCGGCGGAACGTTCGTTAAAAATCACATGATTAGTGATAAAGTAACAATAAGTTATTGTTTATCTTTCTATAAAACATACGAATCAGAGCAACGTCACCAACGACTTGGACATACAAGTTTATAAAAATGTTTTGATGAAAAGGTATTAAAAAAGTTATCAGATAGCAATAACTGATACCACGAGTAATTAATTGTGATAAACAAGTTTGTAATAATAATAAAACTGGTTTCAGTTATTTTTGCACTCAAACAATGCAAAAATCTATACTTATTCTAGTTATTTTGCAAATAAAATGCAATTAATGAACTCGAATCACAGTTGTTTCTGTGAGTTCCAATAGTACTTAGTATCTGGTAGTAAAATATTTAGTACCTACTTACTTAATGATTTATTATCGCCATATTTGAAGTTACCATTCATAGCATTGTAGGGAAGTGAAATGGACAAGTCACCTGAGGAAGAAAACAAAACTTTTGTCATATCTCTATGTTACCATATGGACAGAAAGTTCTTATATCTGTCGAGTTAATATATCTCTTAAAAATAGTGGGAGAAAATTCGGATAGTCTAATTCTATGTGTCTGTACATAGAATTAGACTATCCGAGAATTAATAAATAAATATTTTTGGAGGTTGTCCTAGCCCAATTTAAGCTACTATAAGCTTGTGCTATGGGATCTAGACGACTGATAAACATACTTATATATTTCTAAATACGAGTACATACATTATACATAGAAAATACCCAAATTCCGAAACAAACATTTGTGGATCGCACAAATAATTTGATTCGACCCGGAATCGAACCTGGGACCTCAGGGACGGCAGTCGCATACTCATACCACTGCACCACCGAGGCAATACCACAGCGCATGTACAAAGACTATCAAGAATATGATCAAGAACGCGTCTCTTACTTGTTCAATTGAGCTTCTAAACCACTGCGGCTTGGCCTTTGCTAAGCCGCATTTTTATTGGTATTATATATACCAATAAAAATGGAATAATTAGAATATAGGTACGAAACGGACATGCGAGTCGTAAAGAAATTGCACTTATACCATAATGTTAGCTGACACTGATTATCTTCAGCGACGTCTAGGAAGATATTATGTCTTAATTTTACGTTCTAGCTACACAGAAACACCTTAAAATTTGTTGACCACGTGTTTACACTTTGGCAAACATGTAAGTTCCGGATTAGCAGCAATAGGCTCGCTCTTACGAAATTGGACTTTTCTGTCTATCTCATGGTGCAAACACGTGTGATAATAAAATGTACCTATGTATGCAGGTGAACAAAATATTACGTACCATTAACAGGCGTAGCAGTACCGGATTCATCTCCTCTAAAAGGGTAAGTTTTAGGAGCTTGTTTTTCGCTGTTAGAATCCTGAAAAAAAAGATATGAAGACTACATACACAAAATATCCACTCACAAAAAATGGATGAGTGTAAATTCATATCTCTGAAAGTCGCTGGACTAAAAAATTGCTCGCATGAACGTTGAAAGCCGTATAAAATCGGATTAATAACTTCATTAGCCGCTTGTTTCTCTCGATCGACATCGCCCTATATTTCACTATAATCCTATTATCATAGCCCACGTTCCTCTGCAATTTCGGCCAGCCGTGTACAAATAAACGCTTTGTATACCGTGCTTCCAATAAACTTCGGCACACTGATAGCATGTGTATTAAAGGTTCGTAGCCTTCGTAGCCGAAATTGATGCATGTCACAGAGTATACCATTTTATTCTTGTTTTGTTTTCTTGTAATGAATTACAGTAGTTACTTAGTTATATTTTTGATACTGAAACATGTTTTGTACATCTTACTACACACTTGTTTTGGTAAGTTTATATTAATACGTTACGAAAATAATTGCGCGGACTGTGGAGTATGAAATTTCACATAGGTACCTAGTCATAGGTAGCTCATAAAGACGAGTGGAAAATGATACTATTACTAAAAAACCGGCTACGTGCGAGTCGGACTCGCGAACAAAGGGTTTCGGTGCCAAAATTGCAAAAAAATCACGTTTGTTGTATGGGAGTCCCATAGGTACGTTTTTTAGTATTAGTTTATTTATTTATTTATAAGGCTTTATGCACAAACAAATGTACAAAGGGGGACTTAATGCTGGAGGCATTTTCTACCAGTCAACCTTGGGGTGATGCAGAGAATGTACTGGCTAGGTGCATACACGGTATACTTAATCATATACTATCTGAAAAAATTACAAAAAAAATACATACCATCAATAAACTACATAATATATAACACTAGCTGACCCGGCGAACTTCGTATCGCATAAAAGGTTATAAATGTAGTGATGGCTTTAACTTAGCTAAAGGTTATATCTCAGACTAAAAGAATAACATAGACGGAACGAATAGAACTAGCGAGTGAAGCCACCAAAAGGGATACTATATAGCAATGGGATACCATTTCGCTCGCCACTCCTTTGTGAGCAGCTAGTGTGTACGCACGTGCGATCACGGTTGAACAAAATATTATAAATATGCCGTATTGTGTGGTGAAAAGGTGTAAAAACACTTCAATTATTCATAGAAAGAATGCTGGATTATCGTTTCATAAGTAATTAACTATTTCTTATTAGATTTCATAACATTTTTCTAAATATTTTAGTTGCACAAACTAGGAACACAAAACCTCCGCCATATCATACAGAGTTGCCATAATTTTTTCATCATTTCCACAAAATATTTAGCAGTATTTATGGGAATTTATAAAGTACTGAGTAAAAAAAATCAGTGTCATCAATGTTGACAACCTCGATGTTTCTAATCATCATCATCATCATTCGTGCGTTAGTCCCGAACTCCCGATCACATCTGTGTCCGGGATCTACTTAATACGTGGCTTGGTTATTTCGGCAATCTTGGAATTGACCGCTGTCTGACCTCCCAGCCTGTGTTCTGATCCAATATATTTATGTTACTGTGTCAGTAGTTTAATTTCAGTCTAACACTACAAAGGCCTCAGTCTTAACCTAACGACTATTGATATCTACTTCATGTATAGTCAACGACAAAAGTAGCTTAACCAATAATTCTTATCTGTTGATCACTAATAGCTGTTAAACCGATCACAAAATCATAAACAAAACACGAAATATATTAACTTTGTCCTTGGGGATTCTAAAATTACTTGTACACATGCATGTGCTGTGGCACATGCATTGGGATGTAAAAAAGAATAATAAACATTTTTGTGCTAATCAACTTTTGTTGTTGACTGTACTTTGTACTTACACTGGAATGAAGCTTTGTTCATTCATCTTAAAAAGGATTATTTTAATTATGAGAATTTTTTTGAAAGCTAGTAATTAAAGTGTGTTTACTCAGTGTTTATCACGTTTTTATTTATTTTAACACTTCCCCATTTTAGGCACTTATCACAATAATCATTTGTGTAAATGACAAAATAATTGCAGATAACATTTACTATAACAAATATTAATTTTCCATATGTCCACTATATAGAGATTTTTAGGAGATTTTCTCATTTGCTGGCAGCATTACGCACACGCCGTTAGTGGTATCGGTACACGGAAATCGGAGTCACACGCACACATTGAAAGTGTCATTTGGCTTCACGTGTTTATTCTACATGTTCCGTCTATGTTATTCTTTTAGTCTGAGAGTTATATATAGATAATTTTAATTTAGGTACATAATCAAAAAATACACAAACTTTATTAAGATTACTGTTTTTTTATTTTACTGAAGGACTTTATGATATACAATATTTTTTGTTTTGTTTTCGGGCGCAAGAACAAATAAGGCGGATGGTTTGCCAACACGTGAACATGCCACATACAATTGACCGTGTGAAAAGCATGCATTTTCTAAATTTAGTCCACAAATAGCTAAGGGTTGTCCTTGTGATTTATTTATAGTCATTGCGAATGCAAGGCGAATTGGAAATTGAATACATTTAAATTCAAAGGGCATGTCGGATGGGATCATGGGAATCCTCGAAATAAAGACTTCTTCACCTTTGGATTTTCCTTTGAGAATCATTGCTTCAATCACATTGGTCATCAGTTTTGTTATCAGTGTGCGAAGAAGCGTTGTCATGATGTAGGAGAACGTGGCTTTTGGGTCGTGTTTGAAAATGAGAACGATTCAACAAAAGTGAGGCAGGCGAGAAACGGTGGTAAAAAAATGATCGCATTTTTTTTCTCAGCTACGGGTCCCATCTGTACAATTCCACTTGAAGATCAAAAGTGTTAATGCCGAGCGGTATTCTACCATTTGTTTACCCAGGGTGTTAGAAAAAGTTCGCGAAAGACGACCCAAAAGCCGCGTTCTCCTACATCATGACAACGCTTCTTCACACACGGCCAACAAAACAAAGTCATTTTTAGCTTCCGAAAAAGTACAACTCGTCACCCATCCTGCGCATAGCCCCGACCTAGCACCTTGTGATTTCTGTATTTTCCCCAAAATCAATGATTTGATGAGAGGTTTCACTTTTACCAACTCCGAAAAGGCGTTAGATAGCGTTCAATCAGAACGTAGAAAACATGCATTCAGATCTGTGGCCCTCCTGTTTTAAAAAATGGTTCGATCGCATGAAAAAATGTAAAGGAGAGTATTTTGAAAAGCAATAAACATAATATTTTGGTTTTAACATGTTGTTTTTTTAAGTTACGCAAAATTATAGTGTAACCTACGTATTACATTCTGGATTGTAAAGTTTAAGTCATCTACATCTTTATTCTTAGCCGCTAAAATAGCTCGCTCACTCAGCCATTCCTTATTTTT
This sequence comes from Nudaria mundana, assembly GCA_963556515.1. NCBI lineage: Eukaryota > Metazoa > Arthropoda > Insecta > Lepidoptera > Erebidae > Nudaria > Nudaria mundana. The sequence goes on along the minus strand of OY748288.1, from coordinate 15,142,881 downwards.
GTGGTTATCAATCATGTTTGGAAATACATTCTCGATAAGCTCGTCCTTCGATGAGACGTAATTGCAAAAAATTTGGTGGAAATGAAATCAATCCGCTCCATTTGTCAACAGGAACACGGCCATTACCGATAGTCAGCAATTGCTTGCAGAAATCTTCAGCAGAGGGATCGTTCAGCAATACAACTCTCATGTTTGCTACTAACAGAAATTTCTTCTGTTGTGCCACAAATAGGACGATTTGAGGCAAGCGTTAATTTCATTGGCAGCAGTCGATCTTGGAATGACTGGCAGCGTTTGGCGAAAATCGGCAGACAGTAAAATCATTTCGCCTCCAAAATATCTTGAGTATTTGCGCAGATCTTTTAATGTCCTGTCTAATGCTTCTAATGCGCGTTTGTGCGCCATTGTGCATTCGTCCCTGATTATAATTTTAGCTGCTATTAGAACTTTGGCCATTGCAGAGTTTTTCGCAACATGTTGGTTGTTCATTAGTTTGAAGGTTTAATAAGGGTAATTTTAACGCTGGATGAGCCGTACGGCAACCTTCTAACAATGTGGCCGCTATGCCAGAAGAAGCAACTGCTACCGCAATGTCGGATCTCGCACGAATAGTGCCAGCCACCATTTTCATCATCAACTGCCTTGATTAATGTTCCATAGACTTCCCTCTGTTGGGGATTCAACAGAGGTGCATTTGTTTGAACCAACTGGCTTAGTCCATGTCGATCATAGTCACGCTCACGCTCAAACTCTCGATTAAATGCGTCATTCATTCCACGATCTGGCGCTGGCATTCCTAACCTGACTAACAAACTGCCGCACATGACATAACACATGTCTTCGATCAAAAGCAAAGCCTGGTTATGAACTTCCTCACTCGCTACAAGATCGGGATTTCTTGAACCGATACGAAGCTGATGTAAAATGTCTTCTGACATGTTGTCCTTGTATTTGTTTCATAGGTCACTTGAATTCTATGGAAAGCATGTCGAAATGATGATAGAAAATAATGTGCGTATCTGACTTGGAGATGCAGATACAGATGCTTCAGCGAGTGTCGTATCCCAGTGATTATCGTTTTCAAGCAAATTGAGCTCTTGACATGCAGCACGAAATGTAGGGTACATTACACCATTAACAGTTCGTAGTGATGCAAATGATGTTGGCCCTCGAACATTCACCAGTAACAACCGCAAATAGAAGCATTCATCATTCTTGGGATGAAATGTGTAAATACGACCAAGAGCATCAGTAGAACGCACATCCGGATAGCCTAAAACAGCATCGCCTTGCTTCCGGCGTTGAATTTTTTTTGTTGAAGCATTCCAAGTATAATAACATGTCATTTCCGAGTAAATAATTTTTTTTTTTACTTTTTAATACTTATTCTGTTAACCAGGGCTGCGAAGATTCAAACTAATCCGAAGTCATCTAAATCGGTATAGCCGTTCTCGAGTTATAAACGGTCGCACTAACACGACTTTCTTTTATATATATAGATAACATAGATAATTATATACATATATAATACTTACATATACATGCATACATAAAGCCATTATACAAAACAATAAAGATAGGTACTTCCATCTAATGCTACTGCGACAGCTCTGTCAGTAGATTGAGATAGTGGTGACGAACTTTTTTCTTAAAACTATAACGGGTAGTGGACATCCTGATATCCTGAGGTAGGGCATTCCAAAGAAGGACAGACTGGACAAAGAACGAAGAGTGGACAAGACGTATGATATATGACGTAGATGTATGACTAGGGCACAAAAGAAGCTGATTATCAGCAGACCGCAAATTACGACTGTGATTGGCGCACAAATACTGGACCTGGGTAGACAAGTACGAGGGGGTAGTCGGAGAATGTATGATGTTGTAGAGCGTTGTCAGAGCACGACAACTACGCCGCTGTCGTATGGGTAACCACTGCAGTTCTGAACGAAAACTAGAGACATGATCGTACTTACGATTATGAACGAATCGAATGCAATTGTTTAGAAGACGGTCCAGCTAATTGAGGAGGTCTGCATTCAGGTCGAAGTAACACACATCACCATAATCAATGACGGGAAATAGTAAAGTCTGCACCAGCGTTATCTTGGTTGTGGTCGGTAACAGTGTTCTCCGGGGGTACAGAGATCTTAACATCCTCTGGCTTACATAAGCTACCTGAGGACTCCAACTTAGGGTTGAATCGATGCGCAAACCCAAATCCTTCACGTCAGTACTAATAGGAATAACGATATTATTGTAACAAATTGGTGGGAGCGTGATAATATGGTCCTGGTTGAGTCTACGCGAGGAACCAAGAATGATGGCCTGACACTTTCCCGGATTAACAGACAATCTGAACCTTTCAGACCAGTCACTGATATTCTGCAGTTCTGCAGTAGTTGTTATAGAGGCAACAGAAATATATCATCTGTGAAAATTTCAACTATCTAACTATCACGGTTCGTGAGATATAGCGCAAAACAGACGGGCAGCGAAGTCTCAGTAATAGGGTTCCTGTTTTACCCAGTGCGTACGGAACCCTAAAAGTGGTCGACTTTCGATCACTGTCGGACCACTAGTTACAATAAATATGAGGATTAAATTTTTGGATTGCGTGGTTGCCTGGGGTCCGGGTTGCATTCTCCGTTGACATTTACATATCATGATCATCATCATCTTAGCGTTAGTTCCGGCAACATCCGTAGTGTACTTAAGTGTCGGGGATCCATATAGCTTTTGTCGGTTGAGAGTTACTTATCTTCATTTGTTTTGAATTTGACAGGGAGCTATCTGCTGTTTGGTTACGATGTTGTATGCAAAGTGAAAATTATCTGTGCGTAAATTACTAAGTACTAAAAAGTAAAAATCAAAATCAATTAACAATGAATACACAGTTCACGACCTACCGTACCTTCGTAGGAAGCGCACAGTCGCGTACAAAAGTTTTTTTTTTGTACAAAAGGTTAAGCAAGGCTTTGGCCTTGGGCACGATATAATTAACTGATCAATCACAGTGTGACTTATTTTTCTCGTATTATCAGGAAGTAAAACAAATCTCAGCGAATTTTGAGCACACTCATGATGCGATTTTACAGATGATGGGTAAGGTGGACGAAGGTGAGGAGGACACAGTGCAGGATACCTTTGATCGTGTGTATTTCGAAGTGTTGTCCCTCCATCGTCGGCTTACAAAAGAGGAATCAGTCCAGCAACACAGTTCGAAATCTATCATCCAATATCTGATTGCCGAAAATCGTAGCGTAATCGTACCGGCCTTAGGCTGCGGCTGCACCTAGGTCCATTGCCGAGCGCCTACGGTAAGCACTGAAAGAATTTCCAGTGGCGCCCGGCGGTAAGTTGATAACCTGGCATTATGGATAATGGACCTCTATAACTAGTATCAGGATTAGGTACTACTTGAACTTGTCAATATTTGGCTTGTGTTTGAGTTAATGTTTTACGATTGTGTTTATGTAACGAAAGTGATTACTATAAAACTCTACTTGAATTTGTTTTGCTATGGGTGGCTTTGTCCTACTTTCTATTTCTTCACAGGCTCCTTATTTCAGCCAAATTCGTTTCGTAGTAGGAATCAAACAAATAGTAAATAAATTCCATTTCATATGCTATCTATAGATATCATATCCTTATTTTAATCAATCTCTACGTCGCAAGACGATTAAAATTCAATTAATAACGATTGTGAGATACACAATCGGTTAATGAATTTCGAGTGTAGGAACCTATGTTTTATGATAACCTTAACAGTGTATGAGGGGTACCTTCATAAAAAAGTAGAGATCGAATTTTCATTAGGCGAGGCGTTGGGGCGGCACGTTATGTCCGCACTCGGTATTAACAGGCGGCGGATGGGGGCCGCGGGGGGGAGGGGTGGTGACCGACCGGCTGGACTCAAAAGGTTTACAGTTGGCTGCGCGAGAGTGACCCGCCTCACAAACACGGGACGGGCTCACCGCTCAACGATAGAATGTATGCCCATGCCTTTACAAACATTTTATAAAATAATTTTAATTTTATCATATTTTAAATACGTTTCAAATAAGGTGGTTTGTGCATTTTACATCTACACAGTGTACGTCTATCGCCTCACTCGGTGGATCTCGGTGGATCCTCAACGTGTTTAAGTTTTCAATCTTTGTTATTCAAAGTACGGTACCATTTGTCGGCCTTTACGCGATAAACTACACGTTTTTAAAGCAGGAACTTGCTCAGATAATTAAATAACATACGAGTAATTTCTACGATACATAAATTTAAAAAAAATTGTCATAAAATTATAATCGACAGCTACTTATTTAGCGGCGTATCCATGTTTTGCCAACGTAAAAATCATTACAGCCCATTGCGTCTATACATACGAATTCGTAGTTTAAACTACCGGCTGTGCTTAAAATAAATTCACTTTGAAAACAGGCCAAACGTTATGGTGCAGATATCCTATATAGGTATAGTTTAAAATTCAGATGTGTCACTGTGGGAAAGTCTGAAACTTAGAATTACGAAGACTGATAAAATTTTCATGAAGTGTTCACGAATATTTATGCAAAGAGTGACACACATGAGTTGGTATTATTATTGTTGTTATAAATCATAAAAGTTTTGATCCATAAAACCGGATTGAGGTGTAATCGCGATGTTAATTTTTTTATTGAGGAAAAACTATCACGTGGTAAATATTGGTGTACTCTATCTTGTTCTATTTTCGAATTCGACACAAAGTAATTAAGATTATGTATGTAGTTGTATTTATAAATACATTGTTTTAGGTATCATTAGCGTAGGTAAACTTCGAGAAAACACACTATAGCTTGGTAAATAGATGAAGACTTTTCATTACCGACTTCCTTTTAGTGTCGTCTATCTTGCAACCCAGTGAGACAGTAAGTAGAGACGAGCACCTCTTGTTTGTTTTTTTTTTGCGTTAGAGTCTCGCCCAGATTTTAATGCTCCTAGCCACCCTCACCTATAAGTGCTATGTACAACTGGTTATAGTAAACTGTAATACTTCCTGGTACATGTGTTTCTTTTTTAATGCTATATTTTTATTGCAGCGTTTACCTAAGATTGGCGTTAACCAGTAATGGTCAAACTTACTTACTTACTTTATTAAAAACCAAGAAAATACAAAGTTGATAGTAGGAATACAAGACATTTGTATGTCGTTGCTACCGTGGAAGATGGGAAGGCCTTTGGTGTGGGACGCTACATGCGTTGACACCTTCGCACCTTCACACCGGCATCGGCTGAAGGCCTCAAACGGCGTAAATATGCTAACCTACCAGGTGATTACATATTTGAGCCGTTTGGGGTTGAGACACTGGGGTCATGGGGTCCGAGTGCTCGTCGCCTTTATAGCGACATTGCTAAATTCTGGCCCAAATGGATGGATGGCTATTTTCTGGCCCAAAGAATAAGTATCGCCATCCAACGTGGCAACACAACCAGCATTCTGGGAACCGTCCTAGTCGGCAATGACGCGAAAGGATTTATTGAATGATATTTTGTAATGTAAATATTTTAGTATATACGTAGGTCACACTATAAGTTTTGCGTAACATAACATATTATGTTTATTGCTTTTCAAAATACTCTCTTTTACATTTTAAACACAATCGGAGAGTGGATCGCAGTCAGAACTCGCTATGAATGGACGTGTGTGATCAATAATTAAGTATAATTAATTATAATAAAATCAAATGATAATCTGCTGAGTAGTGACCTCGATTACTAATAAGTGCAATTTGTGTAAAGTGAATTGTGAGTATTATTACGACGATAATGTACTATAGTTAGAGTAGGCATTATCTGAAAATAAAAATGGAGGGAAGCCCTTTCAACAGGAGTGCAAGGACTGTCCGCTCACCTCCACCGACTTCTGCACCCGCACCACGCCCTAACATTGCCCAAGAGGAAAGCAGGATGGAGGTTATTTCTACACCTGACATCCAGAATTGGATGACCACCATCGAGCAGTGTCTCAATGAGGTGTGCACAATTGTATCTGAGGCCACAAGTAAGTTAAACTCAGAACAAAAAATGAGGATTAGCTCCTTATGCCGGAAAGTAGGTCATGGTACATCCCAATTAGCAGTAGAGTACCAATCTTTAAAAATGAAAGCCGTACAAGCCAGTAAACATGTCCAGTCGCTTGGTGACCAGCTAGATTTAGCCTAAAAACTTGCAGGAGTTAAAACATAAAATTGAAGAGTCGGCAAAACGTACGCCCGGTGCATCGTTTGCTGACATGGTGAAAAAAGGCGCTAACAAATATATACCAGCATTGAATCTTAGTTCAGTGGCCATTTACCCCAAGGACAAAGGAAAATCAAGTGACGAGACAAAATCACTAGTCCAAAAGATTATCTGCCCCGAACAGTTGAAACTTCATGTAAGAGGCCTTCGTAAAACAAAAAACGGTGGCGTTATAATCAGCACGGAATCGAGGGGAGACATTGAAAAAATAAAACAATCTGCCCAACTATCGAACTCAGGCCTCACCATAGACGAAGAACATAAAAAAAAGACCGAGAGTAATTATTATCGGAGTGCCCTCTTCAATGGAAGAACAAGAAGTTTTTAACTGCCTTTATAACCAAAACCTGGCTGGTAACCAGGAATGCAGCTTTGAGACTTTCATGAGTTCCACTAAGTTGAGCCACAAGTCGGGTAAGAGAGATGCCGAGACCTGTAACTATATAATAGAGGTATCTGCAAGGATACGTAAGGACCTTATTGCTAGGGAAAGATTGTTTGTGAACTGGTCGTCATGTCCAGTTAGAGATTTTACTCTGGTCACTCGGTGCTTTAAGTGCCAACAGTATGGCCATGCGGCGAAGACTTGTCGAGAGACTTCACACACCTGTGGCCACTGTGGAGAGCAAGGCCACTCAATAAAGGAATGCTCAAAGAAAACTGACGAAGGGAAATGCGCTACTTGTTCGCGCTTCAATAAGCTGAACAAGTATTCTACAGGAGCTCTAGACTGCCCAGCAAAAATTATCGCGGAAAAAAGGTATATTAACTTTATAGATTATGAAGGCGCCTAAGAGCGCCCTTAACCAAGTTTTCATACTTACCTTTGTTTGTTCTTTATAGTTTTAGTTTACTTTAGGTTCATAGTAATGTCTTATAATTTAATAAATGACATAGATAACTTCTCTGTGGCAGAGTCTAGAACATGTGAGGCAGAGGAGTGCAAACAATATCTAACCTCGTGCATTAACCCATTTTCCATAATTACTCAAAACATACGCAGTGTCTTTAAGAACTTTGATGATTTTCTAACTTTACAGCATAGAATAAATATGAATCTTGACGTCATCGTCTTTACGGAATGTAGGCTATCATTACCATATAATATACCACTAATTCCGGGATATAATATGTACAGAAGTAATACATTATACAATCAAAACGACGGCGTTGTAGTTTACATAAAAAGTGCAATTAATGCAATTATCGGGGAACCGAATATGCAAGAGTGTAATAGGCTTTTAATAAAAATAGGAACAGACTTGACAATACTAGCAATATATAGGCCTCCCGCCTTTAGCGATAAGTACACGTTTATTGATTCACTAAATGATACTCTTCAAAGTATGTCTTCCTTTAAAAATATAATTTTAATTGGCGACATAAACATAAACATCTTGCAAGGACAACAGGACGTGAAAGACGATGCCCAGTATTATCTCAACCTCTGCTCATTTCAAGGCTTATTCCCTACGCACTCTTTTGTCACGCGACAGGCAAGTGGGTCTTGTATAGATCATATCATGCTAAAAACGCAATATCCCGCGCATACATTCGTCATAAATTCCCCTATAACCGATCATAACGCTGCCCTACTAACAATGAGTTGCAAGTTACCTAAACTAGAAAATACTCGCTTAGTCTCGAAATTAAACATGAATAAACTTGAAGACGATTTACGCGACATCGACTTTGACCCAGTTTACTATTCTGATGACCCGCAGTTTTGTATGCAATACTTGATTGAATGTGTAAAAAGTGCAATTAATAAAAATACATGTATAATACGAACAAGTAACAAAAATAATAACTTAAACCTTGGATTACACCTGGTCTTATCCGTTGTATGAAACACAGGGATAAACTCCACTTGAAATGTAAGAGCGACCCTGACAATCTAGCGCTACAGTTGTCATACAAAAGATACAGGAATTTTTGCAATAATCTGTTAAGAAAAGTTAAAATACATCACGACAAACAAGAACTGGAAAAGGCAGGTTTAAATATTAAAATTATCTGGCGGCATATTAAAAGTATAACATACACTACGAAACAAAATGAATCGCCTTCAAGTTTATTAAACATCCATTCATCACAGGTCGCATCATCTAACATGGTCAATAAGTTTTTTTTTGAAGTTGGTAGGCGACTTGCGCAGCAAACGCAAGCAAATACACATTTTCCAGCAAGCCCGCCGTTCCAGAGTAGAACTACCCTGTCATCTTTTGTGCTATTAGACACCGACGAAGAAGAGGTAGAGAGGATAATAATGAATCTAAAAGATGATTGTGCTGTTGGTTGGGACCTTATATCAAATAAAATCCTTAAACAATGCAGGCGTACGCTGGTGCAACCGTTAACTAACATATTCCAAAAATGTTTATCGTCGGGTATTTTCCCTAAGTGCCTTAAAAAAGCTGTTGTTGTCCCTGTATACAAGACTGGAGGAAAAGACCAGGTAACAAATTACAGACCTATTTCCTTACTCCCTGCAATATCGAAAATACTTGAGAAAATTATAAACAACAGGTTGACGAAATATTTAGAGGACAATGCGCTTTTATCAAATACCCAGTTTGGTTTTAGAGCTAATAGGTCAACAGCCGATGCGGTGCATCAACTAACGGATTACATAGCACAAGAGCTTGACAACGGTAACTACGCAGTGGGAATCTTCCTGGATCTTGCCAAAGCTTATGACACGGTCTTTATTCCTAAGCTGTTGACAAAGCTTGACAACATGGGAATAAGAGGCGTACAATTGGACCTCCTCAAAAGCTACTTAAAAGAGCGTACTCAATGTGTAAAGATCTGTAATATTATCAGTGAAGATCTCGAGAACACCTCGTTCGGCATTCCCCAGGGAAGCGTATTAGGAAGCACTTTGTTCTTAATTTATGTAAATGAACTATGTAACATAAATCTCGAGTACGGTACGGTCATATCATACGCGGACGACACTGCCCTCCTTTTTTCTGCTGAATCAGAGTCAGAAGCGTACGGGCGAGCGCAGCGAGGATTTAACATCGTAAATAAATGGCTTCAATACAATTTACTTACATTAAATGCAGATAAAACCAAATATATTTCATTCTCGATGCGCAAGAGACCGAATACAACCCAGCCCAACCCCTCACTGTAGGTATACCTTTCGTTAACATAATATATGTAATCCTAAAATGTTTTGGCACAATGAATTTAGCATACTTTTTTTGGCATAATTATACTTGGTCATAATTGATTTTTAGCAGCATATGTACTGTGGAATAATTATATTTAGGTCTAATATATTTATGCATAGTTATAATTTGCACAATATTTTTAGGCATTGTGTACATTCGCCTAATAGTATATATTACTAAAATTGAATAGGTATAAATTAATGAAATGAATGAAAAATAAAAAAAATACTTTAACCAGTATTTCCTATATTATATAGTGTCAAAGTAGGTTTAGGTGCGGCGGGGGTGGCCCTTGGGCCCCCCCTAAGCCGCCTTTTAATTATTTTACATAGTTACTTATTCTGCGTAAGATGATTATGACTATATTCATTATAGTTTGGTACGTTTATACCTTTATAAAGCTATGCTTTATAAATTTTATGCTTAAATATGATTATGCTAATTTTATTTATGATTAAGACAAATATACTAAATTTGTTATGGATAAAAAAAATATGCATAAATATCATTAGTCTAAATTACCATATGCCAAAATTTTTTATGGTTATTTTTTTTATGCAAATGGATAGTGAACCCTCACTGTACGCTCACTTGCCCAGTGATAGCCATAACAGATACTATAAAATACCTGGGTATTATAATAGATGAGACGCTTTCGTTTAAAAAACATAGCGAAGCACTAATTAAGCGAATGCGCAAGCTGATATTTGTCTTCAAAAAAAAATAAGATATATAGGTGACTCAAAGGTGATTAAACAAGTCTACTATGCACTTTGTCAATCAATAATAACATATTGCATAACGTCATGGGGAGGAGCAGGCAAGACCTTGCTTTTACCCGTCGAGCGAGCTCAAAGGGCAATCCTTAAGGTATCAACGTTCCGCCTTTTCCTATTTCCCACTAACCTCCTATACAAATCTTGTGAAGTATTAACAGTCCGTCAGCTATTCATACTCACAGTACTAAAACAGCACGCATCACTTCCCTACAGCACTCAAGTTTCTTACAAAAGACGGAAAGATATTGTTTGCACTGAAAGAACTGCGATAAAACGCGAATACACAGGCAAATTTTACTTGTTCTTAGGACCGCTTCTGTACAATAGGATAAACGCTATAGCAAATATTTATCCTCTTAATTATTCTCGTTGTAAGCAAGTACTAAAGAATACCCTCCAAGGGATGTCCTACGATGACACAGAGAAGTTAATATCTGTATTAAAATAAATAGTGATAAGTTGAATAATTAAGACATCTAATATAGTTATCAATATTGAGCCACTTTGGTATTGTACTAGCTCTTATTATATAATATTATGAATAACCTAAACATTTAATGTTACGTAATTGTTTTTGTGTAATGTTATATAATTTACTTAGCTGCAATTGGCGCCTGAAATACAGGACTACCTAGTTCAGGTGCAAATTACGTTTATAAGACTACCTATTTATAAAACATCTAGATACATATACGTGTTTCATATAAGTGTGGTCATATTTGACCGTAACGAGGGTCATGCATCGTTGAGTTAACTATACGCATGGACAAAATTGCAAATACAAGTTTAGTTAAAACTTTTAAGGTGTCATGTAAATTTAATTGATTTGTTGATTTAATCGATATTTTATAAACCCAACACTACCTAGGGTCAAATTTAGTCGTAAGGTTCAGTCCCCTTCGATGAATCGTAAACAACTCTTATTTCATATGCTCCTGGTACAGAATACTATTTTGTAGTAATGATAGGTTGTAGACTTTAAACAACAAAAACTTACCGATTTCATTGTGCATGTCATCCTGGTAGATAGGTAGGTACTGTGTTCCACAATAAACATAACTAACTCACTAATATCACGATACTTAGATAAACATTATTGAATTTAATAAAAAATACACTTCCTACCTAAGATACTAATAAACACTAAACTAAAAAGTAGGTACTAAAGTAAGGGCTCGAAATGTTCGCCGCCTTGATCAATGCACAGTTGGGTCCGTCGCATCATGCTGGCAGTTACATTACACAGCATGTCTGGAGTTACACTGCTAAATGCATCAAATATTTTAGACTCCATATCTTCATGCGTGAGACATACCGCACTGCACACTTTGTTTCTGACATAGCCCCACAAAAAAAAGTCAAGTGGTGTGAGATCCGGTGACCTCGGAGGCCAAGGTATGGGACCACCATGTCCGATCCACTGGTTAAACCGCTCATTTAAATACGCCCGTACATCTCTCGCATAATGTGCTGGCGCCCCGTCTTGCTGGTACATCATATTTGTGTACAATGTTACAGGCAAGTTTTCAAGTTCGGTTTCACCGTTTAGCGAACTCGGTAGCACGAAAGGACCAATTAAAATATCTCCGATTATTCCCGCCCAAATGTTAACACGCCACTGATGCTGAAAGTTGTTTTCTGCAGATGCGTGTGGGTTCTGATGAGTCCATACATGTTCGTTATGCTGGTTACTGATACCAGCACGAGTAAAAGAGGCTTCATCGGTCCATAAAATACGGTTCGCGAAACTAGGGGATCGTTGTGCTTCCTCTCGGTACCACTGGCAAAAGTTGAGACGTGGTACGAAATCAGCCGGTGTCAGTTCTTGGGTGTGCCTGAAGTGGTACGGATGTTGACCATCTGCTTTTAGCACGCGCCATACTCTCAAATGATTCATTCCCAGAACAATTCCAGCGCGGCGAGTACTTGTTCTGGGATTGGATTGAAAATGCTCGAGAATACTTTCTTCTTGCTCTGGTGGTGATCTGAGCGGGAACCACGGAAAGAACCAGTGTCATGTAAACGGTTCACCATTTTTCGGAAGCACTCCACAGATGGTAACCGCCGCCGTTCACCTTCGAGTCTATTGTCCACAAATCTTTCTCGATAAAGGCGACGAGCTTCACGCAGACTGCCATCGGCTGCCCCGACGCAAAGTATCATTTCATAATATTCACTATTACTTAAATACGCCATGATCGATTAACACAGATTACTACGTACGCCTAATATCAAAGTTTACTTGCAACTGAAAAGAAATTAGATAATTGTAAGTGTTGTCCAAGTCCAATGTCTTATTTCCTTGAATTACGTCGTAATTTTGGTAAAAATCTAATAACAGTACTAAGTAGGTACTTAGTTTTATTTATGAAAAAAAGCTAGTAGGTACCTAGTATAAAATAATTTAAGAGATAAATAATAACATAATTATTATTTACCATAAACACAGGATATTTCCCTAAGACCTATGAAATAAAATAAAATTGTTGAATGCCAGCGGCGTCGCTCTCATGATAGTATGCATGTAAATACATTTCGAAACCTACTTAAACCCATTTTAAAAAAACCGCTTCAAGATCCGTTGCGTAGTTTTGAAGAACTAAACATACATTAGGACAGACAGACGGAAAAAGCGACTTTCTTTATCCATGTAGTCTAAGATTAGTAATTTATTACCAATTGCTAAAATGAACAAATATCCAGCATAAAAAAAGCTAACAAAGTCCCCGTTTATGAAGAACATTGCGTTAACTTGCAACACCGGAATAATATGGTTTTGTGGTAAAATTTACGTGTTGTGACGTGTACGTCTTTGATATATGCCGACATCGCTACTGATACCTAGTTTCTTCAAAGCGGTTCCAATCAAAAAAGTGGGCGGTCCTCTTTGTAATTTTTAGGGGTCCTTAAGATACATATTAGTGAAACTGACACCAACACCTCCTACTTTTTCTGATATCCTCGTTCAACCATACAAGTTGCCACTTTTAGCGATAATGTTTTATGAACTTTTATGCATCACATTATCATGACGAATCGAGAACCTAAGTACCTACTCTTTTTTAAAGTCGGTCAAAAATAACCAAACACCTTGCAGATCATTTACTTCATGGTAAATGAGTCGAAAGAGAGTTCACGATATGGTAGTGCAGTGACTGGCATCCACGATCTCTCTATCCCGAAACTGAATACCTACATACTACTATACCCACCAGCGTTCTCAACAGCTACAACATAAACTTCTACACAAACAGCAGTTGTATTTTAAATATCTGTGCGGAACCAATTTATAAAAAGTGTAAATTTAAGGAAGACAAGAACATAAATGTTTCTTCTCTTTTCTTCGACAGCAAATGCGTTGCTCCTGGTATTTGAGTAGGTTGACAACAAATTACGTGTGAGTTGTGACATTCACGACAATCACGTGATACATAAATTCATAGAAAAACTTCAAAAATAACTTTGAGTAGGCACTCTTTATTTTGACCCCAAGTTGTGATTCGGAAACTATTTTGTATGATAATTATTGATAAAGTAACTTTATCTGTTGGTTAAAATTTTGAGTAACAACGAGACTGTCCGAATCTATTTCACTGTTTGGGAAACCTACTTGAGGTCAAATCTAGAGTTCATTCTAATCATATGCTTATTTTGTAGTGCAGTCTTAGAGCTTCATTTCAATGAGCTATCGATAAAAAGGAAAATTTATCGACTACGTCATTATACGTCAATATTTTATTAAATTAATTAAAGACTCCGCGCAATATATTATTTAGGCCCTACCCAACGCAACCTTGAGATATGACCACACTAATATGAAACACGTTGTATATGTAAATAGGTATTTTTATACCTACATACTTAAGCTACTAATGCACTAACTATAATTTAATAGCGCACAATTAAAATTAAGATTCTATGTAAAATTTTATTGTACAATTATTATTACGAAATAAATTTATTATTCTTATTATTAATTTATAAACATTTTTTCATGCAATCGAACCATTTTTTAAAACAGGAGGAACACAGATCTGAAGGCATGTTTTCTACGTGCTGTTTGAACGCTATCACTGCCTCTTCGGAATTGGTAAAAGTGAAACCTCTCATCACATCTTTGATTTTGAGGAAAATACAGAAATCACATGGTGCTAGGTCGGGGCTATGCGCAGGATGGGTGACGAGTTGTACTTTTTCGGAAGCTAAAAATGACTTTGTTTTGTTGGCCGTGTGTGAAGAAGCGTTGTGATGATGTAGGAGAACGCGGCTTTTGGGTCGTCTTTCGCGAACTTTTTCTAACACCCTGGTTAAAAAAATGGTAGAATACCACTCGGCATTAACACTCTTTTGATCTTCAACTGGAATTGTACATACAGATGGGACCCGTAGTTGAGAAAAAAAACGCGATCATTTTTTTACCAACGTTTCTCGCCTGCCTCATTTTTGTTGGCTTGTTCTCATCTTCAAACACCCATTCACAAGATTGCTGTGTTTTTTCGGGTTCAAAACAATAAAACCACGTTTCGTCTCCTGTGACAATGTCATAAACAGCATTAGAATGTCCGTGGTCGTACTTCAGTAGCATCAGTGAGCACCATTCCACGCGAGCCCGCTTCTGCTACGCTGTCAGTTCATGTGGGATCCAACGACAACAAAGTTGCGGAACTTTCAATTCTTCGTGTAAAATTTTCTGGATTTGACTCACACTAATCCCCAATAGTCCTCGAATTGTCTCACAGGTAATCCGCGGGTTTTCTTCAATTAACCGCTTAACAGTAGCCACATTATTTTCGTTGACGGCAGTTGAAGGCCGCCCTTCACGAAATTCGTCATGTAAAGAAACTCGACCTCTCTCAAATTCAGCCAACCATCGCTTCACGGTGCTCAAACAAGGTGCTTCTCTCCCAAAAGCATTTTGACGACGAGCGGCACGGCCTTGCGGAGAGAGAGAACTTTTAAAATCATAAAAAATCATCGTTCTAAAATCTTTTCGACTTAATTCCATTTTCGTTGCATACGTAGAACTTTGATGTGTGATAAAAAACAATTGACAAATGATTTCCCGCCAATTGTTTTTTTATTACTAAGAAGGTTGCAACGTTTAAAAAAATATAACATTCGAAATTCAAATAGTTTCGATTAGCTAGAAGTGCAAAACTTTTAGTGTGCCCCATGTAATTATGTTTATTGTAATTCTTATTGTAAATAAACGTTTCATTACAACATACATTTTACAATTTATACTACATAAGTGCAGTTAATTATTGTTACATTTACACATTTAGGGTAGATTAGGGTCAACATTATGGTAAATCCCTGCCTCTTAAACTAGGCAAGCCTGTAATATAAGAGACAGTGTTTGGTTATACAAGATTATACATGATTAATTTACACTATGATGACTGTGTTGCTCAGTGCAATTACTATTTCGCTGCATTAGCTGTACAATAGTCTGTGTAGCTGACCTACTTGTAAAGTGTGTGTTTGTGTATGTGTGTGTGTGTGTGTGTTTGTGTTTATTCGTGTCTACCTATTGAAAAACAGTTCCACCAACAGTTGAAGTTGTGTTATGCGATATAGGTCAGAAGAGATTCTGTTTGAGTGTAGTCCTGTCGAAGCAGCCATGATGTTACTCTTGATTTTAATATTTTCCTGTTAAGGTCTATAATGTCAAGCTTTTTGTGTATCTGTCTATATAAGTAAGTGCTTAGAACATAGTAATGGTGTCTAGCGAAGGAGGTTCTATACACGGTATCCGTGGGATAATTAGTCCGTTTGGAGGGATTAGAAGGAGGGACGGTACTATGCTTTCTGAGGGTGGTGTTTAAGATATAGAGTTTTCGAACTGTCAGAACCTCACACTCAGTATACAATTTAGTAGGGGGATAACGAAATGGTTTTCTGGTCATCACCTTAAGTATAGCCCTCTGCGCTCTCTCCAGACCCAGGAAGCTAGCCTTGGATGCACCACTACGGTAATGTAGTAGTCTTTGATGGATTAAAAACCGTCTTGAGGGTTTCCTTAGTTGCTAAACCTCTGAGAGATTTAAAAATGTGTTTAAATCTCATGGTTCTGGTAGTTATCGTCTCAAGTTGTTTATCCTATCGTAGTCCAGAGTCCATGTGCACTCCCAAGTAAAGTATATCATCGCGTCTCGTGAGATGTTTGCAGTTACAATTGATATTTGGTGGACGACATGAACGTGCTACTATTGTGAACGAAGAGTCTGGCAAGGTACTCTGGCGGGTGAAGGGAATGTAACAGATCTTCTTAAGATTTAGGGTTAGGAGATTTCCAGAGAGCCATTTATTCACTCTCGACAGTGCAACTTCAGCGTCAACTTTTACACTATCCCAAGAAGATCCAGAAACTATTATGTCTGCATAGACAACCAGTTTTGGATTCGGGAGTGTCATGTTACACAGCTCATTGACGTAGATTTGGAAAAGTATTGGCCCCAAGATACTGCCCTGAGGGACACCATAGGAGACAGGTTCTTCCACACTTATATGGTCCTCGATTTTTACTCGTTGAGTACTGTTACAGAGATAACCCCTAAAGATTTCAACAGCTATACGAGTATATTTCGAACGAAATAAATTATGATACAAAATTTACATGAAATATGAATTTTATTAAAATTCCAAATTTTCCTTAAATTTGCCGTATACGTAGTCACACTATAAGTTATGCGTAACTTAAAAAAACAACATGTTAAAACCAAAATACTATGTTTATTGCTTTTCAAAATACTCTCCTTTACATTTTAAACATTTTTTCACGCGATCGAACCATTTTTTAAAACAGGAGGACCACAGATCTGAAGGCATGATTTCTACGTGCTGATTGAACGCTATCACTGCCTCTTCGGAGTTGGTAAATGTGAAACCTCTCATCAAATCTTTGATTTTGGGGAAAGTACAGAAATCACAGGGTGCTAGGTCGGGGCTATGCGCAGGATGGGTGACGAGTTGTACTTTTTTGGAAGCTAAAAATGACTTTGTTGAATGAATGATGTAAGAGAACACGGCTTTTGGGTCGTCTTTCGCGAACTTTTTCTAACACCCTGGGTAAACAAATGGTAGAATACCACTCGGCATTAACACTCTTATGATCTTCAACTGGAATTGTACAGATGGGACCCGTAGCTGAGAAAAAAAACGCGATCATTTTTTTACTAACGTTTCTCGCGTGCCTCACTTTTGTTGGCTTGTTCATATTTTCAAACACCCATTCACAACATTGCTGTATTTTTTGGGTTCAAAACAATAAATCCACGTTTCGTCTCCTGTGACAATGTCATAAACAGCATTAGAATGTCCGTGGTCGTACTTCAGTGAGCAGCATCTGTGAGCACCATTCCACGCGAGCCCGCTTCTGCTCCGCTGTTAGTTCATGAGGGATCCAACGACAACAAAGTTTCCGAACTTTCAATTCTTCGTGTAAAATTTTCTGAATTTGACTCATACCAATCCCGAATAGTCCTCGAATTGTCTCATAGGTAATCCGCGGGTTTTCTTCAATTAAGCACTTAACAGTAGCCACATTATTTTCGTTGACGGCAGTTGAAGGCCGCCCTTCACGAAATTCGTCAGGTAAAGAAACTCGACCTCTCTCAAACTCAGCAAACCATCGCCTCACGGTGCTCAAACAAGGTGCTTCTCTCCCAAAAGCATTTTGAAGATGAGCGGCACAGTCTTGCTTGCGGAGAGAGAGAACTTTTAAAATCATAAAAAATCATCGCTCTAAAATCTTTTCCAATTAATTCCATTTTCGTTGCATACGTAGAACTTTGATGTGTGATAAAAAACAATTGACAAATGATTTCCCGCCAATTGTTTTTTTATTACAAAGAAGGTTGCAACGTTTAAAAAAATATAACATTCGAAATTCAAATAGTTCCGATTAGCTAGAAGTGCAAAACTTTTAGTGTGCCCCATGTATCATTACTTCGCAAAATTTGATCCTTAACAGCGACACTATAGTATGGTGTAATAATAAAGGTTGTTTTTTTTTCAAAATCAACGGGTTCGATTCCTAGCTAGGATTATTGGTTTTCCTAAAATCGAATGATGAGGTTTTAAGTTTCATCAAAGTCGGGCTCGTTTGAGCATTTTTTCGCTATTCCTTATAGTTTAGGATTTGGCCATCCAAAACCCTTTTCAAAAATTCACCCTGTACCTATACTATATAAGTTTTTCATAGGTAATATCGAGCCTCATTTTATGAAAATGGTAAAAAGTCAACATTAATAATATCTATGTGACAGCCGAACGTTTCGCTGTCCTGATTATCTGATATATCCTTTCATGATTGAAAATAATTGTACTTGTATTCGAAGTTCACAATTTGCTATCGATTAATTTTGATAAGTAATCATGATTGGTGCCAAACTTTGCATCAATCAAATTGATTTATTTGAACCAAATGTCCAATTTTTGTTGTATCCAATCATTATCACTGTTCTTAACGCAATTACAACTAGTTTCCTCATTTTTACTATTAACTGTTTATGTTTTTACGATCTGAGATAGTGATACGTTTATTATTCTTAGGTAATTTACCTAATTATGAGTCAGAAGTAACGACACACTCATATCCTGCATTTGAACATATATGGTTTAATTAACTTCGATAATCTTCGTTAAAAATAAACAAATGCATACATACGCAGTATTGTAAATACCGATGGATACTGTAGCGAGCCTGTGTTGAATAGGTTATATGACGATAACTTTCCCTGTCATCAGATTTTTTTTTTTAGTTCCGCGGCCCTAGGCCGTTGCCGCTCTAACGTCCGTTGCCAGGCGTCTCTGGTTACAAGCAGAACGTATTTCCAGTGGCGCCCGGTGGACTTTGACCACCTCTGTGGTCTCTGCGAGGGTTGGGTCGGGATGAGAATCCCGCGTCGTTGGGGAATTCATATAGTCTCTGTGAAAACCTTCAAATAACTAGGTCGCCGCAGTCGCGAAACGTACCGTTACGCTGCAGCATATATTTGAGCGAAGCGAGTTTTGATTCAAAGCGATATAACTCTGTCAAAGTATTTTTTGTCATTACGCTATGGGAATTTTTACCATCAATTAAATTATTTTTATTTGATCGAAATTCAAAATTCTGGCATCGTAAGAACCTGGGTAATTCTGTAAGCTTTTGATGAGTGCAAGAAAATCCGAAATCGGCCGAGTATTCGCCGAGAAACAATTTAACACAATTTAACATAAATCGTAATTTGAGTCATCCGTTGAGAGCTCCGCTCGCCTTCGGCTCGCTTCGCTCAATAATATAATCCTACTAATATTACTAGGTCGCAGCAGTCGCAAACCGTACCGTTACGCTGCAGCATATATTTGAGCGAAGCGAGTTTAAATTCAAAATTCTGGCATCGTAATAACCTGGGTAATTCTGTAAGCTATTGATGAGTGCAAGAAAATCCGAAATCGGCCGAGTATTCGCCGAGAAACAATTTAACATAAATCGTTTGAAAAATAATTAGAGTCACCCGTTGAGAGCTCCGCTCGCCTTCGGCTCGCTTCGCTCAATAAACGCGAAAGTTTGTGAGTATATAAGTATGTAAGTATGTATGTATGTATGTATGTATGTATGTATGTATGTATGTATGTATGTATGTATGGATGGATGGATGGATGTTTGTTACTCTTTCACGTAAAAACTACTGAATGGATTTTAATGAAACTTTACAATAATATAGCTTATACATCAGAAAAACACATAGGCTACAATTTATAAAGATATTGTGTGAATTGTTCAAAATATGACGCGGCGCGACGGGAACGGGAAAAAATCCAAATTACCATGCGGACGAAGTCGCGGGCGACCACTAGTAATGTAATATAAATTCATATTTTTGGACATTCTCACACGACGTCATCTAACCCAAAATAAGCTAATATAAGCTTGTGCTATGGGGTCTAGACGACTGATAAACATACTTATATATTTCTAAATACAAACATTATTCATAGAAAATACCCAAACTACGAAAGAAACATTTGTGGATCACACAAATAATTTGATTCGATCCGGAATCTGGAAACTCAGGGACGGCAGTCGCATACTCATACCACTGCGCAACCGAGGGAGTTAGAAAAGTCAGTAATTCAGTAACTTCGAAAATTGTTCATTAATCTAAAAATTAAAAAAAAAACTTTGTAGTGATGTCGTTGTGGTTGTGATTTCTCTCCAATTTTTGATAATAGTCTTAAATGTACAAACATTCAACTTTCATTGGTTTATTACATTAAAAAATAAATATATTGTTTTAAAGAATTAAAATCTACGACTTCGTTCATATCAATATATTTATTGTTAATCATTAATCTTTACATAATCATGATGGATTAGTGGTTTAAACCGCATACGTGATTATTTTGACTATCACATATTTGTTTAAATAAGACTGATGTTAAATTTCCGATTTGCAATTTTTTATACTTTTTGCTCAACTGCGCCAGCTACGTTTCATTTTTTTTAAAACCGTTAACCTTTGTAGCATATCTGTAGTTTTCTTTGTGCGCCTTTACAATCATAACAGCTGGACAGGTTTATAATGAAAGGCATTATTCTCCTCATTTACAAAATTCCGGATAGCCGTTTGTAGAGAGGAATAAAGAAATCTAGATACCTACTTAGTTACATAACCTTGCTAGCGCAGTCGGGTAAAAAATACATCGGTTACTTTACTAATCTATCGGAACTTAAATTCCCCTAGAAAGATATCTCGTCTGCTAATCGTAATGACAAATGGCTATTGCTAACAGAGATAGTGTTTGTTAACTTAGAGATATATGTGAAGTAGCAGATACTTGCTTAGATTAAGAAGCGATTATTATTTTATTAGTGATTATATTATTAGTAGAATCCGTATTTGTTGGGATCCCCTAGTAGTACTTAATTTGTGCCCCCCCCCCAAACTCTGCAAAAATCTAGATCACCAGATATCCTCCCATGCACGCGGTGCGCTGATTGAGATATGAACGAAGTCTCAACAAATATGTCCTAAGTACTCAGAAACAGTGAGATCTAATACTAAGCACTCCATGGTTTCCCTGTGCGGGCACCGGGTCCATAGTGTGATAAAGTGGGGAACACATTGCAGGCGACTGAGACTTGCGATTCAGTTGTAGGTTTAGGGTGGCCACCTTGCGACTAGTCAGCGCTCACCTTCACCATGCGACATGTTCTCCTCTTTATCTAGCCAAATTTGGTAACAATAGTAGTACGTTGTTTATTGTAATAAATACTGGCGAATTAATCGCCTTTACGGCGACAGCGTATACGACGACCGCGTTGGTCTATGCCTTTACCTGTCCATTTTCAGGCAGTCACGTGACAATGTATGATTAACTCGACCGGGACAAACTTTGTGTGATGACACATACATATCGACGCTTGAAAGGCAAAATTGATCAAGCGACATTTTGGGCGATATTGAGTTATATATATCACTGAAATCAGAAAAAAATCTGCGTCGTTTGATCCTACTCTCGTACCGCTAAGATGGCTTTTGTTGTCGCTTGGTAATTTAAAAAAAGTCACATTTTCACTGATTTCGGCGACTAAGCGACAAAAAATTTACCAATTTATGAATAACTTTCACTTAAATTCAAATACCATACTATTCGAATTTAACTTCTTACACTTAGTAATTTCTGCTTTGACTCAAATTAACGTGTTTATACATTTAGTAATTTTTACCTTCTACTGTCTACGGTATGAATATTGCTTAAGAAATTTTACCTGGTTATATTTTTTTTTATTACCTTACCGTAATTATGTACTTATTTTCATTTAGTATATTTTTCCTAAGCGCAACGCACTAAAAACCCTTATATAGTAGTATTTGTCCTGCCTAAAATGAATATAATTTTGTCGTTTGGTACTATTTTACTTGCCGTTTTTTTAATACTTTTGTCATTTGGTTAACTATTTCTGAAATGAAATTAGTATAAAACGTGTTTATTCCTGTTGCATTTATTTTATATTGTCGCTTATACGCGTTGTAACAAGTGTTTTTATGGCTGTTAGTCAATAAAATATCGATTAGTGTTCATCGAACTGTCACATGGTGACTCGTGTGCTCTCGCGTACTGCACATAGTAGGCACCTACTTCATCGCGTAGTGACTTATAGTTTGAGATGAGTAATGGAGGGTGCAAAGGGGCCCTTCTTACATCTATCGGGCCCCAGCGACCTCACCTGCTAGTGGCGCACCTGCTAATTAACGGACGAGGTTCGTAGATTACGGTACCCATGTGGTGGCTTGGGCCCCTACGTGGATACCAGGTGGTACAACAGTGTTGGTCCAGAGGGGTACCACCGTGCAGCTGTGCTAAAGCCCCCAAGTAACCCAGCCCAGACTGGGTGGCGTTAGGGGTCCAGCAGCTGCACTGCCTGGCCCGGAGCGTTGTATGGTGCGGCAGGAATGGGTCCAGTGGGGCGAAACGGAGTCTAGTGTGGGTGGTGTGGGTCGATTCGCCGACCAGAGAGACTCTTAGCAACGGCGTTGCCGCGACCACCCGCAACATAGTCATGGGGCCCGCCTGGGACCAACCACCCCAGGAGGCTGCCCCACATGTTACTGATAATCCTGATGTGGGATCGCCGCTCCGGGTGGTAACCGGTGTGGGGTAGCGGCGGCCTTGCATCAAGGGGTTTGGGAGCACTTTCGTCCGGCGGGTCGGCTCCGACCTAACCACACGGTTCTAGACGAAGCTAGCCTCTGCACTTTGTCACTTCCTGCCGAACCGAATATCGTCCTATCTTCACGCTTCTCCATATCTCACCCTGACAGTGCAACAAATTAATAGACGGTACACAGCGGCCCCTAGAAACCCCACAAAGTTGACTTCGTTTGAGGTGGAGTTCGGGAATATCCGCGGACTCCATGCGAACCTTGATATCGTCCACCATCACCTAGAGACGGCACGGCCTTCTATTATGTTCCTAACGGAGACACAGATACGCCGCCCTGACGACACGTCTTACCTCTGTAACCCGGGTTTTGTCATTGAGGAACAATTTCGCGACAAAGCCGGAGTGTGCGTGTTCGTTAGGGCGGACGTTTGCTGCCACCGGTTGCGCTGTCTAGAGAACCCCGCCTACACTGTCCTTTGGCTGCACGTGGATCATGGCTCTATGAGCCAAATCTACGTGTGCGTCTACCGCTCCCACACAGGGGACACTGGAACAACAAGGCTTTTCGAATACCGACCAAATGACTCAACGACTATGGTACTACTCGTCGGCACACTGGGACGGTCTCCGCGATTACTTTGCATCCGTCCCGTGGAGCCAGCGCTACTTTGTAGGGAAGGCGCCTTCGGATAGCGCTGCTGCCGTTTCTGGCGAGATCAGTCTAGGGATAGAATATTATATCTCTTTCACTGATGTCGGCAGCATCCGCAAAGCTCGCGCCTGGTTCCGAACTGTCCAGAAAAAACAGTCGGCATATCGCGCCTGGGTCAGGGGTCGGGCGGCACGTGACCCGAACGTGGACCGCCTCTAAATAGCTTACAATAGGGCCACTAGGTTCAGCAAGAGGGCCTTCAAGAGAGCGGATGCCCAGCGCGTCGCGCGGCTTGGTCAGGAGCTCACATCCCATCCGGTGGGATGGGATGTGAGCTCCTGACCGTGGATACTGACAACCTAGCCGTGGATACTGACAACTCGCAAAAGCCATTTAGATCGCCAGTTCAATTTGTCCAGGTCGTAGTCTAATTTTTGCCAACCCTCGCTCCCACCACTGCGTCATCCTGATGGATCACTGGCTCACAAAGCCCAAGAGAAGGCAGACATGCTCACAGACCTCTTTGCGGCTAATTCCCGGGTCGACGACCGTGGCCTGCAGGCCCCCGCCACACTATGCCTGATATTGTTATCAGGCAATGTGAGTTCCGGGCAGTGCTACAGTCACTCGACACGCGGAAAGCCAGTGGCCCTTTTTTTTTTTTAATTCCCACAGTCCAAGGCTGCGGCCGCTCTAACGTCCGTTGCCGGGCATCTCTGGTTACAAGCAGGTATTTCCAGTGGCGCCCGGCGGACTTTGGCCACCTCTGTGGTCTCTGCGGGGGTTTGATCGGGATGAGAATCCCGCGTCGTTGGGGTAGAGTTTTATCCCGCGTCAGTGAGTGAATATGGTTGCGTGCTATGGGGCAAAGGCCCCGCAGCACGCAACTCTTCTAACCTTCTTCTGTAAGGACGGCGGGTGGCGATCCCGCCGTCCTCAGGACCCGATCATGGAGGTCGATGGTCTAGAGCGTAGATGAGTCTGCGGCGCCCTCGCCGCTGACTACGGAACTCGGCGGGGAGGGGTACGCTCCCTCTCGGCCACCTTCTTCGCGAGCATGACTTGCTCGCAGAAGGACACGGCTGAGTTCCACCTACTCGCGCTGGAGACCATGGCTTGGAGCATGGTTTCCAGCGAGAGGGTATCCACGCCCAGACCCACTACGAGGTCCCGGCACTGACTCGCCCACGCTGAGCACTCCACCGACGTGTGGAGTGCGGTGTCGTCGTCGGAAACCTCGCAGTGTTGACACCGGGGTGTAACCTCACGATGGATGCGAAACAGATAGCATGCCCGGTAACGATCTGCGCCGCACGATACGTGAGGTCACCATGCCGCCTCTGCAGCCACTCATCCATGATCGGTCTCACCGCCGCGATGACGGTAGTTCCCCACTTTGGTTGCTCAAGTCGCAACTTCCAAGTCTCCATGAGATCCTGGCGGAGTTGGGACCGCTGTTCCTCGATTTCTCGAGTCGCAGGCCTGTGGTTCCTCTCCAGCGCCTCCTTGTGCCATTGAAACAATGACGCAAGGGCTTTTGCTTCCAGGTCCCATGGAGCGGTCCCGGCTAGGAGACATGCAGCCTCTCCGGAGATCGTGCGGTACCCCCGTATGGTTTTAACGGCCAAGGTTCGCAGTGGTCTGTTTAACAGAGTCGCGTTCACCCTGACCGCCAATCTATCCGCCCATACGGGAGCCCCGTATAAGGCCATACTCCGCACGATCCCTAGGTACCACACGATCCCTAGGTAAGCCAGTGGCCCTGACGGCATTCCCGGCGGTGGTGCTACGAAAATGTGCAGCTGAGTTGTCTCCAGTATTAACGCGTCTGTACCGCCTGCTGTCATACTCTACAGGGCTCGTGCCAGAGGTCTGGAAAGAGGCGAACGTACAACCGATTCCCAAGAAAGGAGATCGATCCGATCCAGGGAATGTTCGACCCAACAAAATCAAAGATCAGTCTTTGATTTTGTGTACTGAAACCTAAATTCATTGTTACTTGGTAAAAAAAATTCTAAACTAACTGTATTTAATTTGTAATATAACTAAAATTGCCTGGCAGAAAAGTGTTTCTGTTTTCTATTTCAATAATGTTACCTAAATAACAAAACGTGCATTACTTCTGGATGCGTCATTTTACACTCGTCACATTCAACACAATCATAAAGTTATGGGATTTAGCTAACATTACTTGTTTGATTATGAAATTTCGTTGTCGGTTAGTAACTTTTACCCGTTAGTGATTTTGATAAAATTATTACTAACCGACACTATTTCTTTAACAATTGAAAATGAACATTTTCTTTAAATGCCAGTTCATGAAGCCTTTAAAGTACATTTAAAATTCGTTGGAATAATGTCGTTGTGATTTATAGGCTATTTTTAACGATTTTTTTTTCATAAAAAAAACTTTAAACTGCTCTGGTGTAAAGTTGCCAATGTGTCGCTTGGTAATTTTTACCTTTCATGCGTCGATATGTATATATTTACAAAAAAAGTATAGTGCGTATAAGTATTTATATCGGTTATTTCGTATAAGTATATATTTATAGTATTTATATTAGTTTATACTAAGCAGAGTGTGTGCTATGAGTACTACTCATAGCACACACTGCTTAGTTTGAGTCTAGATGGCGTTGTGTGAATTGTCCTACCATATTTATATTTATTTATTAACTCAATGCACCAAAGTTTGATCCTTTCATTTGATGTTGCTTCCGCTTTCTTCAACCAACACAGTTCTCAGGTAAATTTACTAAAGGGATTCTTGGTAAGCCCATGATTAGAAAGACCGTCAGTCTACTTATGTGATCTAGGCTGTTCATGTTATTAATTATTTTTGTACAACACACAAGGAGAAAAAAATAGCCCTACTTATTATTGAGGAATCGTTGTACCACTTGCAGGGCATGGTCCTTTAAGACTTTTAGCTAAAATTATTTAGCCCACGTTTGTCTTATAGATTAGTTACCCTTATCGCATGTTTCTTTTTATTTAATCAAATAAATCACATTTTTGCACATGTGAGAGTTTGTGTGCGTAGTTAATTAGTAGATAGAATAGATAAAAAAATCGTAACTACAATTTAAATATTTGTCTGATGAGAATTGGAACTGAACAAACTATTCCACGAGGGGCATTCTATAATCTAACGCTATGTACTTAAATTTAAGTAAAAGTTAAGTAGGTACTACTTACGCTTCTTTCTAGATCAGCTGCGTAGTTAACATTTCTAGGAGAACGTTTCCTCGCTGCCCGTGCAGCAGTCGCTGTCAACCGGCTCCCAGAGGTGGGTCCTGGCTGTGACATTGTGCGCCGCCGCTCTGGCACCTCCAAAGTCATACTATTACCGACTGATTCATTATGTACCTGTAATCACTACATATTATAAAACAAAGTCCTCCACAGCATCTGTCTATCTGTCTGTCTGTTCGTGATAAATTCAAAAACTACGGCATCGATTTTTATGCTGCTTTCACTAATAAATGAAGTGGTTTTCGCTAATAGTTTTAAATAATTCGAATGGAGTGAATAATCTGTAGTTTGGGATAGTGCATGACCTACCCCAAACTATAAGCGGTAGGTATGTTCCTTTGTCCCCTCTACAGGTCTAACGGCTGGATGGATTTCGATTAACGAGCTCTCAAATAAAAGGCATTCATTTTCTAAGTGTCTCATTGCACATAACATGTGAATGAAAAGTATACCCTTGCTTTGTAGTGCCAAAACGTATGTTGTCAAAAAATATTTACACTCTAACTCATTGAAGAGAAGAGAGAGAAATTAAGAGCTTTAAAAGCTATATCAAATGTATATATAACTTGTATGTTTAAATATATTTTCAATGTCCGCCGACGCCGATGCCCTGGGGTTAACCTGACGAGACACCCGGCAATGAACGATAGCATTTAAAAAAAAGTATAACTAATTGCACTCACCCCAGGGTCTCGACCAATCACACCGACATTCGCTGGCTCATCTTCACCAAACTGTTGCAACGACGTCTCCGAATGAAATTTCTTATCACCTAATTTAGTCCTATTTATAATTTCATCTAGAACATGTTTTCTAGCAGCTGTTATGTCCGTCATTTTAAAATTTTACTCCACAATATTTTAACACAATTTTTGAAGGCACACAGGTTTTTTTTATTTGTGTACTGGAAACGACATGTTTACAAATGGATTATAATAAAAATGCGATCGATGGTCGTTATCTGTGATATCTGAATACAGTTGTGATATTAATTATAATCAGCGATGTACCCGCCGTCATTTACTTCCTAAATGTTGATATCGGTTTGTGGATATGACATAGATTACTTCTTGATCATGTTATTTACCGTAGGTTAATATCACTGGATGTCCTCACGGGGCATGGCGGGTTCTCCACGTACCTGACAAGGTTCAAGTACAAGGAGGATCCGTCATGCGCCTTTGGGTATGAGGAGAAAACAGTTGAACACATCATTGTTCATTGTCCCACACATGCAAGGGGTAGATACCAACGAGTTGGAATCTGAGCTGGACATGGACATAAAGACAGACAACTTAAAGTCACAAATAAACTGCAAAAAGAAAAGAGAGTTAAGTACATAACAAAAATTGTAAAAATAAATAAACGTAATAAATAGTATAAGAAAATATAGTTATTTAATATATTGTTATATGCAAATAGCTATAAAAACTAAGATGGAACAAAAATAAAATGTGAATAACATAATAGGCAAGCGGAAAACCCCGAAAAAGTGCTTAGAAATGAAAATGACTGACCAATCAGTGAAAATGTGATTGCCCCTTTACAAATTTGTACTTTTTGTAAACCTTGGACCAAAAGGCGACGATTGGTAAGAAAACAAAATTTGTGCGGTTGGGCTATTAATTGTTATAAACAAATTAATTTGTTAACTGATAAAAAGTTGGTTTTTATATTGGAAAATGATTTCTAATGGTAAAACGGGCAGGTTTTCAGGTAGCAAATTAATTATTTTATAACAATTAATAGCCTAACCGCACAAATTTTGTTTTCTTACCAATCCAAGGTTTTCAAAAAGTACAAATTTGTACAGGGGCAATCGCATTTTCAGTGATTGGTCAGTCATTTTAGTTTTTCATGGGGTTTGCCGCTTGCCTATAATGGTAATGAATACAAAAGCATAAGAAACTGACAGATAAGATAGACATTAAGAAGATATTATAAAGGAAAAATTATAAACAAATAAAGCAGCAACGTGTAAGGGAAGATAATTATATAAAGAATATGAATGTAAGACAGATCAAGACACAAATAAGCATGTATAATATAAGG
This sequence comes from Nudaria mundana, assembly GCA_963556515.1. Lineage (NCBI taxonomy): Eukaryota > Metazoa > Arthropoda > Insecta > Lepidoptera > Erebidae > Nudaria > Nudaria mundana. The sequence goes on along the minus strand of OY748288.1, from coordinate 15,114,027 downwards.
AACTATTAATAAAAGTGGTTCGATTTAGTGAAATAATGAATAAATAATGATTAAATAAAATAACCCTCTCTACCTTATAATAAATCAATAACCCTTATAATAATCAATAACCAATATCTATACTTATAATAAATCTGTAGAAGTGAACATTCTATACATTGAAAATTTCAAAAAAATAAATGGCAGGGGGTGTTACTAGATAGGTCTAGTAACACGCCCTGCCGCACCCAAAAATGTGATTAAAAAAAATTTTGTCTGTCTGTTTGTTCAGACATCACGCAATAACTACCGGTTCGATTACGATGAAACTTGGTATAATTATTCTTTAATATCCTGGGCACCTACTGGCTTACTTTTTATCTCGGAAAAGTATATACAATAAAAAACAAACTTAATTTTGCGGTTCGATCCCTAGACCCGATTACTGTACCAACCGCAAATAATAAGTTTGTCGTAGGTTACATCACCCGCAGTGGAGTTCTCTAAGGGGCGCTGCACACGGCTAAGATACTATAATATTTTATCTTAAGATACAATATCGCTCGCCGTACAATTCAATGGACTATCACACAAGACGAAGATGAATAATATTTCATATTTTCGTATCTTAAGATGAATTTGTATAGTATAATAGAGAATATAATAGTAGTCCGGTCAATTTAGACATTCGAAGGTGCATCAAATTTTCTAATTTTTGGCTGAGCTCCAGATCGAGGGCTATCCATAGAGGGGTCAACCATCATTGTAGCATAAGCAGTTCTCAAGAGCTAAGGGGGGACAAAAATTACATTCCCCATTTGTATATATACTCGTAGATATCTCAGAAACGGTGGCTCGTAGGAAAAAAGTATTGATACATTTTTATAGATAATTTTAAGATCTACAATTTTTATCGGTGTACTTTTATGATAAAACTTACCATTTTGCTGAAAATTACGAAAAAGTAATTTTTTGGACCATTGACCTCGAATAATTTTTTTTCCACACACGGGAATGATGGGGAACTTTTAAATTTTATTTTTATGTTCTGAACAATTTTACTGACTTTCAGCTTGTTGGGACTTTATGCACCTTCACTCTCATTTTGGTCTAGATTGACCGGACTATAGAAGATATAATAGAGAAACTGTTGTAGGGGGGCTTTATGAACGCAATAAAACCCAAAATAATGGTTTTTAGAACTTTTGTCTGTTTGTCTGAATGTTTGAACACGCTAATCTCAGAAACGGCTTAGCCGATTTGAATGATTGATTTGATTTGCGGTTTTCAGTAATGCGTTGTGGTTTATTCAACTTAACATTTAAGGTTTGGTTTTCAATCGGTTCATAAATAAAAAAGTTATGTAGATCTAAAGTAACACGCAGAAAAATAAAATTAAAAATAGTTATGTACTTAATTTCTTATTTTGATTAAAAAGCACCCTGTAAGTACAGCAGGGGTAACTGGAAAAAAGAATAGCACTGGATGTCCATCCAATAAATAAAAAAATGGAAGAGAATATTACACCCTATTCGGTACACCAACATATATGAACTATGATGTATATGTAGTATACAAGTATAGTATTCTTTTATTAGTGCTAGACCACGAAGAACAGCTGATGCGATACGAGGCAAGAAAAGGTGTCACGATGAGCTTGCCTGACTGACCTTGTCAGGATTAGGTAGGTATTATTAAATTTTTAACTGACCCGCAAACGTTGTTTACCTGTAGAAGTGAGCAACCCTTATCCTTAAGGGCTTAAAAAAGTTTACGGCCTATTCTCAAACCTACCAAATATGCACAAAACATTTTAAAAGAATCGGTCAAGTCGTATCGGAGGATAGGCAACAAACACTGTGCTACAAGAATTTTATATAAATGTACTAGCGGCAGCTCACGACTTCGCACGTGACAAATTATATTCAGAAATCTTCCTCGAGAACCACTTTTTCCATTTGTGAAAGCAGGATGAAAATCGGAGCAGTGGTTTTTGAGTTTATCGCGAACAGAAAGGAAGAAGCTGCGAAGGATTTTGTTTTATAATATGTAGTGATTATCAAGGAAGTAGAAGTTCTAGCAATTTTCTAGCAATTAAGTAGGTTTAATAGTACAACATTTGTTTCACACCAACATCATCCTGCTTAACATAAAAAACAAAACAATTAGTTATTGTCATGTATTCGTAGAAAATCGTAGAAAAGCAATATCAGTTCTAGTAACAAAAAAAAAAATCTAAATACCTACATGACTACTAAATACCCACTATATTCGCAGTCGCAGCAGTAATACTCAACAATAAAAAAAAATATAAACAACTAAAATTAGTCATTCATAAGTTTGTTAAGCACTTGTTTAAGTTCAAGCGTTAACTGTGAGACAGGTAAAGCAAGTTCTTGTACTGACATTGTTGTTGAGGTTTTTTCTGTAAGTATGAAGTCTGAAGGTACCATAAACTTTGTCTTCTTAGCGTCTTCGTCTTCCGGTACTTCTAAACATGGTGGCACTGGTAAACTAGGATGCTTTTGTAGCCACTCTTTAAATGATTTCGTAGATCTGAAACAGCATAATGATAATAATTTTTGACATATTATGTAGTGTATTATTAGTGGGGTGCATAGAGGAACCTACGAAAATCTTATGGTCCAAGTCAACCCCCCTGAAGTGTATGAGGATAGGTGCTCTGTAGGCTGGGAGGAAGTTCCCCACAAATCCGTCCCGCTACCCACGCAGCGGGGAAGTTCAGTGCGTAAAGACTGCATTGCACCGCGTACATAAAACAAACCTCCCGGTTCCTCCTGCTGAGCATTAGGCCGATACCTCACCGAGACGCCATGGCGACGTCGCCAGTCGGTCGCCAACTAGTTCTCATTGAGATATATGACGGCTAACTCACTTGGCGACCGACTGGCAACGTCGCCAGTCGGTCGCCAAGTGTCATATATCTCAATGAGAACTAGTTGGCGACGTCGCTGGCCACGTCGCCATGGCGTCTCGGTGAGGTATCGGCCTAATGCACGGATATCAGCATTTTATACTAAACATTTACATTTTAAACTACCTAAGCTATTAATTTGTGTTAAGTACTTACGTAATTAACATTAATAATTCTTAGCCGTCATATATCTCAATGAGAACTAGTTGGCGACCGACTGGCGACGTCGCCATGGCGTCTCGGTGAGGTATCGGCCTTAGAAGAAGTTGTGGTAACGTAAGATCAAAAGGGTTACTGGAGAAAAGTAGAGGTAAAATATGCCTCTGCTACTCATTCGGGCAAAAAGGCTTAGTTATGTACTTAAGAATTAGTTTCGTTTGAAAAGTTTTTTCTTACGTAAGATGTTGTATGTCATCCCAAACATATGACATAGTTTTCAATTCCTGTGGTATTCGAACGCAATCCCACAATTGTTTGGTATTATTCCTTGGAGGGATATGCTTCAACTTGTGCGGGAGGCTCGTGTTAAATGCCCTCGTGTGCGCAGGGCTGGTCTCCGCATGGATATCATAAGCCAATTGACGTTTAAGAGCATTTGGACAGGACGACTGTTAATGAAAGTAACATTACAATTATGCTCATCAATGCAAACGGTAAATTGTTTTCTGTATTGTAACATATAAGTAGTTGGATTTTTGATGGTTGGTACAGGTTGTTACAATTTTAGCTAGAATTGTGTACGAGATTCTGGATGTCTTGTAAAATTACCTAGCTGCATTCGAAGCCAAGTTCATCTGAAAGTAGTCTATCTGCAGGTTAACGGACAAGGTCTGGCAGACATAATAGTGCCCGATAAGCCATTTATTACTGGAAACCGATAAGTTGCGGAATTTGAGTATAGAATATGCCTTTGCCTATTCGGTATGTATTTCCTGACTTGTGCTGGCACGAAGGAGAGGTAGACTAAACGCGTTCTGCGTCAAATATACCTGCGTCTACGTCACGACATTGGTTTTATTGCATTCATTGATTGACTAGACTGAACCAGTCTTGTTATGATATCATGTTACATGCAGGTAAACTAAATATGGACACACTCACCCAAGTAATCTAAATTCTACTCATACAACGACAACAACAACAATTTCTGTACAACTTCTGTCTTTACCTAATTAAATAAATATACCTATTGAAGTCAGTGTTTTATATACGTTACCCTTTTCGACATAGAGTATTCAGCAACACGCTCCAGTACACAAGGAATAATCTTTGGATTGAGCATGAGACCTCGAGAAGCGTGCTCGTCAAACCAAATCTGAAATTAAATTATGTTATCTTAATTTAATTTACTTATAATAAATATCAGGAGTCAATAGGACACCACCAAATACTGTTTCCTGGCAGACATTCTGGTGCAATCATGCAAGGGGCACATTTAAGTTACGCAATACTATATTAATTTAAAATAACTATAAACCTGAAATAGAGATTCAATATCTTCAGGTCTCTTGATTTCACTTTTGAATTCAACGTTACCCAAACTAACCCACCAATCATAGAACTCTTTGGATATCTGAAAAAAGTAATATTTTTAATATTAGCAGTATGTAAGAACCGTTGATTGCATGTATTCATATTCTACGAGAATTACTTCGTGACGTCTACCAATTTTAAACACAAAATATCATTGGGATAATAAAGATCGACTACAAGTGTTTAGGGCCGCCATCATAATATCCCAGAGCCTAAGTCAGTCATTCTCACTTGCACGCGGTTTACCTTTTGACCCGTTTACCCACTTCGGAGATAAAGAAGTAATCTTATGAGCCTGGTAATGGCAATAGGCTTGCCAATATTATATGGGATCAACAAAACTACTCAACTCCTCAAACTCATCCTTCACATGCAACGTACACCACGCATTATGACACCTGAACAGGATCTGGCCTATACAATTTGTATGGTAACGAACACACTGGTCATTCACCACGCTGTATGACGCGTCACCGCGCCAGAATCGCGTGTTCCCATGCTATGCGTCTACGAAGCTGTCACACACGTTTAAAGTGTCATAGCGCATGAGATACTCGCAGACACCACGTTTCACAAAAAGTAAGTTGTGAAAGAACTACACGGTCCTGAAGATATTTTTGTAATCTGCATTCAAATATTATATTATTTACTACCTACATAGTCTACATTGCACCCGCCCCAGCTTCGCACGGGTGCAATGTAGACTATGTAGCATGTGAGTTTTAAAATTAAAATATCACAATATAAATATATGTATGCTATTTGCATTGGTTGAATGATTGTCTTTATCTGTGGTATTAGAATTGTGGAATTAGATTCGTCTTTGAATTTTAATGCCAAACAATGTTCACACACTACTGATGCATGCTACACTTGCTACCTATTGATACTATACGATCGTCCTTGTAAAGAATCGATGGATCGTAATTCATGGCAGAATTTTCTTTATTTACCCACGAATTAATTTTGTCTATTTCTATCTTGGCTGAGGCGAGCCTCAAGCTCTGCAGGCGATTCTCTGGCTCTCTGTAATCGATGCCTACCCCTATCCTGGCTGAGGCCGTTGCTGATCCGTAGTACACCTAACAAGTTCACCTGGGTGGACTACGGGCACTTGTTCTAACCCGTGGTTCACCTGGGTGGACTACGGGCACTTGTTCTGACCCGTAGTTCACCTGGGTGGACTACGGGCACTTATTCCTGACCTGTGGTTCACCTGGGTGGACTACGGGCACTTGTTTTGACCCGTGGTTCACCTGGGTGAATTGTGATACCGAACCAGCCCGTAGTCCACCCAAGTGGATTACGGATACTGACTTAGATACTTAGTCCACCTTCTACCGGTCCACCTCATTGTGATGAAATAATAAGCCGCCATACGCATTTCCATTATTGCCATATTGATCTTTATGCAAAATGTATTTATACTTAATTGGATAAGGATTTATGCTGTATTACTTAAAATCGCTGTGTGTTCACTGCCGTCATTGGCCACCCGCCCGGCCGCGTCGCCGAGCTCGTATTTTTTTGTGTGTGTCAGGATGGCGTGAGACATGTCTGAATAGTCACAAAATTTGCACCAAATAACTGTACCTAAACTGTACTAAACTGTACCTATGTTTAAAAAAACTGTACCTCAAGCAATTCAATATTAAATGGGTAGTGACATGGACACGCCATTCTGACGTCAGGTTGGCGCGCATGGTCATGTATCACCTCAACATGTGGGAACTATGTTCTGAAACATATATCAAAAAACCGTACCTAAACTGTACCTCATAAAACTGCCAATAAAAAAAATTAAATCACACGTGATATCTGTAAAATCAACAACAAAAATTTTTTACTGATCATTTATTCGCAGCGCGAGTGTGACGCCCTGGTGTTGCACACGTCCATAGGCCACAGTAACCGCTTCCCATCAGGTGGGCCGTGCGCTTGTCTGCCACCTAAGTGGTATAAAAACAATATTTGATTTAAACGAATGACATGCACACGTATGTTTGCCGATCAATTTGCAATAGGCGCTTGTTTTCATTACATACATACATTATGGTACAAGTGTGTAATGGTGGTGATTACCGCCGAGGCTCCTTATTGAGACTCGAGCTGCAAGCGAGAGTCATAAGTGAGCCGGGAACGATAATCATCACACACGTGTATCATACGACGTTTTTTGTTTGTACCGTCCACAATTCATAGAAATAAAATTGACCTTACTTATGGTTAAAAAAAAATCGTGTTTTATTTCTTGTTTTATGTTCAAGTTTTGAGAGTTCACTAATTACACAGAAATATGAAGAGTTTGACCAATGTTTATAATGAATACATTAATATAAAATAAATGAGCAGTAAAAATTTTTTGTTGTTGATTTTACAGATATCACGTGTGATTAAAATTTTTTTATTGGCAGTTTTATGAGGTACAGTTTAGGTACAGTTTTTTGATATATGTTTCAGAACATAGTTCCCACATGTTGAGGCGATACATGACCATGCGCGCCAACCTGACGTCAGAATGGCGTGTCCATGTCTATATGGGTCAGGTCTTCGATAGAAATGAAGCACAAACACTAACTTGAACACTACTTGCTATTTATTGACTTTGAGACAGATTTACAACAAATTATCGCGAGAGCTTAGAAAATCGCGCCGATCGCAGCGGCAGTTACTCGACGACCAAAAAAACTAAAAAACTACGTACCCTCACATATTCAAATATAAAAATTACAAATCTATGTCGCGTCGCTTACAATGTCACTACCCATTTAATATTGAATTGCTTGAGGTACAGTTTTTTTAAACATATATGTAGTAAACCACAGTAAGAAAAACGATAAAATACAGATATTTTCATAGGTACTTACCTTTTTTAGGTACAGTTTTTTTAAACCTTTTTTAGGTACAGTTTTTTTAAACATATATGTAGTAAACCACAGTAAGAAAAACGATAAAATACAGATATTTTCATAGGTACTTACCTTTTTTGCCAAAATTTCTGCTCTCTTACTGAATTCATCAGACGCTGACACCTCAAATGCTTTTTGTTTATAATGGGAGTCCCATTTAATCATATCGGTTTCAGATTCATTGCAATATAACATTTCAAAGTGCGGGTTATCTATTGGTTCAATAGTGTCATATCTGTAAGTTACAATTGAAGGTGGTGGTGGTACAATTAATATGTACTCGTAAGTAGGGAGATATTAAGGGCTGTGCCCTCGGTCACTACGGTGGGACAGAATGCCCAATATCATCCTATGAATGGTTAACCAATTTCACTTGCTAGAGGATTGCTTTCGTACAGCAAACTAACCCGATGCATGTTTGTTAACATGAACACGTTAAGATCACATTTTTAAGATAGATAAAGGTGGGACAGAATGTCCACTATCACTTTGGATTGGGAAATAACGTAACTAAACGAATATCCCACATCAACATATCATTTGAGCACGCTGTCCCACTGTTCGTAAGTTCGCTGAAGCTCCTTGAATGTTCATTAGGGAACTATTTTGTAGAATCACAATTACGATAAGCTAAAACGTACTTACCATTTATAACCTACAGCTTTTCTGTAACCAGTTTGGCTCGACTACGTGTAGTTATAAATATTTATGTTATAAATTCATCTTTTCATTACGAGTCCATCAGTATTACATATCAAACATGAAATTCGTTAAACAAACATAATCGTTACAGGTCAATACAATCTGTGACGATTTGACAAAAAACAAGTTACGCCATGGAGAATTATTGCCGAATACAGTACGTTACATCATTTGCGGACCATCAAATTGTGGAAAAACTAACTTATTAATTGGTCTTCTATTGCATGAAAATGGATTGACATTTCAGAATGTTTATGTATATTCTAAAACTCTACATCAACCAAAGTACATATTTTTAGAAAAAGTTTTACAACGAGTACCAGGTATCGCCAGAAATACCAAGCAAATGATGACGTTTTGAAGGTTACAGATGCGAAACCTAATTCTGTGATTATTTTTGACGATGTAGCATGTGAAAATCAAAGTATATAATATGCGTGATTATTTTGCCATGGGAAGACATAAATTGATTGACAGTTTTTATTTAAATCAAACTTATACCAAAATACCTAAACAACTTGTAAGAGATAATACTAACTTAATTGTGCTTTTTAAGCAAGATGAAGTTAATTTGAAACATGTTTACGAAGAACATGTTAACACTGATATGACATGGTTGAAATTTCAAGAAATGGTTCCCTAATATTATATACTTGAAAGAGCCTTTTGATTATGTGGTAATTAATAAAGATTGTTCTAAAAACAATGGTTGCTATAGAACAACGTTTGACACTTTTGTATTATTAGATGAAATTTGAATATTTAAGTAGACTGCAGTCACGTTATTGTTATTCTGTAATTGGTTCTTATCCGATTACCACCTATTTTACATAATGGATAAATCATTGAAAAAACAAATTGTTGATGCGACACAAGCTGTCAGGAAAAAAATACGTAAAATAAAGGATTTAGAAGATAATAATAGACATGCTCTTGATACAGTTTTTAAGCCTGTTACAGAATCTCTCAATTTAATAGCCAACACTAATAACCACTTAGCTCTAACAAAAAAGGAGGAAAAAGGAGAACCCCAAGAACCACAAGACCAAGATATGAAAGAAACAGATGATAGCAGTAATAATAGTAACGAATCGGAACCCTCATCGGACTCTTCATTTCAGTCATTAGTCGATACTAATCCAGATGTATCATCTTGGTCATTATCTTCACAAGTACTATCGGATGTACCAGTTGGTATAAGAAATAACCGTGGACAGTTAATGTTAGGTTCCTCTAGCATAACGATTGGAAATCAAGTTATTACTGTAGCCGGACACAAGTACGAAAGTACACCTGGGTTGCGAGAGTTACTGTTAAAAAAAGACATTGATCTGAGCTTGGTTAATGACTATGACAAGCAAAATTATAACGCAATGTTACTTGTAACGAATGCGCATCGTCGTGATTTCGATTCAAAAAAACAATTAAAAGTAATAAAGGACAAAAATATTTGCAAGTTATTAAGCCACTTTTCGAACAAGAAAGTAAAAGTCCAAGTTGTAGACAGAAAGTAGGAAAAGGATTACCTTTAACAAAAATGTGGAAAAAAAACACAGATTTTATATATTAGGATGATCCCAATGAATTGGTTGATAGATTAAAGTTATTAATTGCTTCTCGAGATGCTGGTAACACAGGACTAGACAATGAAATAATAATAATATAATATAATATCTATCATTGAAGAACTACGTGAAAGCAAAATCATTAAATAAATAAATCTACTAATATTATATGTGTATCATTTTACTATATACCGTTCAAAATAATACACCTTTAATATGAATGTAGACAAATTTGGTCATTATATTCATAAGCGAATGCGTATATCGGAAATACTGGATTTTAATGATAACGCATTAATAAAATCTGATCGTGGAGATTATGACTTGAAGACATCGAGGTTAAAAGGTGTCAAACCTCCTCAAGACGCAGATGATGCAGTAAATAAAGCATATGTAGATGAATTGAAAGGTGTACTAATGAATGACTTACAAAAATTGCAAAGGTCTATTCCAAATAGTGTTCAAAACCACATAGAGAAAGCTTTAAAAACAATAATGTCTGAGATAGTGGCTCAATTGGAAAACAAATTTTACACAAGAAAAGCAGTTGATAGACTAATTCAAGACGCAATTGAATCTAAATTAAAAGATCGAAAAACATAGACTTTAAAGTTTATCAAAATGACGAAACAACAAATCGTCAATGAAATACATAAATCAGCACGAAAAAATTTTCCTCGACGATGTAATTTTAAAAGGTATTGATGATTTGTGGCAAGCAGATTTAGTTGATATGCAAAACCTAAAAACCTTTAATAAAGGATATAACTATATTTTAATAGTTATTGACTGCTTATCAAAGTACGTTTGGGTGGAACCACTAAAAACTAAATCCAAACATGATGTCTCTCAGGCATTTGAAAAATTACTTTCTACTAATCATAGGATACCAACTCATCTGCAAACTGATAGGGGTACTGAGTTCTTTAATTCTACATTTCAAAAGCTTTTACAGAACTATAATATTAATCACTACTCAACATTTTCAACCAAAAAGGCTTCAATTGTTGAACGAGTTATTAAAACGATTAAAAATAAATTGTACAAATACTTTAGCTTGAACGGACACTATAAGTGGATAGATGGTGGCTTGAACGGTGTTATGAAGACATATAACAACACAAAACATCGTACTATTAAATTTGCACCTGTTAATGTTAATAAGTTTAATGAAACGGACATTAAAAATAATATTACAAATTCCATGATAAAGGTAACCCAAAAATGTCGCCCAAAGTTTATAATTGGTGACAAAGTTCGAATTAGTAAGTACAAACATATATTTGAGAAAGGATACACTCCTAACTGGTCAACAGAATTATTTACTATAAAAAAGATAAATAACACTGTACCAATAACATATCGCATCGAAGATAATCAAAAACAAGTCATATTAGGAACTTTTTACGAACAAGAGCTTCAAAAGTCGTCCTGCCCTGGTGTCTATTTGATAGAAAAGGTATTAAAAAAGAAAGGAAACAAACTGTTTGTAAAATGGTTGGGTTTAAATAACAAAGAGAACAGTTGGATTGATAAGACTGCTATAGTGGAATAAGTTAATTATATAAGTGATATATAATTTTAAAGTATATTCATTATTCTATAGACGATGCAAGGTGGTGGACTAATAAACAGTATCATTAATCATTTACCATTCGAACTTCACATACCTGGTTATAACTATTGTGGACCAGGAACAAAGCTTTCAAAACGATTACTACGTGGTGATAAAGGTGTAAACAAGTTAGACGAAGCTTGTATGCATCACGATATCGCATACGCAAACTACATAGACTTGCCTAACCGTCAAAAAGCCGACTTACGTCTTATAGATATGACTAAACAAAGACTTAAAGCAAAAGATGCTCGAACAGAGGAAAAGATTAGTTCGTGGATAGTAAACAAAGTTATGAAAGCTAAATTGAAGTCTGGTGCTGGTGTTAAGACCTTTAATAACTTTGTTAGGAAAATAAAAAGAAAAATCAAAAAACTCTCGCCTAAAGATAATAAGTCATTAATAAATATAGCTTATATGGTTGCTAGAAAACTAGTTCCATGCATTCCAAAAGTTCGCGTACCTCGAATGATACCTATACCAAAAAATGGAGGCATTCTACCTTTAATCCCAATTTTTGCTGGTTTGTCTGCTTTAGGAGCATTAGCTGGTGGTGCAGCTGGTATTGCAAAAACAGTGATATTGTATTCCTTACTTTCGGGGAGTTTACATGAAGGATCAGTTACCAAAAACACCTAAACGAATTGAATGTGGTATAGTTAACCTAGATAATTCAAAAAATGATGGACGCATTGGGTAGCTTATGTTAAAATAAATAATGATTGTGAATATTTTGATAGCTTTGGCGATTTAAAACCGCCAAGAGAATTAATCCTATATTTTAAGAACTGTGATGTTTATTATAACTTTAGTAGATATCAACAATTTAACACAATAATTTGTGGACATTTGTGCTTAAGATATTTGCAAATTTTTTGGAATAAATACTATAAATTTTATATCATTCTTTCATTTCCATCATTTGCAAGATGTCACTCACATTATCGATAACTGGAAACTCATCGGTATTATCTACCTATTATCCAAGCACGCTGCCATTAGTTGGGGAGTATGAATGTGCATTATTACATTTCTCTACATATAATTCTATTCCAAATTTTGATAATACAAACAATAAATTATATTATGGTTCTAAAAATGTCATTGAGATACCTGAAGGAACTTATGAATTACAAGATATTGCCGACTATTTAAAAACTGAGATTAAAGATGCATCCATAAAACTCCATTGTAATAACAACACCTTAAAAACTATGTTATTTTGTACATCAACTATAGATTTTACTAAAGAAGGTACATTTGGAAGTTAATTGGGATTTAAAAAACAGATCTTAGAAGCAAATAAATATCATGTATTAGAGTTTCCAGTTAACATTTTGCCTACGACTGTCATAAGGATTGAATGTGACATAGTTAGCGGTTCCTATATAAACGGTCAATCCAGTCACATCTTACACGAATTTGCACTTAATGTTCCACCTGGATACAGGATTATAGAAATTCCAAAAAACGCAATCTACTTTCCAATAAACCAAACCAATATAAGCTGCATACAGATAAGGCTGTTAGATATAAATAATAACTTAATAAATTTGCGAGGTGCAGAAGTGCAGTTGTATCTACATATCAGAAGAAAACATGATAGATTATAATAAATATGTGGTTCATTCAACTAAACATAACAGTCCTACTCAAACTATCAAACCAATAAGAGCTCGATCCAAAAAGGTCATAAAATTGAATAACAATAATAAAGCTTTTCTTAAAGCGATTGGTTTGTTAAAATGAATATACTAGATGTTTTATCCGCTCCTGCATACAACAACTCTGTGGAAGGAATTGAATTTCACTCTTACAAGCCTTACGTAACAAGTTTCAATAGAAGCGATGAAATCAGGATACCTATTAATCAACAAGACTTATATATATTACCATCAGCAAGCACTTTGTTTTTGGAAGGAACTATTGTTGTAAACAAGGCTGAAAATTCTAAAGAGAGAGTCAGTAGCGTTCATTTCACAAACAATAGTTTACTTTACTTGTTTCAAGATATAAGGTATGAGATAAATGGAGTGGAAATAGATAAAATAAAAAACGCTGGTATAACTACCACAATGAAATCATTAATATCAATGAACGAAAACGAGGCTAAAGTATCTAATGCTTGGGGTTGGAATATCGATGGTATAAATAGTACAAATGGGGGTAGCTTTTCTGCTTCCATACCCCTCTGTAACATTCTTGGTTTTGCAGAAGATTTCAAGAAAGTAGTGATAAACAGCAAACATGAATTAATATTGTTACGAAGTAATACTAATCTGAACGCTCTAAAACTTAGCGCTGGTGAAACGGTAGAAGATATTATTATAAATAAAATAATATGGCGAGTACCGCATGTCAAAGTATCCGATAGAGAAAAAATAAATATGTTAAAACTGTTAGAAAAAGACCGACCAGTCCAGATGATATTCAGGAATTGGGATTTATATGAATATCCGGCTTTACCAAAAACTACTAAACATACTTGTTCCATAAAAACATCATCGCAAATAGAGAAACCAAGATTTGTTATTATTGGTCTGCAAACAAATAGAAAAAATAATCCTAAATTGGATATGTCTCAGTTTGATCACTGTGACGTTCGTGATGTTAGAGTATACCTAAATTCAACCTACTTCCCTTATGAAAATTTAAATTCAAGTTTCTCGAATAACAGAATTGCTTTAATATATGAACAATACACCAGATTCCAACACTCATATTACGGAGGTCGTCGTGGTGAACCGTTATTAAGTAAGAAACAATTTAAAAATATTGCTCCGTTATTTGTCGTAGATTGTTCTAGACAACCAGATAATCTTAAGTCGGGTCCTGTTGTGGATGTCAGAGTGGAAATTGAAAGTGAAATTGATATACCAGATCAAACTTCGGCATATTGTCTTATATTGAACGACTGTATAATCGAGTATAAACCGTTAAGTAACACCGTGAGAAAGATATCATGAACAAAAATACTACTATAGTAGATGTTCAGGGTTTTAAAGATCTTTATAATAACTTTATAGTTAAGGAATTGGCTGTAGCTACATTGGAACATTCTCATATATTCTTAATAAAACCTCCTTATCCGTTCTCCTCGCTGACTGATGAAGAAAGAAGACACATTTGGTGGATTGAAAGGAATAGAGGTTACCGCTGGAGCGAAGGATATATAGACTACAAAGAATTTTCTAGAATAATCAAACCCTATTTGAAGGAAAAAAAGGTTCTTGTTAAAGGTAGTGAGAAAATAAAGTGGGTTCAAGAGCTATGTGGTCATAATAATGTTTCTGACATATGTGAAAATAAAAGTGTTCCTAATTTAAAGACCCTTAGTGATCTTTACTGTAAAGATCTATTTTTGTATAATTGTTTTGCTCATAAGAACTATTGTGCTTTAAGGAATGTATTGTGTATTAAGCAATGGTGTTTAGAAAATAACTTTTGTATTTCATAATTTTAATAAACTTAATAAATGTTTTATTACTATACTGTGTTTGTTTTTCATACTATTTCCTACACAAGGTGAAATTGAAATGAAAAAAAATGATTGTTGTTAAACATAATACCATTTATTAAATGTCTTAAGAAATTTACATTGATCTTAAACCTAACACATCAACACTTTCATTCCTAAAAATCTAAGCTTATTTGATATGATACTTGAAATTATATTTACAGCATAATAGTAACAGTATAATTAGATACAAAATGTCGAAGCGTCAGCAGTACATCTCTAAGTATTAAGGTGATGTATAAACTTACTTAAAACTAAAACACATTAGTTAAAATGATAAGCTATCACCATGAATTTTCTTAGATATTTTCTTAATAATACCTTCAGCCATATCCATGATTTCATCAACTGTATCATGAACTACGTGTTGTGCACTAAGTATCACACTGTCACTGTCTTCACCCAACTGTAACGGAGGTTTGTCTTTGTCGCTGGTGATGTCCAAGATCTTTATCTGAATTAGCTTGACTCCTTTTGGTTGGGTGCTGATCACAAAAGATTTGAGAGCTGTCTTTTTAGATTTCTTACAAACAGTTAGGTTTCTTCTTTTTGGTTTAACTTCTGTAGGTTTTGAATTAGGTAAAATGTATGAGAAGTCAAAGGGGTCTTGAGCGTATTGAACAATACCATCACCATATGCGTCTGCCATTATTTATAATGTATTATGGTTGTCGTCTCGTCCTCCTCTGCCTCGATCTTCTAACATTTTAGATATCTGGCTCAGTAATTTCTCTGTTTTATAATATATTTCATCCCGGTGATCGTAAACAATATATTGGGTTTTCACTCTTGTGTTTATTTCCACTTCGTTATCTGATGTATCTTCAGCTTCTAATACATCTATTTTAATTACGTATTTTGGAATCCTCCTATTCCTTGTAGCAAAGTAGCTGGTTTGAGCTTCAGAGATGCACTGCTGTTGCTTCGACATTATTAGTTAAAAGACTGATTCGTGTGAACGTAAAGAGAACAAGTATGAAACTGAATGTAATTATGAGTAAAAGGTGAAACATGAGACGCTAGTGATGCATGTACTGTACTACGTATTAATTCAAGTTCTCACCTGTTGATTTAGTTTATTTCACAATAAGTTGTAACGAGATCCTCACTACAAGTGTGCAAGTGTCATCGCTCACTATCGACATGTTCAAACCTGAAGCCTTAAGAATGATGTAAGAAATTCTAAGTAGGTATCTATGTTGAAGCCAATGCATGCTTGCACTTCCACAGACGACACTGACGCGTTACCAACCATATAAAAACTATTAGACATTAGTGGGTATATAGCATAAGGTAAATTAAACTATAATTCAATTTAAAGTATACATTTATTTCTTAATTTAATATACAATTTTAATTAAGTACCTACTTACATAGACATTAGTTTATTAAAATACATTTTCTCATATTTAAATGGATACTAAGATATACTACGATAAAAAACGTTGAGTGGTCTTTTTACTCTTTTATCAGACCAAACCAGATATATAGTAGGTACATTCTTTTCTGTTGTACATGTAAATATCTTGTTTTATGCAAATTAAAACATACCTACTTAATTATATTAAAACTAAATGTTTATTTCATTACGAATTAATACGAAAATAATAACATATGTTAAAAATTAAAAATACTTGTATGTCCCTCGAGTTGAAATTTTATCTTTAGATATAACTCTTTTGTCATCAAATATTGGATAGAAACAGGCGTTACTTGGCGAAAATCCATGACAAAACAATGGTAAGTAAAAATTTTTTTTTTTTTTTAAGAAAAAACTCTTTAGCATTAATTAATAGCATTAATTTTTCGCAGAATCAAAAGGACAACAAAACGTCGACAATTGTTTCGCCTCTAAACGAGGCATTATTAAGACTGTCTCAGAGAGAACAGCAAAATTCGTGGTTGGAACGTGTTTGCTTATAAGTAAACGAGTGTCTCAGAGAGAACAGCCCTGCTGCAGCTGTGCTGAGCAAAAAAAATTTTTACTTACCATTCTTTTGTCATCATCACCAGATAACGCAATTTTGTTTACAGTACACGTAAACAACTCATGTTTTATTGATTTGAATAAAACATTAGTTTTACAAACAATACTACCTTCATGGAGGGTATTTTTGTAATCATCAACATTAAAATCACGAACAATATTTTTTTTAATACCCTTCGCCTTTTTTATAGTACTATGTTCGGTTTTTATACAATATAACTTCGAGCGAAGTCCTACAAATTCAATTATGATTCTACCAGCCATTTCATCCTTAAACAGACCAGGTACTTTTTTATTTTGTATTGGTAACATATATTGATTAGTTTTACAGAAATTACTAGTATCAAAGTAAAACAAAAAATGTTTTTTTATATCATCATAAAAATCATGAGTTCGTATATGATATACAAAACTATCTGTATCCGTATAACACATCTGCACACGATTTTTATAAAAAGGTTGTATTACAGAGTAATGAAAGTCATACATGTGACTTTTCGTTAATTCAAGCACAGTAAAACCAATGTATATTGGTTTGTTTAAAGTTATTTGATCAGGATTTAACTGCACTGCAACTAGATTCTCAGTAAAAACCGTTGCACTATGGAAGTTTGGTCGAGCGATAAGCATTTGTGCACATTTTCTTTTTTTAGTCACATTGTTGCTATCATACCACTGATTAACTAAATGAACATTAACCCTCTTTTCATTATTTTCTAAGGTTCTTCCAAAGACACTATTGTTCAAGAGTTTAAAAAAGTCTTGTTCAAATATTGATGAACTTTTTTGTCTCAGTTCAGTATTTAAATCAATGTATTGTTTTAAATAAGGACTTTGACGAAAACTAATTACGCGATAAATTTTTTTTAACATCAATCCATGTTTCAAACAAGTTTGTAAGTGTACATAATGTATAACATATCTAAATTTATCATACAAATTAGGGACTAGCTTATACGTTTTCCCTCCAGGTGGAATACATTTTTCGGGACAAAATGGTAAATCATTGTGTAAATTATGTAAATGCTTTTTTTTTTTTTTTTTTTTTTAATTCCGCGGCCCAAGGCCGCGGCCGCTCTAACGTCCGTTGCCGGGCGTCTCTGGTTACTAGCAGAGGGTATGTCCAGTGGCGCCCGGCGGACTTTGACCACCCCTGTGGTCTCTGCTGGTGTTGGGTCGGGACGAGAATCCCGCGTCATTGGGGTAGGGTTTTATCCCGCGTCAGTGAGTGAATCTGGTTGCGTGCTATGGAGCAAAGGCCCCGCAGCACGCAACCCTTCTAGCCTGCTTCTGTAAGGACGGCGGGTGGCGATCCCGCCGTCCTCAGGCCCCGATCATGGAGGTCGATAGTCTTGGGCGTAGTCGCGTAGTCTGGGGCGGCCTGGCCGCCGACTACGGAACTCGGCGGGGAGGGTACGCTCAGAGGGAGCGTACCCTCCCGGCCGCCTCCTTCGCGAGCATGACTTGCTCGCAGAAGGAAACGGCCGCGTTCCACCTACTCCCGCTGAAGACCATGGCTTGAAGCATGGTCTCCAGCGAGAGGGTATCCACGCCCAGACCCACTACGAAGTCCCGGCGCTGACTCGCCCACGCTGAGCACTCCACCAACGTGTGGAGTGCGGTGTCGTCGTCGGAAACCTCGCAGTGTTGACACCGGGGTGTGACCTCACGATGCATGCGAAACAGATAGCTACCGAAGCATCCATGCCCGGCAACGATCTGCGTCGCACGGTACGTGAGGTCACCATGCTGCCTCTGCAGCCAATCGTCCATGATCGGTCTCATCGCCGCAATGGTGGTGGTACCCCACTTGGGTTGCTCAAGTCGCACCCTCCATGACTCCATGAGATCCTGTTGGAGTTGGGACCGCCGGTCATCGATTTCTCGAGACGCAGGCCTGTGGTCCCGCTCCAGCGCCTCCTTGCGCCATTGGAACAATGACGCAAGGGCTCTCGCTTCCAGGTCCCATGGAGGGGTCCCGGCTAGGAGACATGCAGCCTCTCCGGAGATCGTGCGGTACCCCCGTATGGTTCTGACGGCCAAGGTTCGAAGTGGTCTGTTTAACAGAGTCACGTTCCCCCTGACCGCCAACCTATCCGCCCACACGGGAGCCCCGTATAGGGCCATACTCCGCACGATCCCCAGGTACAGTCTCCTGCAGGAGGCGTTGGGTCCCTTTAGGTTGGGCATCAGTCGCGAAAGCGCGACCGATGCCTGCGTCACCTTGGGGACCAAACTTCGGAAATGTGGTCCGAAGTTCCATCGGCTATCAAGTACGATCCCTAGGTACTTCATCGAGGGCTTGATGCCGTTGCTAACGCCTCCCACATTTATACTGGAACCTTCAGGTGGACCGTTCCGAGGTCTGTGAAAACACAGAACCTCGGACTTGTGCAAGGCCACCTCCAGTCCCAGCTGCCGTATCCGACCCACGACTTGAGCAACACCCGTCGTGACCTTGAGTGCTGCCTCCTGGTACGTTGCACCCCGCACCGTGACGAGGGTATCGTCGGCGTAGCACGTTACGCCGACGCCCCTAGGCAACGCACCCCGCAGCACCCAGTCGTAGCCGATGTTCCACAGAAGCGGCCCCAGGACCGACCCCTGTGGAACACCGCACGACACATCTCGCCGAGCTGGCCCGAACCAGCTGGGGAAAGCTATGGCCCTCTCCGAGAGATAGGCCCCGACAATACGACGGAGGTAGAGAGGCGTTTCGTGATACACGAGCGCCTCCCTAACGCAGCTCCATGGCAAGGTGTTGAACGCGTTGGCGATGGCAAGAGACACCGCCACCACCACCTTGCCCTGCGAGACTGCTTCCTCCGTCAGGCTCTTCACGCGCATGATCGCGCTCACGGTGGAGCGTCCCCGACGGAAACCGAACTGGTTATCCGCCAGGTCTGGCCCCACACTCGTGAGATGCTCGACGAGGCGTTCCGCGATAATTCGCTCAAAGAGCTTACACACCTCGTCGAGCAACACGATCGGCCGGTATCCGGACGGTGAGTCCACCGGCCGCCCCGCCTTACGGATCAGGACCAGTTTCCCCGTCCTCCACACCTTGGGAAACTGGCCCCTTTCGAGGCATGCGCTAAAGAGCCCCATCAGTCGAGGCCCGAGTTCTGCGAGGGCCAGGACCCATGCACGGCCAGGAATGCCGTCGGGTCCGGGGGCAGTGATTTTCCGGCGTTTAAGCCGGAGTACTGCCGCACCTAGCTCCCCCACGCTGACTTCGGGTACGTCGTCTTCGCTGGTGCTATCCGCGTCGGGCAGAGACGGAGCCATGCGCGGAGGGACGTGCTCCTCCGCGCTCGTCGGAAACAGGGAGCCCATGACCCGCTCCAGCTGCTGCGGCTGGAGACTCTGGGTCAGTGGGGGCGCCCTAGGTCGGAGTTTCTCCCTGACCTGTAGGTACGGGCGCCCCCATGGGTTCTGCTGCAGGGTCTCCAGGAGCTCCTCGCGGGCCGCCGTCTTAGCCCGCTTTATCGTCTCCTGGAGAATACCTTTGGCCTCCCTGTATGCCTGAAAAAGCTCCGTCTCTCGGGCTGCCGCGTCGTCTGGGCAGCGATGCCTCCAGCGAAACCTGGTGTACCGGCGGCGGGCGGAGATGCATGCTGCGCGCAGCTCTGCAATCTCCGACGACCACCAGTACACCTGCTTCCTGACCGGTCTGGGTGTAACCCTAGGCATCGCCGCATCACAGATTTGCGACATGGCTCTCCTGAACCACTCCGCCTCTGTATCCACATCGGCAGGCCGGTCCGGTGCCGGAATCCAGGCCTGCACGATGGATGCCTCCAGGAGAGCTTCCCGATCAAGATGGTGAAGTGCCCAACGCGGATCCGGGGGATTTGCTACCGGCTGTGGGAGGTCAGGTGAGGGGACGACATCGAACCGGATGTACCGATGGTCCGAGTGCGTCTCCTCACCCTCCTCCACGCGCCAGCCTGTAATACGGCGGGCGAGGTCAGGGGATGCGAACGTTACGTCTACGATCGATTCCCCCCCTCGCCGCCAAAAGGTGACGACATTCCCCCGGTTGAGGACCTCCAGACCACGTGTTCTGGTCGAGTCCTCAAGAAGCCTCCCCTTGTCGCTGGTTTCCCGGGAGCCCCACGCCTCACTCCAGGCGTTGAAATCTCCCAGGAGCAGGACAGGGCGAGGACGGCACGCAGCGAAGACGACGTCGAGCTCAGTGAGCCATAGCTCAAACTGAGACTCGTCAATGTTCGGCGAGATGTAGGCCGACACGACCGCAAACCCTTCAAATTCCGCCGCAACACACCCCCGGCCGCTTGCAATCAATGCAAGGCGCGAGGTGTCCACGGTGGAACCCCCAAAAATGCAACAGCCCGAGCCGTCCTGGTCCACCGGGCTTCCCGGGTGGACATAATACGGCCCGGCGACCACGGCCAAGTTAATGGACCACTGCGCGATGCTCTGGTACAGAAGATCCTAAGCAGCGCGGCAGTGGTTCAAGTTCACCTGCAGGATGCGGACATGGGCGCACATTAATGTACGTCCATGTCAGCATTCCGCTGCGAACCTGGCCGCGCAGAAGCGGCTCGCCCGCTGCCTACAGCGGACGGACGAGGTTTAGGCCTCGAGGCGGCGCAGGTACGGCTGCCGACCCGATGGTCCGCCGTTTTGCCCTCCGCCTCGCATCTATAACAGCGAGGCGGGGCCTCACAGCCATTGGCCTTATGACCGGGCCGGCTGCAGCGGAAGCACCGATCGCCCACGGTGTCTTCCGCTGTGCACTGCACTCCGACGTGCCCCACCACCATGCACCGGAAACACCTGGTTTCCCGGGCACGAAGGAGGTGCACCTGCGCCTTTAGGAAGCCCCCTACAAGGAGGCTTCGTCCGTCCGCCAGTTTAAGTGCCGCCGCGACGGGGCACAGGACGACTGTCATCCCATGACCGGTGGAGCCGAAGGAGATATCTCCAGCTTTCACCTGGTCATGGGGGCAGCCGCCCGCCTCCACGACGGCGGAGATTACTTCCTCCGTCGTGGCCGCGTCATCCAGACCCGTGATGCGCAATGCGGCGCATTTGGTAGGTCTGGTGACGCGGACGGCTTCTGCGTCCAGCGCGACCCTAAGTTGAGCCGCTAGGGCGTCCGCTTTGATTATGTAAATGCTTAGGATATACTAAATCCACTTCTAGTATGTAACCATAATCTGCAGTAGTGGGTATAGTTGTTACATCTAATTTATAAATTTCTTGTTCATCAAGAAACTTGAAATCGGACAATGGTAAATATTGACACATACTATATCCATATAAATTTTTACAATCGATATAAGCGATGTAGGAATCGGGCTTTGTAGATTGGTAATCCGGTAGATAAGTATTATTCGCTTTAGTATGTCTGTGAGAACAGAGACAAACTCCTCCCCTAATACCACTCTGTAGCATACGCACCATTAACAAGTCATCAATAAGTTCTAATTGAACACCGGTTTTTAATAACATTGCATCAAATGATAAACTAGGTGCAGTTAAATAAAATGCCGGGTCTAACTGATAGTATCGCTTGCACATTATCCTAAAATTTTCAAAAATGTCTGTGAGAAGAAGTACGTCGGTTTTTAGATATAGATCTGTATAACTACCTAAATCAGTGATTTTAAATGTTGACCATACTAAACATGCATGCTTATAATCAACTTCAGAAATATTTTCGTCGCTTAACGAATTAAAAAAGCATTTTTTTGGAGGTAATTTTTTTTCATCATACCGTTCCCACGAGTCCATATATTCATACGGATAAATTCCTTTACGAATTAGTAAACGAAATTGCTCCCGAATAGGAAAATTATTTTGCAAGTGTTTAAACATTTCCGGTTTTAAAGTGTTAGACAGTTTATTTAAGCTTGTGCACAAAAACTTATAGGAATCAACAAAACGAAGTTGATAAAATTTATTATTTGAAACGGGTACAAGTTTAGTAAATGATATATAGTTTTCTTTGGTTTTAGGTATTATTTTTATATCACCAGGAACATCTCCCAAAGCTTTTATAAATAAGTGACAATCATAGCCGGCTAAGTTGTGGAAAAAAATAGGAATAAACGAAGGGCGCTTATACTGTAAATTACAGAAAGGGTGTGCGGCTCCTCGATAACGACCTGTAAGATGACAATGGTCACGAACTTTGTCTGTAAAAACGAAATTTTGGCAAATGTAACAACGTTGAGCATTGTTAAAATCATATTTGTCTTCAGTGGTGAATATCATCGGGACAGTCAGATTAATTATATTATATATTTTTTGTACGTCTTTCATTATTGAATCTACAAACCGCTTATCACAGTTGGGTCCCCGATAAGATACGTATCTATTGTAGCTAGGGTCATCTCGACAAACAATATAATACTCAAAGGCAACTGGTATACGATGGTTCAAAGTGTTCGTTTTTCCGCTTGAACCGATGGTTTCAGTCCTGGTCTGTAACATCGATTCAAAATCTGCGTAAATACAAAAAGGCATGTTTTGTTTACGTTCATAGTTGTTAAATTGAATTACCGAGCCCTTATTCGGGAGAACAGTTACGACGCCTCCACACAAATGGTCATTAACTTCCTGAGAAGTATTAAATGATATTAAACATATGTCACAAAAGTATAACTTACTATGATGGGAAGTAACTTGGCTTCTAAAAAGCCTAGAAGTATCTTTTATCAAACAATAATGAGAAGAGCTGTTATTTTCAAGAAATAGTAAATGAATAATTTTTCCTTTGTATTTTTTATCAATATCAGATTTATACAAAGGTCCTACGATAGTTGTAAAGTTTTTTAATCCATATATTATAAATTTTATGTTAGGGTTATTCTTTTCAAAAACGATAATATCATGAAAGGATACTGGAAAAGACATATTTCTTATATCAAATAGTTCACGAAAATTAGGATAAGATGAAATTCTCTCAGGGTGTTTCTTAGTCGGATATAAAGCCGCTGTTACACACCATAAAAAGCAAAATTGATCCTTATTAACCATATTTAAGCACACCTTTTTAGCTTGGATTGATTTAGGCAAACTGATATAACTGGAACCGCGAAATGGTTGGTATTTATTAATATTTATCTCAATGTATAGATTGTTTATAAATGTCCATCCACTGTCACGATCTTCAAATTCTTCAATACTTGTTTTTAAATAGCTAAGTGTTTCAAAATATAAGTTTTCAAAATCGAAGTGTGAATACAATATTTTGTTTTTGGTTCCAAAAGATTTGACTTCTTGTTGAATTTTAGAAACATAGCAAATAGTTCAAAATTTACCTTAACACATGTATGTCATACATACATACACACCAGACTAGTTAAATAGTTAGTAATCTGGCTGCTACGTTGGAGTTTCGATTCCTAATGATTTATTTAATGTTTAGATCTAATTTATCTGATATGCTTAAGTGTATCTAGAAATAACTACTTATTTATTTATATATTTATTTTATCATAATGTTGTTACTGTAATGAGTCGGTTCAGAGTCCTCAAACTCTACAAAAGCTTGACCCAAGTACGCTTGAAGTGCTTGCCACGACGGTGATGATTCATCACACTAGCTTTAGCGTGAGAAGTATAGTCAGTTGTTTTGTACAGTTTGAGGTCAACGAAATACGCACCACTTCGTTTTATTGCCCGACGCGATGTTCCTGTTGACACTCGGCTTGCAAAGCTTGATGTTAAAAAAAAAAAAAAAAAAAAAAAAAAAAAAAAAAAAAAAAAAAAAAAAAAAAAAAGTGGGTAGGAGGTTGTTGTGTTTTCGAAACTTTTAAGAATTAAAATTAAATTCTGGTGATTAAACTCGTTTAATGCACTACATCAAGACATAATAATATACCACTTACCAGTGTGAGCGTTTTCCCATAAATACACACAGAACTGAACAATACATTATGACTCATCAAAGCTATCAAAACATGCAACCCTCGTTGGCTGGTCTGGAAGCCATGTTTCGTGAGGGTCTGGCCCAGTTTGAGACAAGGCTGCAGCAGGCTACCACCAGCACATCACCAACTTCAACGGACCTGGCAAGTCTGTCTAGCGACTTCTGTATTTTCAAGAACGCCATGCTGCAGGCTCTCAATCTGCTGCAGTGCCAGGTGGAGAGACTAGGGCAACAGATGGACGCCATTGAAATGCGTTCACGCCGCAAAACTCTTTTATTCCATGGTGTGGCAGAGGTAGAGACTGAAGAGACACCTAAGGTTGTTGCAGGTATAATTACAGAGCGCCTCAATATTCACAGTTTCAACATTCCAGATATAAAAAGATGCCACCGTTTAGGCCGTCCATCAGGCAAAGTGAGACCAATCCTCGTGAAGTTTCACGATGCAGCTGTCAAGGATAAGGTGTGGTTCTCTAAGGTGGCACTAAAGGGCTCTGGTGTTACACTCTCCGAGTTCCTTACTAAAGGACGCCACGAGACATTCATGGCTGCGCGCGAGAGGTTCGGGGTCGGTGAGTGCTTTACACGGGACGGTTATGTGTTTGTTATAGACTCCAATGGCAAGCGTCATCGTGTGTCTTCTCTCAACGAACTTAAAAAAATTAAGGTGACGAGTGACATACAGGAGGTTGCGAGTGACATACAGGAGGTCCCGAAAAACGTTCACACCAGGTCTAAGCGTGCTGGGGCAGGCAAGAATAAATAGTTTACATGGGTTATAGCATCCATAATGATAGTGTGGACCTATGGTAGTAGGTTCGGTAGTGTCCGTCTGATGTACATTCGTAATATGTATCTACTTTCACTTTTACTGTAACTATACATATTGTGTTGTGTTTTGTTTCCACCCACTATTGGTGTAATGATTACAAAAGTAGGTATTTAATTAACTAGGTACCTATTATTTTATACTTCAATTTCAAACTTTGTTTACATACATGTAATAACCACGAGCGACTTTGCTTTGTATTGTCTGTCCGCTGTCAGTCAACTGTCACCTGTCAATGTCAATGTAATTTCTATAACTTTAGGCTGACTACAGACTTACTATTTGCGTTTCGTTAGTGCAAAGTACAAAACATGTTTTAATTATTTAATTTATATTTTATTTTTTCGTTTTGCTCATAATTGCTCGATGGCTTAATTTATTTTAATTATTATTTTGTTTTTGTGGTAAATTGACCTGGCCCGTCATCTAACTATATACCTACTAAAGCCATGTACTTTATTATTTGCTTGAAGCCATAGTGTGGAGGGGCGTTTTGTGATTTCTGACGCTCAACTGGCGGGTGGATTGTAAAGTAATAGAGTGTAATAGTATATTTATTACATTTATTTTATTTTTCTTTCTTTTAATATTATTATATACATTACTTTTTATATTAACACATTCGACATAATTTTGTATTATGTCGGAATCTGAAAATGAGAGTGATAGCGAAAGCTTCTATTCTGCGTCTAGCTTAAGCGGTAGTTATACTAGTATTCTATCTGTACCATCACTCGGTGATACGTTAAAAACCCAGTTTTCTGATGTCCCTAAGAACTTTAATGTAGTCCATTTTAATGCTCAAAGTATTCCCGCCCATCACTCTGATATGCTGACTAGCTTTGACTGTAAGAATATCCACGCTATTCTAGTTTCGGAGTCCTGGTTTAGGCCTTTTCATTCGTCAGTGTCTTTCCATCTTCCTGGTTTCGAGTTGATTAGAAATGATCGCGGTGGCGACGGAAAGGGAGGCGGTGTTGCTGTTTATCTGCGTAGTTATATTCCTTACAAAATTCTAGATACTTCAGCACAACCGCCACTCTCGAACGCTGGGGAGCACCTATTCTTAGAGGTGGAGCTATACCACTCGAAATTTTTACTCGGAGTCTACTACTGTCCGTCGTCAAATATAATTTTTTTTGCCTCTTTTGAACACCTCCTGGAAAAGTGGTCACCCTCTTACAGTCACGTAATCATAATGGGAGATTTTAACACGTGTCAATTAAAAAACGATTCCCGCACCTCCTCATTCCGTCACGCTTCTTTATCCCACAACCTTTCCATTCTTCCTTTAAACTCCACTCACCACGTTCCTGGCCGCAATCCATCTCTTATCGACCTTATACTAGTATCATCTTTACAACATGTCGACAGGCATGGTCAATGCAGCGCAGATGCCTTTTCCTATCATGACCTACTGTTCCTCTCCTACAAACTCCGCCCCCCTAAGGCACGACCGCGTATTTTGTGGCAGCGCAATTTTGGTGGAATGGATTTAGATAATCTTTGTGAGGATGCTGATAAAATCAACTGGGGTCCTCTATTTCTCTCAGACACTGTTGACAAGAAGGTTAATATTTTTTCATCTAAATTAATAGAACTTTTTGATACACACGCACCTGTACGGCAGATTAAAGTTAAACATCATCCTGCCCCATGGATAACTGATTCCATCAAGGATACGATGGCAAAGAAAGCAGCTGCGAGACATAAATACAAGTGTCGGCCAACACCTAACAATTTGGAAAAATATGTATCTATACGAAATCACTGCAACAAGGTGTGTAGGAATGCACAACGCCGATATATTCACGCCTCGGTTGAAAATGCAGATCCATCTAAGGTCTGGAAATTTCTCAAAACAATTGGAGTTGGGAAGTCTAAACAACACAATCATCCCTATTCCTTGGATCTTGAAGCACTTAATTTGCATTTTTCTTCTTCGTCTAATTTAGCAGGGACGACTAAAGTAGCAACACTGAACAATCTTTCATCACTTCCAACTCCACAGCACTCAGCTTTCGTCTTCGAACAATTCACCGATTGTGATGTTAAGAAGAGCATACTGTCTATAACATCGAATGCAGTTGGAATTGACTGTATAAGCCGTAACATGATCTTACCTATTCTCAACCAAACCCTTCCTATCATAACCCATATTCTGAACTTTTCTATAGCTAATAGTCAGTTCCCTACTGCTTGGAAGGAGGCTGAAATCATTCCTTTACCTAAGACACGCAATCCTTCATCTAACACTCATTTCCGTCCTATATCTATCTTAGCTTTCCTTTCAAAAGTGTTAGAGCGCCTTGTTCACTCTCAGCTCACCAAATTCCTTAACACGAACTCTCTTCTCAATCCCTTCCAGTCCGGTTTCCGTCCTGGCCACAGTACTGTTACGGCTTTAATCAACGTCACGGATGATATCAGATTAGGCATGGAGGCGGGAAATCTCACGGTCTTGTGCTTGTTAGATTTTAGTAACGCCTTCAATACCGTAGATCCCGATATCTTGCTTGGTATACTCAGCTCTATTAACATATCTCCAACGGGAATTGGCTGGTTTCGTAGTTACCTGTCTGGTCGCCGTCAACGTACGCGTCTGGAGGAATTGTCTTCTTCTTGGTGTGATGTCGCAGTCGGTGTACCACAGGGCGGCGTTTTATCTCCACTATTATTCTCTATTTTTATTAATACTATCTCTAAACATATTACTTCATCCTACCACCTTTATGCAGATGATCTTCAGATATATACGCAGGCTCCCTTGGATCAGCTACATAATGCAATCAATACCATTAATCTGGACCTGGAGCGCATTTGTGAATGGAGCAACAATCACGGTCTTAAGGTTAATCCATCCAAATCCCAGGCAATTATTACTGGCAGCTCTTGGTTTATGTCACGCCTTGATATTACGCAGTTGCCCCAAATTACTTTTAATGGTACCCCTGTCGAAATAAGCGACACTGTTAAGAACTTGGGTGTCCATATTGATAATACATTGTCCTGGGATTATCAGCTACAAGAAGTTAGACGCAAAGTATTTGCATCTACGGGATCCCTGCGTAGACTGCGAATGCTGCTTCCGATTTCCACTAAAACTGCGCTGGCACAATCGTTATTACTCCCAATCCTTGATTACGCTGATGTCAGCTATCTTGATCTTACAGAGGAGCAACTTGATAAGCTTGAGCGACTCCAAAACGTTTGTATTAGATTCATATTTGGTCTACGCAAATATGACCATGTATCCGAATTCCGCAAGATGCTCAAGTGGCTCCCAATTCGCCTTCGCCGGAATACTCATATCCTATCTCTATTATACAATATACTGTTCAATCCTTGTACCCCCCGATATCTTAAAGAACGATTCAAGTTCCTCCATGACACACATTCTAGATCTCTGAGGTCATCAGAAAATTTAATATTGGAAATGCCGGTGCATTCCACTAGTTTCTCTGACAAGTGCTTCACTATTCAAGCAATTCGTCTATGGAATGCCCTGCCGCTACATATCAGACGCGCTCAAACAATAGTATCTTTTAAAAATATGGTAAAGGATTACTATCTCACTTCCGTTAACTAGAAACTCGCTAACGCTATCTATATCTTCTATTCTATCTATCTATATATTAAAGTATCCTTTAATATTTAAAACAGGCATTTTCCTCACTAATATTTTATCTTCTTATCTATCTCTTGAACTTCACAACCATCTACTCTCTTTGTAAAACCTTTTATTTTTATGTATAATATTTATATTACATTGTGCACAACCCCTATCAATTTCAACAATTTTCTTTCCATCCTGAGGTTGTCTGGAAGAAATTGCTCTTTAGCAATAAGGCCGCCTGTTGTACATTCTTTTTAAAAATATGTGTATATATTTGTTATGTTTTTGTGTACAATAAAGAGTATTTGATTTGATTTGATGTTAGGCTTCCAGTGCCGGCGTCCTTTTTCGGTGCGCTGACGCCGGCTTCTTCAGTTTGTAAGATTTTAAACAAACCCAACGAAGCTAGTTTCTTCGTTCTATAAAAATGTAAGAATGGAACTATAAAATATACTTGTGTCATTAACATAGAAACACATACACATTCCATATCGCTCTTAAACTAGATTGTACTTTACGTTTTATTGACATACAGTTGAAGATAAATTAACCCCAACTAACACTGTTTTAACATATAAACTGATAAAGAAAAAGTGTAAAAATTGATTACAAGCTATTCTCACACCTATTCTTCTAATTTATATCAAAATAGAAAAAAACTGTATTTAAAAGACTTGGGACGAAACGGTTTCATTGGTTAATATTTATATATATTTATTCAATGGTTAACAATAAATAAATATAAAGATGGTTCGAACATATTATACACATCTAGATCAAACACAAAATTAATCATTATGCCCATCATATAAAGAGTTATCTAGGGTGGGAATCGAACCCACGACATTTGACGTACTTATCAGAGTCACTAACTACTATACTAAACCAACAGGTTGATAAATATGATAAATATTCCTAATAAACTGATGCTATGAAAATCAGTAAGTGAATAAATAAAAATTGTACAATACCTATGTGTTCGCTTGTATTGAGCGGGTATCGAACCTCCAGAAAGCTCCTCCGAATGCGACTCGTCGTCCTTACGGCTGCGTTTGTTGGTGGTTGCAACACTGCCTTTGGGTTTTCTCTTCTTCACCTCTACAGGGGTAACTTCAAATGTACTTTCAAACTCTGAATCAGACCTGTTAAATTAAAATGAGGACCAATATGTTAGTCAAAGTCATACTTAATCCAGATAAGATTTTTCCTAAATTAATCACCACTAAAAAGAAAAAAGAACAAATTATGTTAGATCATACCTAGTTACACCAGCCGACATGAATTATCCAAGACACTCACATAACAATATAACTACATTTTATAATTATTAATGTGTTAAAAGTTTCACCAGCGGGTGGGAATTAACCAAGCAACTGAGCTGGATAACAATTAATCACATTCATTAATTAATTATTAATATAACAATTAATCACAGTATTATTAATTTAATAGATACTGGAGAGAAAAGTGAGAGGTCACTGGAAGATACTGCTGGAGCGAATGTAATTTTATTTGAACAATTGTGGGGTTTTATACATAAAAAATATAAATTCAGCAATATTCAATTCACATCAAAATTAAAACTTAACTTCATGCTTTCACGGGTGCTTATTTTAATTTATGTTACTTACTTCTAATTAAATCAAAGTGTTGTAATACTGTTATAATAATTGTAATACAAAACCACGTCTTTACCAACAC
Source organism: Nudaria mundana (assembly GCA_963556515.1). NCBI lineage: Eukaryota > Metazoa > Arthropoda > Insecta > Lepidoptera > Erebidae > Nudaria > Nudaria mundana. The sequence continues at coordinate 15,083,233 of OY748288.1, read as the reverse complement.
CGCCAAAGGTATAAACCGATATACATAATAAATTTACCTATAATTTCTGTATGTTCGTTGATCTTTCATTCGTACCTACTTATATATTATCAAATAGCAGTTATACATACTGAGTTGCCTTCACTGATATGATGAGTAATGATCAGTAAACATAAGCATCCTAAACACGATTTAGATACTTTCATTGGATGAAAATTTCGAATTTTTAGACAATAGATATTTGGTTGTCTAATACACTTCTACCTAGTCCTGGGATAAACAGGTGATTGTATGTAATTAATTCTATTTAACAGACATATCCAGAAAACCACGTAGTTTATTGCGATATTTAATGTTAGCACTTTGTAATATAATTTCCGACATAAACAGAGAAGATTCAATTGCATATTCAATAGGAGGTTTGTGTGTGTGTGTGTGTGCTTGTGTCAGCGGTCAAACGGATAACTTACCGTTTGTTACTGTGTAGTCAGCAATTCAATATAAGAACGACGACGTCATATTGGTATTTACCCGACTAAAAAAGGAGGTGGGTACCTAATTTATTTGTATGTGGTTTTATGTGTTATTTCTCATAATCTTAACATAACTTTTTTTCTATACAGGTACCTAATACGATTTTATTGATTATCTTTATTTGAAAGGTAGAATCTATAGTACAGGTGGTTTATATAAATTTGATTAAGGTTTAACGATGAAGAGAAATCAATCCTAGAGAAATCGTACGAAATTATTAAAATGTTAAATGACATTCAAAGTGATTTCACAATAATTTTACAAATCTAACAATTTGAAGTCCTTTGAATATCTGAATTGTTTAGAATTGAAATTGTTTGAACTGAGCTTCCAATAAAAGTGTTAAAAATAAGTTATACACGCTTACGCTTAATGAAATATTTTTATCCTTTATTATTTATTCCTTTAAAAATATTCATTTAACAATACTTATTTTGTTCATACACCTCTTTCTATCACAGTCGGGTAACAACGTTACAAAGCTAAGGTAATGTCAGCAGTTTGTTCTGGTGTGTGTTACTTGTGTATAATAGACATGCATCATCGTTCCCATACTCGAAGAACGTCTCACATTCTATTCCCACGACATGCTGCACGTGCATTTTGTGGACATACAGTATACCTACTAAGTACTCTATCTATCCTTGGATTTTAAAATAAGACAGAAAATAAGAAGCAATGTCATGTAAGTAACTAATAATTATGATAAATAATTTTCTAGTCTATTACACACCTTTGTCTGAAATTATATAAAAAAAAAATATTTATATTGTGCATAAAAACACTTTATTTAAATTTTATGTGAATATCCAGTGATACTTTAGTTATTTTATGTATCAGTAACATAAGTTCTAACCTAAAGTTTTAACGTATAAATTATCTATCTTAAAAATGTGATCTTAACGTGTTCATTTTAACAAACATGCATCGGGTTAGTTTGCTGTACGAAAGCAATCATCTAGCAAGTGAAATTGGTTAACCATTCATAGGATGATATTGGGCATTCTGTCCCACCGTAGTGACCGAGGGCTGTGCCCGATTCATAGGATGATATTGGGCATTCTGTCCCACCGTAGTGACCGAGGGCTGTGCCCGAGGGAATAGGTGGGACAGAATGCCCAATATCTCCCTACTCTCGTAGGTTAGGACAATTGAGCACAACGCCAACTAGATAACTATAATAATAATAACTATAAAATTAATATTTTTGGACACTCTCATACAACGAGACGTAGCCCAAATTAAGCTAATATTATAATTAGCTTATACCTATTTCTAAATATATAAGTACATACATGGGGCACATTAAAAGTTTTGCACTTCTAGCAAATTGGAACTATTTGAATTTCGAATGTTATAGTTTTTTAAACGTTGCAACCTTCTTAGTAATAAAAAAAAACATATGGCGGGAAATCATTTGTCAATTGTTTTTTTATCACACATCAAAGTTCTACGTATGCAACGAAAATGGAATTAAGTCGAAAAGATTTTAGAGCGATGATTTTTTATGATTTTAAAAGTTCGCTCTCTCCGCAAGACTGTGCCGCTCGTCTTCAAAATGCTTTTGGGAGAGAAGCACCTTGTTTGAGCACCGTGAGGCGATGGTTTGCTGAATTTGAGAGACGTCAAGTTTCTTTACATGACGAATTTCGTGAAGGGCGGCCTTCAACTGCCGTCAACGAAAATAATGTGGCTACTGTTAAGCGGTTAATTGAAGAAAACCTGCGGATTACCTATGAGATAATTTGAGGACTATTGGGGATTGGTATGAGTCAAATTCAGAAAATTTTACACGAAGAATTGAAAGTTCGGCAACTTTGTTGTCGTTGGGTCCCTCATGAACTGACAGCGGAGCAGAAGCGGGATCGCGTGGAATGGTGCTCACAGATGCTACTGAAGTACGATCACGGACATTCTAATGCTGTTTATGAAATTGTCACAGGAGACGAAACGTGGATTTATTGTTTTGAACCCGAAAAAAACAGCAATCTTGTGGATGGGTGTTTGAATATGAGAACAAACCAACAAAAGTGAGGCAGGCGAGAAACGCTGGTAAAAAAATGATCGCGTTTTTTTTCTCAGCTACGGGTCCCATCTGTACAATTCCACTTGAAGTTCAAAATAGTGTTAATGCCGAGTGGTATTCGACCATTTGTTTACCCAGGGTGTTAGAAAAAGTTCGCGAAAGACGACCCAAAAGCCGCGTTCTCCTACATCATGACAACGCTTCTTCACACACGGCCGACAAAACAAAGTCATTTTAGCTTCCGAAAAAGTACAACTCGTCACCCATCCTGCGCATAGCCCCGACCTAGCACCCTGTGATTTCTGTATTTTCCCAACAATCAAAGATTTGACGAGAGGTTTCACTTTTACCAAGTCCGAAGAGGCAGTGATAGCGTTCAATCAGCACGTAGAAAACATGCCTACAGATCTGTGGTCCTCCTGTTTTAAAAAATGGTTTGATCGCATGAAAAAATGTTTAAAATGTAAAGGAGAGTATTTTGAAACGCATTGAACATAATATTTTGGTTTTAACATGTTGTTTTTTTAAGTTACGCAAAACTTATAGTGTGACCTACGTATTATAGAGGTAAATAGTTAGAGACGCCCAGGACTTTAACCTTCTGTACCCGTTACACCACCGTCTTGCACCACCGGTGGTGTCAAGGGTATTTTTTAAAACCCATTGCACTACCAACTAATAGTGTTGTGAAAAATACTTTCTTATACTTCTGTCCATTCGTTTATTTTCTTTTTAACAGTTCAAGTTCAAGTTCAAGTTCAAGTTTCAGTTTAATATAATTTTTATATATATAATTCTACTGTACGTATGTAGAGCAGTAGAGTTGGCGAGTGCTCTTTTGTAGTTCTGTACTCCTAGTACTTTTGTTGTTTGTATATCTTATAATAGAGAGTTAAGGGACCCAAGCGGCTCTGGTAAGATATATCCATACTGCCCTAACTAACTAAGCGCATGATACATTTTTTTGTCCCGATGAAAAATAAAGAAATGTGTCAACAGGTGCACCGAGTACAGATAAAAATGATTGTCCATTATAAAAGACACAAACCTCAAATGTACCAGGAATACATAACAACATAAGAGCCTTCAAGATTAGAGATACTGACCATAATATAAAGTCATAAAATAATAATATTTTAAAGGGTTATAAAACCAAAACTAATTCATACTATTCCTAGAATATATCTCATAAATATTACAGATATATACCTACCTACGTCAATATAATATCACAAGCTCGGTGCATCTCTTTGGTAGTGTAATGGGTATTAAAAAATACTCTTGACACCACTGGTGGTGCAAGACGGTGGTGTCAAGGGTCCAAAAGGGGACTTTAATTGGTTGTGCCATAGCGGCTGGCACGTAAGATTATGTTGCCTTTCATCAACATTTCATCGCAAGGCCACGGGTTTCAAATTTTTTTCAACATTGCGTTATAGCTGCTACTTTTTATTAAATTCATTCGGTCATTTTGGACACATAATGGGTTACATTATGTGTGCGTGTGACGGCAATATGCTTGACCCCTATTACGTGGGACTAAAAATACTGGCAAATTGTGGGTGTGTAATGCACCTCTGCCTACCCCTGCGGGATATAGGCGTGATATGTGTGTGTGTATTATAGAGGTACATAGAAAACATCCAACTCCGAAGCAAAGGCAGTTAAGGCAGCGTTGAATGCTGCCATGCTTTTGCTATTTTTGTTTTTGTTGAAAATATTTATTATTATGTTTGTTAGTTACGTCTTTCGACTAGGTGAACTGTATTAATTTTTTTTTGAAACCTATTGTTTTCCGACTGGTCCCCTTAGAATTAACGTCCTATTCCGACAATTATTTGGTCCCATTCCATTTTGTGTCAATGTTTGACGTGTTTTTTTGACAGTAAAAATATCGACAGTGTCAACCAGCAATTTTATGTCGTAACTCCACACCAAAAACAGTAACCTTACCAATCAATAGTAATACTCCTTGTACAAAAATATCTAAAATATAGATTTCTTGACGCAGAATAATGGCATAAATACCCTTATTAGAGGTCCAAACCCGACTAGCGATAGTAGACTGAACTCACCACGCATTACTTGGGACCAATTTTATAACTGCCGCAATGGGCATGCTCGGCAATCTGACCGTGTAGTTCGGGAAAATATCGTGATTTTATGATTCAACTACTTTTACCTAACAATCTGACTGAAGACAACATGCAAATCGTCAGAAGATGCCGCTGAGATGTCCGTCGTTGAAAATTGCTCAGATTTCAAGCTCTTCAGTTTTCCGGAAGGAGATTTCGATAATGTTCTTGAGATGCATCTTGAAAACGACTTTGATAGTAATTTAGAGAGTGATTTAGGCACATTAATTGATCTGCTAGAAGATTTTCCTGCTTTGATTTTTGAATTTTTTTTGTTCGCGGCACCTGTTGTTGTTTCAGTTTCGGTGGATGTACTGCTCCATTCAGCATCAAATTCTTCTTCCACTTTTTCTTCTTCTTCCGAACCAAAGTGACTTATAGAGTAATCTTCTAGCTCTACGACCGGCTGTTAAAATATGTGTTTGCATTACATAATGGTTATTGGTTTTCTATTGCAAACGGTCCTCGGTAACAGGTATAGGCAGAAACAAATATTCGTAGCTCTATGGGGCAACCATAGAGCAACGAATATTTGTTTCTGCGGGCGGCGTGCCCCCTATTACTTGGCATTAAAAAAGTTATTGACAAAGTGTGGGTGTGCAGTTTACCTCTGCCTGGGGATCTAGGTGTGATTGTATGTATGCTTAGTAATTACATTTTCTATTATATAGCCGATTCTATAGTCTTTTATTAATATATAAAAGAGTAGTAAGGCTACTTACTTTACTTGTACTACCCTTGTCAATATAAAAGTTTTCTGAGGGGACTATAGAGCTGGTCTCCGATTTAGGAGCGTATTTAGTCGCTTCTAAGGGTAGATCGAATATTTTAGCAATCCTGCGGAATACGGTTGGTCCGACCAATTCCCGTACATGGTCCATATTGGTTTCCCAGAACTGAAAACATTAACATTAAATTAATAAAGAAAGTAGATACGTCATTTCAGTATAACTGTTTCGACCAGAGCTGTGCTATGCTCATTTTTCTTTTCTTTTTAAATCCGCGGCCCACTGCCGCGGCCGGACCTACGTCCATTGCCGAGCGCCTCCGGTAGACACAGAGAATTCCCAGTGGCACCCGGTGTACCTTGGCCACACGTGTGACCACTGCGTGGTGGTGGGGTGTTACCCCCCATCCTTGAAGTTGGGTTTTATCCCGCGTCGGTGAGAGAAGCGTGGGGTGAAGCCCCACAGCCCGCAGCCCTTCTAGCCTGCTTCTGTAAGGACGGTGGGTTGCTTATCCATCGTCCTCAGGCCCCGATCATGAAGGTTGATGGTCCTGAGCGTAGTCACGTCTGCGGCGCCTTCGCCGCAGACTTCGGAACTCAGCGGGGTGGATACGCTCCCTCACCCTACCGGCCGCCTCCTTCACGAGCATAACCTGCTCGCAGAAGGAAATGGCCGTGTTCCACTGGCTCTCGCTAGAGACCATGGCTCGTAGCATGGTCTCCAGCGAGAGAGTATCCACGCCCAGGCCCACAACGAGGTCCCGGCGCTGACTTGCCCACGCTGAGCATTCCACCAACGTGTGGAATGCCGTGTCTTCGCCGGAAGTCTCGCAGTGTTGACACGCGGGTGTGACCTCACGATGCATGTGAAACAGATACTCACCGAAGTTTCCGTCCCTGGTGATGATCTGTGTCGCACGGTACGTGAGGCCACCGTGCTGCCTCTGCAGCCAGTCCTCCATGATCGGTCTCACCACCGCGATGGTGGTGGTTCCCCACTTAGGTCGCTCAAATCGCACCTTCCATGTCTCGATGAGATCCTGGCGGAGTTGGGACCGCTGGGCCTCGATTTCTCGAGACGCAGGCCTGTGGTCCCGCTCCAGCGCCTCCTTGTGCCATTGAAACAATGACGCAAGGGCTCTCGCTTACAGGTCCCACGGAGGGGTCGCGGCTAGGATACATGCAGCCTCTAGAGAGATCGTGCGGTACCCTCTTATTGTCCTGACGGCCAAGGTCCTCAACGATCTGTGCAATATAGCAGCGTTGTTGGCCGTCAGTCTCGCCGCCCATACGGGAGTCCCGTATACGGCCAGACTCCGCACGATCCCAGGTACAGTCTCCTGCAGGAAGCGTTGGGTCCCTTTAAGTTGGGCATCAGTAGCTCCGCCTCCCGGGCTGCCGCGTCGTTTGGTCGACGATGCCTCCGGCAAAACCTGGTGTACTGGCGGCGGGCGGAGACGCATGCTGCACGCAGCTGTGCAATCTCCGACGACCACCAGTACACTTGCTTCCTGGCCGGCCCGGGTGGGTAACCTTAGGCATCGCCGCATCGCAGATTTGCGACATGGCTCTCCTGAACCACTCCGCCTCGGCATCCACATCAACAGGCCTGTCCGGCGCCGGATTCCAGGCCTGCACGGTGGATGCCACCAGGAGAGCCTCCCGGTCTAAACTCTTGAGTGCCCAACGCGGTTCCGAGGGATTCGGTACCGGCTGTGGAAGTGCTATGCTCATACTACAATCATATTCATTTGTCCGTACAGTACGTCAGAGCATAATATTTTTTATTGGTCCTCAATCACGTCCTCGTAGAATAGCTACATAGCACATCTGTTCGAAAGGCACCATAGGACACTTGGTTCTCGGGTTTTAAATGAAAGCAGAATAGCCTGAGTAGGTTTAAAAGTAATTTGAAATTATTTTGATTCATTAATTACAAACTGTTTACTGCGCAGTTGTATAGACGATCCATGGCTGTTCAAATGCATCTTGTACCGCGTGATTATGTAAACTGGTACTTTGAGACTATCTATGAGGAAAGTACCTCCTACCTAGAGTATAAAAATAAATATTTTAATTTTTTTCTGTCTCTCTGTTTGTTTGGACTAATATCTGATACGGCTGGACTGATTTTAACGGAAGTTTCATTGGCAGACATCTAATATTATGAGTCCACTGTTTATCCCGGGAATATGTTCCCATGGGAATTGTGAAGGCGAAGTCGCGGGTATCAACTACTAGCAAATAAAACCACTAGGGTGATGCTAGAATGCTATAAAGAGCAAAGATTTTATTGTTTGTATGTTTGAAGCGAATAGGCTCCGTAACTTCATCCGATTTAAAAAATTCTTATACTGATATACCTAGCTACAATATTCCTGAGTACCATAAGCTACTTTTTATCCCGGTAATGGGTACTCGGGAACGAGAAACTATATTACGCGGGCGGAGCCGCGGCGATCAGCTTGTTTAATATATAAGTAGGTACATACTTGATCATCTTTGTAAGAGTCTTCCAAAGTCTTAACCACATTTCTCCAATGTATTTTGACTGAAGCTTCATTTTGCTCGTATCGCGAAGGTGTAATAGTTCGTAGTTTTTTTGGTTTGTCCCAAAGCTTAACTAAGGGGCGTTTTCCACAAGACATTGCAAACTGATTGTTAGACCTTGCTTACAACTTATGTATTCGAATATTCAGGTAAATATGTAAAAAATAATCAGTACAAAACTGGAGGTTGTATTTTCTGTATTCAAGATGATAGAAGAATGACAGTTGAATCAAAAAGGTTCTATAATTGAATTCCAAAAATTGTTCTTGTCTCTTTAAACCCGTTTAATGGAGTTCCATTTACAGATTTATAGTCTCAAAAAGCCTACTATCTTACATTAATTGTCAAACCTATTAACACAAACACAATTATAAATATTTGAGTAGCTATTAAACGATCCACACATACTTAATAATGAAAGAACAATTATCAAACTACATATTAGCGCCCTCTTGTTGGAACACTCACAACTATGTGAAACGGTGTCTGATAGGCTGGAAAAGTTAGCGCGTCGCAAAACAAAATTTACCTTAGCAATGCTAACATTACTACATAGATGGCGCTTTACAATATATTTATGAGTAAGTAAAAATTTAATGAAAAAAAAAAATTGTAATTCGTATCATAATAATACCTAAAAAACAAAAATAAAACTAACTTCACCCAAGGCGCTCAGCATCATCAATGGTGTCGGGTACTTTTTGCCCTTTGGTTTCCGGTTGAGTAAGTACCAAGAAACTAGATATCAATGCTGTTGTTGCAAACATTACTGATGGAATTCCAGACCAATATTCCATCAATGGTGGAGTTAGAGGTGCTACAATAGAGCCAATGCGTCCTAGCATTGACGAAAATCCCAAAAATGAATGCCTGTGCCTCGTTGGATACAGTTCTGAGGTATAGAGGTATAGTGACGTCATCACCAAACCAATGCAGTATTTACCAATTAAATATAGAACCAAAATTGCCGCGTAAATGTCTTTTGGAACAAAAGCAAAGGATAAGCAACAAACTGCACAAATAAAAAATCCAGTGAAAAGAGTAATTCTTCTCCCTACTCTATCTAGTAACAAAACGGCTGTCCAATAACCGGGTATCTCGATAGCCGCTATTGCAATAAAGTTAAGGTATATATTACCCGACAAACTAACAGAATTAATTGATAAACCGTAATAAATAAATGTCGTTGTGATCCAAAGAAAAGGTGTGGTACAACATCGACGAAGAAGTATAGGAGATTTTAAAACACGATATAAAATATTTTCATCCTTCAATTGTTTTTTCTCTTCCATTTCTTGAGGAATTGCTGTTAACAAAAATTTCATATTCTCAGATGAGATTTGTCTTCCATTTAATCTAGCTGCATACTCCAAAGAGGCTTTGCCCTGTTTTTGAAAATTTTTACTCAGCAACCATCGAAAACTCTCAGTTCCAATCCAATAATATGACACAGTGAGGAAAACTGGTGTATATAGAACTAACGTTAGTGTCCTCCAAGCAGGTATTAGTAACGCAATCACACCTAATAATACTTGACCCATAGCAAATGTACTAGAAATAGTTGCGCTTGTTCTGACACGATACTTAGGGCCCACTATCTCAGCAGCTAGAATATATACAGCACTAAAAGCACCACCACCGATTGCAGTTTGCAAGAACTGTAATGCCGCATACATTGCCAAATTTACTGAAAACGCCCGAATCACTCCAATTAATGCGATGTTAAAGGAAAAGAACACTATTGAAATTCGGCGTCCCAAACGGTCCGATATGAATCCGGCTATTACAAGGGCGACCATTCCTCCAGCACTGTTTAACGTTCCAGGTAAAGCTCTTAACCATTCTTGACATTCTAAATTAAAATCATACACAGCAGTATTAGTCCGATCGTAGATATAACCGTCGCAAGGCATAGTTTCAGTTGTGTTGAAGATGTCAGGAGGGCAAGTTTGATAAGTTTCAGATGGAATGACCGCGGCACTGATACTGACGTACCGATTGCAGCTGTCAAACCCGGAGGAGGTACTCGGTATTGCACTCGTTATCCATTCTGGCATAAATTCAGGCTCAAGACCATCACACTCAGAGATTTTACACCGGTAAGGCAAATTCCCATTTGTAAATATGTAATCTGTTGCCATGAAACCACAAATTAGTGAACAAAAACCAACAAGTGCTATCGAATAAAGTTGAAATTTTCCAAATTGACCCACTTCACGATATAACACAGTTTCAAATTCAGAACTCGAATAGTTTCCAACCGATTTCTTTTCCATATTAACGGACGTTCAGAGAGTATCAGCTGTTATTGATAACATCAAAGAAACTAATTCTAGTTTCATAAACTAAGATACAACTGGCTGTTATCAAACATTCATAAACCTTATCTTTGCTATACCCCGAGTTGAATGCTATTTTCTACCTATTGCCGCTATTGCAAACTAGTTTTTACTACACATTTACGTTTCAAAATTTCTCAGCTTATCTTCTTATTATGACATCACAAGTTTAGTTTGTTCCTGTAGGGATCGGGAACAAGAAAAATATTAGACATGGGTGAAACCCCGGTCGTTTATTATAATGTATTTACAATATAATCATTGCTATATTTAACTTCTTTTGAAAACATTTAAAATGAAACAGTAGAAATTGTATATGTACATTTAGTTATATTTTGCAAAAATGTTTGTGGGTAATATAAGAAGAATATAATACAAAATCTATTTGCCTTTGGTTAAAGGTATTACACACCTATAATATAGAAGGGATTATCTTGTGATTTTGCTCAACTTGGTCTGGCGTGAGGGCTAATCATCGACCAATTCAGACAATTTTCTTTGTAATAACTCGATTGGTGCTGGTGTTGGGGTATCATGTGGTGAGAAAACTGGAGGGGACAGTTGACTGTCAGCTTCAAAAGTAAGTCTTGCTTCTAGAACCGCTTGATCGAAAAGACCAAGACTGCTCAAATATGGTGGTCGACGATGCTCCGGGTGGTCAATCATCCAACGGCAGTATTCTTTCACGCTTCTATAAATGACATGAGTATTATTTGTAGAGTGCATATGGTCACAGAATAGGGAATAGTACTTAATATGGTGCTAGCCTGCTGACAGACGAAAGAGGCTGTGGCAAATATATCTATCCTATAGAAAAATAAATGATACAAAAAAGAGAAGTGTATACGGAAATGTTGCTAGGAACTCTTAGCATCTGGCACCTTTATCTACGGAGTTTTGTGTTTTTTTTAATGCAGAAAAATAAGTCTTTTTGGTAATCTATATTGTGAAATATTTGAAAAAAAATCCGTATCGAGGCAGAACCTGTTTGAAGTATACCGATTTAATTTGAAATACAATTATCTCTCGTATACATATTGGTACTATAAATGGATTACATTATCGTATCGCGTGTACACTACATAACTTGTTATCTATTTGTTAAGATCGAACTTGTGAAATTCTGATCATTTGTTGATTGGTGATTTTTCATAGTTCGTTTACACATGGGTACTCTCAGTTGTGTTTCACTTTTACACACGGATGTTAATGCGATTATCTTCAATGGATTGAGTGGTTAAATATGGGGAACATTAAATGAATCTAAATCATCATGACTTAAAGAAGCACGATAAGATCACGTGACCCTGATTTTCAATAATATCATTGGATGAGTAAATCGATTGATGATGCTTATCATGACAACGCTACTACCACGCTAATCCAGCCGGATCACATAGGCATATAAAATGTTTCACTAGCCGGATTGACTTCACATTGATCTGTGGCAGACTGACTTTGCACGCATTAATTGTTTTGTTTATGACGTGGACACCGTGGTGCGACAAGGCTCCTAAAGTCATATATAATTGTTAGTAAGTAATCCAAAGAACTTGTTCCCCTGAAATGTGAGTAGAAAAGGTGAAAATTTAACTAACCGAAGGTTGGTGATGCCTTCCCATACAGTTTTAAGCGTTACGAGATCTCTAGGTACATGACGTGCTGATCTCCACAGTTCCTTTGTGTTATTCTTTGGAGGGTGATATTGTGATTTTCTTGGCAGTTTTCGTCCAAATGCAGTTGTATTCTCCTTGAGATTTTCTGCTTTAATATCACTGGTTATTTGCCGTTCCAATGCAGACGTACGGGATTTCTGAAAAAAATTGAAGGTTTATTAATCTTCGTTGAGATACTTTAGGAAGGCTATTAAGATTTTGATACAGTTTCATTAAAATAGTCAATTCTTATTGTATGTCTCCTATGCAAAGCAGTAACACAATTCGTGATACACTATCAAGAATTCTATTACATCAAATAAAAAAATATTGACTACCTCTGGATTGCCAGTCATGCTGCATATCTTATCATCGACACATGGAATTTCTTTTGGAATCACTTTCAAACCTCGTGCTACGTGTGTGTCGAACTCGATCTAAAACATCAAGAGTATTTAAACTTATCTTTATATGAAGGCAGAATTATCATCACGTTAGGCGGTCAAACAAAAAGTGTGCATTTTATATGCCATCTTTAATTCGATATTTGATGTAGCGCAGGAAGTCGTGTGATTTCCTTTCACAATTTATTTACAATAAGAATTACAATATACATAATTATATCCTAAAAATATTTACATTACAAAATATCGTTAAAAAATCCTCCGCGTCATTGCCGACTGGGAAGGTTCCCAGAATGCTGGCTGTGTTTCCACGTTGGATGGCGATACTTATTCTTTAGGTCAGAAAATAGCCAGCCTTCTAGTCCTGAGAAGGGTCGATTAAGCGTTTAGCAATAAAACCTAACGCAAGGAATAAAGCCAAAATTTTCATTGCAATATTTAGCTTTAACAAGAACGGTCAAGAGTACTCAAGAGTGGGATTACTTAGGCAGTGAGATATAAAAGCTTACTTGGAACAGCTCCTTAATGGCTTTTGGCGTAAATAGTTGGGATTGTTGGTCTCCTCCAAGTTGCCTCATATATTCACAGAACTCGTTTGCAATCTGAAAATTGTAATTTTTATTAAGATGTCATAATATACAATAACTTTTGTACAAAGCTGCCATAAGGATCTAACCTCACCTTAACCAAAGGAGGCCCAAGGTGGGTACATCGAAATGTCATTCAAAGTGCGCATTTTTTCCCGAGAGGGGAAAACGATTCCCTTAAAAATGGGGGTCGCTGGTTGAAATCAGCCATGCCAGTCTTCGGGAATGCCATCATAGGTACCTATATCTAAGTGATAGAACATAATAGGCATTCAAATCAGTGTCGATATCAGTACAATAGCTCGCAGCCTGAGTAATATCTAAGATATCACACGTAAAAACACGGTCTCTATGTGTTGTGGGCTAGCAGCCACATTTTTATCCGATCTCCACGAAACTTGGCACAAGTGTTCATTGATGTTTTTTATCGTATTATGGTTTAAATGTTCGCCAGGTCTACTGTTCGACCATATGGGCGACCATTAGTTTTATAAGAAATTGTTTCTAAGTGCATGTGCATGTTAAAAAACAAACAATTACGATAATCTACAATTTTACCCTATCAGTAAGATCGTTAGCTTTCTTGACCAAACTCTTTTCGTCTTCTTTCTCTGGCTGCAAATAATGAGTGGGCCACGTGATTTGTTCTCGTACAGGTTTGTTCAGTAATTCCTGATGAATGTTTGGCTTTTCATCTTCGTCACTAGAATATAATATACTTAACTAGAATAGAATAGAACACAAGATTTATTAAAAAAAAATTAAAACCCTCCATGTGTGTAAGATCTCTTCGTAACCGAGAAAGTGATGACATTTAAACACAGTCTCCAAATAATCCGCATTGGTCCAACCGTTCAGCTGCTTGGATGCCACGTGGATGAGACTTGCAAATATACCCATAAATTTCAGAAACAGCAATAAATGCGGCTATAAAGGTTACAGTGGGCGACAGTTCGGCCTTGATTATAACTGTGTACATGCCAACAGATTCCAGAGACAACTTAATATTGTTCACAGAGTGTTTAAGTGAAATTAATGCTATAATTGTGAGTCAAAATGTGGAATCTGTATTTGTGCTTGGTGACTTTAACGCACACCCTGGTGAGTTGTTTTCAACTGAATTGTTAAGTTTCTGTATTGAGCAGTCGTGGTCATGTATAGATATGCAGTTGTTACCTAGCAATACACATACTGTTGTTCACGGTAGCTTGCGTTGGCTGGATCACTGTGTACTGACTGAGGCAGCACAGCAGTCCGTTGTAAATTGTTCGGTACTTTATGATAACTATTGGTCTGACCAAGTGGTCAGACCAATAGTTATCATATCATAGTTATAATAGGTAACATATCATAGGTACAGTAGGTAAGTACCTATTGTATTACAGTGTAATTTTATCTTATTAAATTCTAAAGTATCTTTGTCAGATAATTTTGTTGACAGAGTTAAATGGGGTGACCGTGATATTGTGCAGACTAATCTCTATACCGACTTATGTCATTCTAAATTGAGGGACATTGACTTGCCCACGGTTTTTGTGTCCTGTGCTGATAAAATGTGTGACAACCCCGAACATAAAATAGTCTTAAATTAAATGTACGACAAGATCGTGTCAGTACTCTCTCAGGCAGCTGAAAATGCATGTATTGTGAACTCCAAGCGTAAAGCTGGTCGCGTTACTGGGTGGAATAGGCATGTGCGAAGCGCTCACGAGAGAGCCCGACTCCGATATAAAACTTGGTTACTATGTAATAAACCTCTTCAAGGTCAGGTATATGATGATATATGCGAATCAAGGCGGATTTTTAAATCCAAACTTAAATGGTGTCAAAATAATGAGCTACAAATAAAAATGAATATTATTGCAGAAAATCATGCCAATAAAAACTTTAAAGACTTTTGGAAACTATGTAAAAATAATGATAGGCCTACTCTTCCAGTGAGTGTAGGAGGGTTACATGAACCCCGGGACATAGCAAATGTTTTTCTGCGACATTTTAGAGTGGAATCTCCACTGGGTCACCGTCCACGGGCGCCAATGATGCCCAGCGCTGGGGCATCTGACACGGAGTTAAGTGTAAGATTTACCGCTAAAGATGTGGCCTCCGTGTTGAAGCGTATGGTCAGAGGAAAATCTCCGGGTCATGACAGTCTCAGCGTTGAGCATTTGAGGTATGCAGGTGTGCATTTGCCAAGAGTACTGGCCATGTTTTTTTTTAACTTGTGTTTAAATCATTCCTATTTGCCTGATAAACTAATGCGAACAGTGGTCATACCAATAGCCAAAAATAAAACTGGTGATCTTTCTGATGTCTCCAACTATAGGCCGATCTCCCTGGCAACGATTATAGCCAAGGTTCTGGACAGTCTGATTGACAGACACCTGGGGGAGCATATTAGATTGAGTGATGGACAGTTTGGTTTCACTGTCTGTCCAGTATTATACATCACGGCAAACACCGGTGTATGCCTGCTACCTTGACCTTTCCAAGGCTTTTGACCTTGTGTCATATAATATACTATGGGAAAAGTTGCGTAATACAACGGTGTCTGAGGAGATAGTGTCTGTGTTGGAGCATTGGTACAACAGAGAAATAATGTAAGATGGTCCGGCACTCTCTCGGATGAGTACAGACTGAGGTGCGGAGTGAGGCAGGGCGGGCTGGCCTCTCCTCGCCTATTCAACCTGTATGTGGATGGGCTGATGGGGGAGCTCAGCGGAACCGGGATTGGGTGTCATGTTGACGGGGTTTGTATTAATAATATCAGCTACGCGGATGATATGGTGCTGCTGAGCCCCTCGATCAGTGCTCTGAGACGACTGCTAAATATTTGTGAATCATACGCTGTGACCCATGGGATTAGATATAATCCAACTAAAAGTGAGTTCATGGTATTCAAGGCAGGCAATAAATGTTATGATGATGTGCCGGATATTCGCCTGTCTGGTGCTTTAATTAATAGAACGAAAAAGTTTAAATATTTGGGCCATTGGGTCACTGACGATATGCGAGATGACATGGACATCGAAAGGGAGCGCAGGTCGTTGGCTGTTCGGTGCAATATGTTGGCACGTAGATTTGCACGGTGTAGTGATCAAGTTAAAATGACACTTTTCAAAGCATACTGCCAGTCCTTCTACACGTGCAGTTTATGGGTCAACTGCACGCGGCGGATGTACAGCGATCTGCGAGTCCAGTATAACAATGCGTACAGGGTGCTGATGGGACTACCACGGTTCTGCAGTGCGTCAGGTATGTTTGCAGAGGCAAGCATCGATGGATTTGCCGCAATAATGCGAAAGCGTGCTGCCTCCATGCTTGAACGGCTGCGATCCAGTTCCAACAGCATCTTGTGTGTATTGGCTGACCGGTGGGACTCACCGATGCTCAGGCATTGGGTGGAACTACACGCAGTGAGGTGAGTGTCGGAGAGTGTCAGTCGGATTATTTTATGTAGGTACTAGGATTAAGATTAACTAACAATAGCTCTTAAGGTTTATGTTACTAACACAATTGGATCTCTGGTCTGAAATAAAGTTTGTATTATTATTGTTATAAACTTCGTTGAACCAACAAAACTACTGGGGGGATGTTTATGGAAAACACTTTTGAAAAATCTTTTAGAGGTTGCTTTTCGGGAAGAAAACAGTAATTATAAAATAGAATATTCTTAAGTGAACAAGAATAGTTAAACACATGTCATATCTATAACTAATATGTCGGTTGAGTATGTATTGGAGGTGTGTGCATGTCTATTACCTTTAGAAAATGTTATGTTGTTGTCTCTTTATTGGAATGGGCGAGAGGAAGAAAGTTTTACAAATACTTTAAAACAAATTTTCAAACATATAAACAACAAATACTCTTCATCTAGTGTAATTATAGGGGGCGATTTCAATATAAACGCCTTGGAAAATACAACAAAAGTTAACCAATTTGTTGACCTAATGCTGGAATATAACTTTGCACAACACATAAAACAACCTACACGTATCACACAAACCAGTTCAAAATGTGTAGATTTATTGTTCACAAATTTTAATGGTGTCAAGTTCTACACATCTGTGGAAAAATTGGGCTTTTCCGACCACCATGGGACTGCCATTCACCTTGAGCTGCCTCATCATACTAAACTTATCAGATGGCAAACAAAAGTAAGAATTTTTATTGAACTGAACATGAATAGCTTCAAAGATAAACTTAACGAGCTTAACTGGAATAGCATTTTACCAGATAGTAACAACGTCAATGAGAACTACAATTTGTTTAATGACACTTTAACTCATATACAAAACGCAAAATAAAGCTAAAAAAATACATTCAAGAAGCACTGGCTAACAGTAGGAATTAGACGTTCTTGTAGAAAAAAAAAGACTCCTTAAATTGCTTACACTAAAAACAAATAACCCAATACTAATAAAATACTATAAAAGCTATGAAAAAATATTGAAAAAGGTAGTTGTACAAAAATAAAATAACTAAATCTAATAATAAAACAAAAACGATGTGGAGTATCATTAACGAGCGAACTAACAAAATAACTAAAAAAGAAAATCAAAATATAAAATTAAAAATTAATAATAGCCTCATGTGTGAACCGCGACAAATTGCAAACTATTTTAATAATTATTTTGCGTCAATAGGAGACTCAGCCAAAAACAGTTCATGTGGACGGTCCAGTAACACATCTGTACTCCACCCCACGGAAAATTCTTTGTTCCTCACCCCGGTAGACCCCATATGAAATCAACCAAATTTTAAGAAACCTAAAAAATAAAAAAAGTCACGGTATAGACGAGTTTCCGCACACCCTATTCAGACACTGTACTAAGGAACTAACTTTACCCTTATACATACTAATTAACCAGTCGTTTCTAGAGGGCATCGTTCCTGACCAACTAAAACAAGCTGTAATTAAGCCAATTCATAAGAAAAATTCCAAAAATGAGCCTAACAACTATCGTCCGATTGCGCTGTTGCCCACTGCTTCAAAGATTTTTGAGAAGGCGATGTGTACTAGAATTTACTCTTTCTGTAAAAAAATCCAAATATTTGACGAATGTCAGAATGGGTTCCGTAAGAACAAGTCTACCACATTGGCTGTTTACAAATACATACAGGAGGCTCTAAATATTATTAATAACAAAAATATGCAATAGGTATACTGCTCGATATGACCAAGGCCTACGACAGGGTACAGTTTAAAATATTATTGAATAAACTACATGGAATTGGAATAAGGGCCCAAGCTTTCAAGTGGCTCTCGTCATATCTATCTGGTAGAGACCAGCTGGTGGAAATTGAATACTTCAATGAAACCTCACGCGAAATAGAGAAAATTTGCTCAAATAAATTGAATGTAAAATCTTCCATACCTCAGGGTAGCGTGATAGGGTGTTTATTGTTCCTTATCTATATAAATAATTTGCCTAAAACCTTAAATGAGCCGTGCGTTTTGTTTGCTGATGATATCTCTATTCTAATCAATAGTGAAAATAACCTAAATCTAAATGCCAAATTAAACTCAATTTTAACAAAAACTGCCCTCTGGACTCATCATAATTTAGAAATAAATTATGAAAAGACCAAGATACTGACATTCCATCCTCATCAAAAGCCACCAATTGCAATATTTTAACTTTAATGGTAAACTAGATGTTGTGAGTGAATTTAACTTGCTCGGTTTAACAATTGACACTCATATCAATTGGAAATGTGATACCAAAAAAATAAGAGCTAAGATATCTAAGTTCTCCTATGCCCTACGCGAAGTCAAAAGGTCTACTGATTTGGCGACTGCACTAATAACATACTACGCATATGCATACTCTTGGCTAAGCTACGGGATCATTTTGTGGGGCAACAGCACAGACTCACCTACAGTCTTCACGCAACAGAAAAAACTAGTTAGAATACTTGTAAACATAGAAGTAACAGACTCATGTAAGCCCCACTTCCAGAGCTTAAATATATTGACTTTACCTTGCATTTATATCCTGGAAATATGTAAGTTTGTCCGCAAGTACCCAGAACTTTATACTACCCGAGAAGATATCCAATGTAGGTATAATTTAAGAAACAAAAATAGACTGAACCTGCCAACCTCCAGGCTGGCAATGCATGCCCAGGGTCCCTTGGTCATGTCAATAAAAATATACAACAAACTGCCTGAGCCAATAAAAAATGAAGAAAAAATTAAAACCTTCCAAAGCGCATTAAAAAACTTTCTAGTAGATAAAAGCTATTACAGTATACAGGAATACCTTGATGACAAAAATAACCCATAAACATATTATTAAATTCAATTCTAATAACAACAAATTCTAAATAATAACACTATTAAATAATACGATAAACAGACATAATAAAATAACTAATAAATAATATATTACTAAATTTATTTTATTTATAATAGATTTTCTAAATCTCTATTGACATAAAATTATAATGTTGACATGTTGTTATTGTTGAAATAATAATACAATGTATCATAATAAATGTTTCCAATTTTTCTATTGACATAAAATATATACTGTTAACTTAAATATAATATAATATATATAATTACAATTTACTTAAAATAAATACTTCTGATTTCCTGTCGACATTTTTAATTGTCCTTGGAATCTATATGTATGTATATAATACTTATAATTAATAAAATACTAAAATAATACGCGATTTAACATAAATCTAAGTTAATTTGAACTAGGCGGTTTTCCTCCTCTCTCCAAACATTGTGCTGTGCCTGACAGGGTCCATAATTGTAACATTTTTATTTTTATAACACCTGTACCACATTATGGAATGCAATAAATGTATTGAGTATTGAGTATCTTGAAAATAATGTAGGTACAATACCTGGCCTTATCATTAAAAAGCAATCTCTTCCAGGTAATCAGAGAATGGAAAGAATATTATTACAATGCTTTATGTGTAAAATAATACCTCGGTGTATATTCAACATCGGTGTCAGAATCCATCTCCTGGTCAAAATACAGTACCTTTCTGTGCGATAATTGAGGCTCCTTATGCCGATGTCGCGGTGTTACGGCTAAAATAAGATGGTGTTTGGTTATAAAGTTTAAGAGTTTGTTTAATTGAACGTGCTAATCTCTAGAACTCAATGGCTCAAATAGAGACAGTCTTTCCTTGTTCAACAGTCCATTTATCGAGGAAGCCTAGGCTATTTAACATCACGCTACGAGCAATGAACAGTGTTGTTAAAAACGGGACCGCGTACAAAGTCACGGGCGTCGGCTAATCTATCTTATATATATATAAATAAAAATGAATGGCCGTTCGTTTGTCTCGAAGTTCGGCAACGGCTGGACCAATTTTCTCAATCTTAGTCCCAAAATATTCGTAGAAGTTCAGGGAAGGTTTAAAAGGTGGAACCAAGTTCGCCGGGACAGCTTGTGTTTCATAAAAGGATCAAGACAAAATTCACATAGTATCTATACTGCAGCCACCCAAATCTTAAGGATCCAAGCAAACCTCACCTGCAAGTGGCCTATATCCCAAACAGGTACGAAGAGGTGCATTAGATACCCACACTTTGCCAATAGATAATTTTATTGATCCCACATAATAGTGGGCAAGGCTACCAGGCTATTATAGAAAATCCATAACCACTCTGTAATTCGAAACAACTTTTTACGGGGCAAAATGACTAATTGGCGAAATGTGGTCAAATTATGTCTACCCTACGCCTTGACTCAAGTTATTACCATAGAATCATAATTGAATATCTTAGGGCCAAACCTTTAACGACTTTTTTTTCTTGGAAACTGCTAAATTTTGGTATATCCAGAGTCTTACATACTTTCTCATAGATATTTTGTGGTAATATTTCAATCAACGGCATACTCTCATCCATCTAAAATAAGGTGAAGAATTAAGCATCTTCTTAATTGCAGTGCAAATTCGATGACTGGAAAATGAAGCGGCTCCAACCACGTGGAGCAGTTTTTTCATTCCCAATTCCCACGGGAACACATTAGTGTCAAATTTAACCCACATCTGTTTAACGGTTTACACGCAGTTTACACGTGATTGACCTTTTTTTTTCTTTAAATCCGCGACCCCGGGCCGCGACCGCTCTAACGTCCGGGCGCCTCTGGTTACACGCAGAAGGAATTTCCAGTGGCGCCCGGCGGACTTTGACCTCTGTGGTCTCTGCGGGGGTTTGGTCGGGATGAGAATCCCGCGTCGTTGGGGTAGGGTTTTATCCCGTGTCAGTGAGTGAATCTGGTTGCGTGATATGGGCAAAGGCCCCGCAGCAGTAACCCTTCGAGCCTGCTTCTGTAAGGACGGCGGGTGGCGATCCTGCCGTTCTCAGGCCCCGATCATGGAGGTCGATGGTCCTGAGCGTAGATGAGTCTGCGGCGCCCTCGCCCCTGACTACGGAACTCGGCGGGGAGGGTAAGCTCCCTCTCCCTTTCGGCCTCCTCCTTCGCGAACATGACTTGTTTGCAGAAGGACACGGCCGCGTTCCACCCACTCCCACTGGAGACCATGGCTTGAAGCATGCTCTCCAGCGAGAGGGTATCCACGCCCAGACCCCGGCTGACTCGCCCACGCTGAGCACTCCACCAACGTGTGGAGTACACGTGATTGACTAATAAACGTTCAAACATCGTCAAAGTTTTCAAATTTACAACACGTAATTGACGTAATTATTACGTATTATTTGTATTATTAGAATCTGTTGTACTTTTTTTATTTTGACGGAGGCCGGAGGAATTGGCTGCCTTAACCTTCATTGTAAGACGACCTAGGTACGCCCTCGGATGGAGGGCGCGGTTGCCCCAGAGACTTACAGGTCAACAGTTTACAATAATAAACTAATAATACATTTTAGAGCACAAATAGATATGATTTATAAATTATCTCAAATTAAAAGTAATCATCAGTTTGAGTGCGCACTTAGGTACTTACTTACCTTAGATTTATTAACTTCATCTAAACGATCAATTACACTCTTCCAGTATTTCCTATTGACCTGTATATACTCAGCTTGTTTACACGTATCGATAATTTTCATTATTTTACGTGGTTGTCTCTTTTCTGTATAATTCCCACCCATATTCATATTGTATATGGTTTTTAATGGAACTCACATAGATTTAACAAAGAGTTGTTGGCATGCGCTTGGCGGCCGTGCCGTGTGGAATGATTTCAGTTTTGGACATCGCTGTGGAACGAACGCTCATAGCTCTTTATAGAACACAATACAGATAGACATGTTATTTGTAAGTAAGGTTTTTGTTATCTGGTCCTGTTGGATTTCAGGACAAATAAGTAAACAGTATTTTTTTGGAAGAGACTAGAGGAATTTTTATGTGAAGGTATCTTTGAGAATTTGTAAGTACTTAATTGACTCCGTTCAACAACTCCGTTTCAACTTGCAGACTGGGGAGAATTTCTTTCGTCTGTACCTCTACAGCTACGGGTTCTGTCAGATCATGTTTGAGGCCGTATTTATCTACCGATTTGCATGAAACTTTACACACACACTCCTTGCTTACAATGAATAACATTTGAATGATATTTTTTGGATTGGATGACAAATGAAAGAGTAATAAATAAAATTGAAGAAGAAATTTTCTAAACAAAGCCGCTCCTGAAGTCTACGGTTCACAGAACCACTAGTTATAGTGATTAATTGACGAAACCTCATCTATATCAAGTTGGACTATTAACCCTTGGGTTATCTGTCGGTGAGAGTACCCTTGGCCATCTGACAATGGACGTGAAATAAAATACACGTCAAACTTGACACAGCTACCGACTTCAAACTACCGGAAAGGGACTAAATTTAAATGGGACCACTTGGTCCAAAGATGAGGTAACAAACATAAAAAAAAAATTTTAAAAATATACAGTCGAATTGAGAACCTCCTTCTTTTTTGGAAGTCGGTTGAAAAGTGGTTGGACTATAATGTCCGAAATGGTCCATTACGTTACGAAATACAATGAAGAATACATTTAATCAAGTATATAATAATATGTCCGCAAAAGGGTAAGATAAAAAAAATTAAACAAGAGCGATTCAGAGTTCAAAATCTGCATTGTTCTTCGTGTCTGGTGTTGTAAATCACTTAAATATATTTGATGCGGTTTTGATGATGGTAATTTGGTACTGATATCCTTGGTTCATCAGCCAATATTTGTACCTGAATATTAGGACTCCGGAACGAAGGATCCTACACATCGGTGGAAGTGAGGGGTTAAGTTGATAGGTAGTTAAGTACCTACAACAAAAACTGATATCAAAACGGGACTTAGTCGTGATAATATATAAAGCACGATACCCTCTTGGTCTCCGACACGTTTTGGTTGGTGCAATCTTGTTATGGCCGGAATTCATGAAAATCCAAAACAACTAAATGAAGAGTACAAGTCCTAATGACTGTAAATACAAATGAATTATATTATTGGCAAGTGTATGATCTGCGGAAGTCTGTATTAATCGATCCGTTTCCATAGGTACGCTATAACAGGAGTTACGCCGAATTAAATATCTAGGTACTCGACGTTCGAGATTTAATTCTGCGTACTGACGATAGTGCTGGTTCACGGTATTAAGTTATTAGTAGATATTGTGTAGGTATTGTGAATCACACACACTAATATTATATTGATGAAAATTTGTGAATGTGCCGTGAAATGTTCGTTACCCCTTAACTCTCACCCACTTAAAACTCGTAGGAGACTCTCTGTTTAGTTATTAATGTACACGACTGGCGAAAAGTAGACACATTTTATGCCTTTATTACCACCGGACATATAATACAGCCTTTTATCAACCCAGTTGCTGTCGGTTTTCCAGTCTAACTTCGATGCAGTTGAAATTCAATATTTTTAACTGCCATCAGAGCCCCGACCATCCACCATTACCGAAGGGCGATTCCGAAGTTCTGTAGTTAGACCAGTCGGATTCAAATACACGTAACGACTCCTATAGATATTCGTATGACAACCGGGACCAACGCCACGGCTTAATATGCTCTCCGAGGCATTCCTCGCTAAACGAGCAGCATTCTTTTTCCTCTAATATCCTACTTTGTTTAATATTATGTAATTTAAAGAAAGATAATAACCAACTTAAATTATAATAAGTAGAAACTAATTTCAGAAAGTAGTTTTAACACAACAGAAACAGAATCAAAACATGAATGAACTCTTTACATTAAAGTTGGCAAGTTTATTCAAAATGTACAGTTGCGTCAGATTTCAAGGGAACTGGCGCTTAACAAAATATTATGGAATGGCAAAACGTCAACTTAGCATAACACTGTTTAACTTCACCGACGATGGTAAAATTGGAATAAAAGCCGAGTACAAACGTAAAGTGCATTTAATACGTATTTTCATTGTTACGGCGAATATTTACCTCGAAGTTGATTGATGTTGGTTCGTTGAAAGCCCTTAATATTTTATTATTTTAAATCGTTGTTTGTTTTTCAATCACAGGGTTTACGCATCGATATCATTGGAAACTCGTAGGTACAGGTTATAGCGTTTTTGATTTTTATACAACGAATAAGTTAATTAGATTATAAGTACATTTTTGTAGAAGTTTAAACTAAAACATTTAACGCCCATACTAAATATATTTATTAACTGGAAATGCTATCAGAAATCTGTATGTAGGTAGCTCAGTTCAATTAATTTGTTTAAGACGTAAGTATGTGTCTATTTCTTAAGAAGTATGTGAGATACAGTAAATTATTTTGACTTTATTAATCATAGCAAAGTAATCACTACTATGTAATTAATACACTTTTATTTTATATTCATGCAAATTCATAGACTTGCAAAATATTTATATTTTGATGCCATCTAGTATGTTTTAGTTGAACACCTCTGATATAGATGCCTACGTCAGACGTGTTCGTTTTTGTTTGACTCATCATTTCATAGATGGCACTAGGTTGCTATTTGTTCATTGAAAGTTAATACTTCAGGCGATAGTTGTGTCTAAGGATTGTTTTGTATGAATCAAATAAACAACATACTCGTATTCTTTTCAAAGAATATGAAATTAAATAAGGTTCAACTTGTCTATTTACGTACTAACTTGAACAGATATCATCTTGTTTGTTAATTCGAGTGTTGTACCTACTAGATAGGGCTTCAAACTTGTCAATAAGAAATAATAGAGTTCTTTATTGTTGTCCACTCAAGTGAATTGATAACAAAAGCTGAATTGATAACTAGTCAATTGTTTCGACATTCGTGAAACCAGTTTGATGAGTTTTGGATACCAGAGAACCAGTAAATCGGAATAGGCACTATAATATATTATTTCTTCGAATTTAATGCCAAAGAAGCGTCACCCGATAGGCTGTAAATCTAGTAACTATGAACAACCTGGAGAAGTTTAATTATTCTGATAATAAAGTTGTAATGAGGACACGTATAAACGGATAGTACTTAGGTACCTAATATGTTAAATGTGAACCACGTCTGGAATGCGAAGAGTCGTATCAACACCTCGCCTCGCGTCTTGATGGGTTAATAACTTAACTTGTTACGGGACTTGTGTAAATTTACCTTAACGCCCAATATACCCGCTCACACCCACCCCAACATTATTCTTAGCTAACAGTGTAATTTATATAATTACTCAGTGTATGTTTGTCGCTATTTCTATTTTATTACTGTATATATTCGACTTGTCTTTATTAAGCTTAATTATGTTTTCACTTAGTTGCTGCATTACCTACTATGTTGTTCGCTGGAGAGAATTTGCACGTATTAGAAACTACACAAATCAAAGTAGTAAAACTCGGTGGAGTAGCAGCGACAAATCCTGTCTCCTAATATAACTTAACCATCATCATTGGCCACAGAATCCTGAAGGATGATTGTCTTGCGGCACTTGTGTGGTTTAGGTGCTCCCGCATCTGCGCTGATGACTGTGGAGTCCAATTTGTGCGCGGCACTTCATGCCGCATCTATGGCAGGTGTAACGCAAGTCAGCAGGAGGTGGAAGATGGCGACGGAGTCTTTTCTGTTTTAGCACCTCGCACAGATCATTGTCATGTCCAGTCATTCCATCTCCTATAGCAATTCTCTGATAATCAGGTCGTGCTGCTTTCGTTTGCTTTTGAGAAGACTAATGTTATACAGCTTACCATCCTTTCAGCAGATGTACCCCGACGTCACAGTCCTCAAAAGCAGTTAAGAGTAGCGCCGAGAAGAAAACACCAAAAGAGTAGGTGCCAGTACACAGCCCTGCCTCACCCCATAGCCTAACGTTAAACGCATTGGATTTCTCGCCGTCATAGACAACCGACGCCTGCATGTTTTCGTGGAATGCTTTTATTAGTAGAAGAAGCTTTGGAGGGCACCCAATCCTTAACGTCAAAAGCCTTGTTGAGATCGACAAAGGCCATATACAGAGGGATCTGCTCACGGCTCTTTTCCTGAACTTGTCGAAGAGAGAATATCATGTCGCTGGTAGAGCGACCCGCCCTAAACCCACATTGAGATTCCGGGTATATTTTAGACGCTAGGATTTCGAGTCTACGTAGGACGACTTTAGCGAATGCCTTTCCAGCAACACTTAGTAGTGATATTCCCCTATAGTTGTTGCAGTCGCCTCTGTCTCCCGTGCCTTTGTACAAGGTAATTATGGCGGCGTCCCTCATATCTTGCAGCATTGACCCTTCATCCCAACAGCGCAGTAAGAGTGCGTATAGGGGGGAGAAAACACAGTCCAGTTTTACAAGTTCCGCCGGCAGGTTATCAGCTCCAGTGCTTTTACCGAGTTTGAGGCTGTGGATAGCTCTACGTAGCTCATCTTCTGTTGGACGATCATTGAGCTCGGTCATTTCGGGTTTGGAAGAGAGTTTGTCAAGTGCATTTGGTTTTATAGGGACTTCTTGGGAGTACAGGTCAGAATAGTGTTGCACCCATCGTTCGAGTTGTTCGCTTTTATCAGCTACCAGGTTTCCGTGTGCGCCCTTGATTGCAGCGCGTTTCCTCTTAGTTGGTCCGATAGCAGTTTTTATGCCTTGGTACATACCTCTGAAATCCCCTGCGTCCTGGCATTGCTGTATGGATTTGCACAGATTAACCCAGTATTCGTTAGCGCATTTGCGGCTGACACGTTGTAGCACCGCTTTGGCCGTTCTGTAGGCCGATAGTTTTACTGAGTCCTTATGATGGTTCAGGAGGTTTATGTGGGCTGCATGCTTTTCTTGTATGAGTGGGAGCAGAATTTCCTCATACTTAGCAAACCAGTCATCAGTTGTCTTTTTCTTTCGTCCGAAGACTTTATCCGCAGCATGCGCTAGTTGGTGTTTTACAAGGCACCACATGTCTTGTCCGCTGTTGGTATTCTCTAGTGCTTCCGCGCTGAGTTTCTCCTCAATTAGTTCTGCCAGGTCCCCGTGCAAGCCCTTGTCTCGCATAGCAGCTGTGTTATAGAAGACTTCACGCGCGGGTTTTTTTGAAGAATGAAGTTTCTTCGGAATATCCCGCGTTTTTGTCATGACTAAGGAGTGGTCTGTAATGCAATCGGCATGTGATATGTACGGGAATTAAGAATATCGCATAGGTCTCTTGTTCTCGTTATGACGAAATCAATTTGGTGCCAGTGTCTAGAGCGAGTATGTCTACAGGACACCTTATGCATGGGTTTGCTTTTGAAGTAGGTGTTTGTTACGCAGAGAGAGAGAGAGACGCGCAGAGTTCTAGTAGGCGTTGCCCGTTGTCATTACAGTTGCCAATTTTGTGGCCGCCTATGCATTCCAACCAGTGCTCATATTGGGCTCCCACCCTGGCGTTAAAGTCACCCAACAGCAAAAGTTTGTCCGAAGAACGGACTTTTTCCAGGGTTACCCTTAGTTCGTCGTAGAATCTATCCTTGATTTCGGCAGTTGCTTGAAGGGTTGGTGCGTACGCCGAAATAAGTGTGACACGGCCCGAGACCAACAGCAATCTAAGGGATAGTATGCGTTCCGATACGTAGGACGGCGGTTCCGTGCAATCAAGCAGGCGGTTGTGGACAGCGAAGCCAACGCCGTGCTCATGTTTCTCACAGACGTTCTTTCCCTTCCAGAATAAGGTATAATTGTCCTCGCTGATATTACCCTCATCCAAAAAACGTGTTTCCTGAAGTGCTGCCACATCCACTCGCAATCGGAGGAGTTCCCTGTCTATTAGGGTCGTTTTTCTGAGCTGTGGCAGGCCATCAGTCTGTAAAGTCGTCGGATCATCAATTCCAGAGAGCATAGTTCGTATCTACGTTCCATGTCGCAAATCTAGTGTTTGTTCTGTTTATTTTCTTACTTATTTTTTGTGTGCCAGGTGCTTATGTGACCCATCCCGTACCAGACACGGCGACATGCCTGTTGCTCCACACACCTATAGAAGCGTGAGATGGGAGGCGGACCAGTACTTTATTGGCCGGGGCTGCCCAGTTGAGGTAGGCGGTAACTGGTCAGTTAGCCACAATGGACTATCCTAGCGTCGGGAGTCACCCCTGGCGCCCGCGCAGATGCCTATTAGCGCTAAGCTTAAAACCGGTAACTGCGACTCCCCGTGTTGTTTACTGCACCCTCTCAAGTGCAGGCGGAGTGACCTCTCCACAGGCGCTGCATGCCTGGGACATAGCATTAAGAGCACGTACTTGCCCATACGTGTTGCCATACGTGTTCTTCTCTCGACCTCCTCGGCTGTACTCCCAGGAATGACAAGTCATTACGTGGAGAGCCGAATTGGTTGCAGGAGTGGCCGACTTGTTCAGGTTGGACCCTACTGTCGCCTACGGCACTCCGTATCCACTGCCTCCTCCGCCAGCTCACACCGTACCGAAATCCATTTTCTCCGCTGTGGTCGCCGTTAAGGTCTTCACCCGTAACCCTGGGCATGGGTCTGCGTTATACCCCGCAGAACTGGGTCCCCAACCGAACTCAGCCATCCGTTTACTCCGGCCTACTAGAGTGAAGAATGCCCACCCCCGCGACAAGGACGCAGCGGTCAAGAATTGCCGCAGTGGAGAACAGGGAAGATGACCCTGTCCCCCCTGGGGCCGGGTTAACGGGTAGTATGACCCCTACACCGAAACTTAACCATAGAATAGAAGTAAAGGGGATTAGAGAAAGGGATGAAAAGGGTGGTAAAAGTAGATTTTACTTCAAGAGAAGGCTTAAAGTTATTGGTATTTAATAATAAAGCATTTGAGACGTTATTTTGTAAGCTTCTTTAATTGGTCACAATTTTAAAGTATAAATTTAAATTATTTAATAGAGTATATAAAATCAAAACTTTCATCAGTAAACATCTGGAGCAAGTTTGGATGATCACTTACGAGCCTTTCTAATGATTGTCGCCGTTTTATTATTATTTCATCTATTTGTTTATCACGAGATATCTTTGGCTCACTAGATTTGCCTTTCAGCATTGCGGTTGCTTGTTCTAAGCACGTACATGGTAGACATATTTCTGCTAAATCTTCCTCACTTGAATATTGAGTGCCTATATGATGATATTTCTCTCGGGTTACTGCAAACGGAAGTTCTTGCCACACTATATCTTTAAGGTTTATCTTTTCCGGGGCAATATCTTTTTTTGGTGGTTTTCCTAGAATTCCTTTGACAGTTTGATATTTCTTGTCGGTAAAATCCAAGTAGCTATTTAAGTATGGGAACTGGAATTTTTTACTCCAGTCTTGACAACGTTTGCTAGGGCAGTTATTGAGTATTTCAATATCATCCATGAGTAAAAGTTCATTTGAAGACTCACTTTCAATTAAAGGTGGTTCTTCAGTTGTCTCTGAGGAATCAACTGTTTCGGGTAATGGGGGTTCTGGCCATTTGTCTCTGCATTTGCAACGTTGCGCTTCCAAAAGTGCCTTTACTTTTTCGTATTTATCACATTTAGCATAAATAAACTTGCGTTGAACCCTAACCATAGGCAGTTCTACTTTTGAGGGAAGGGTCTCCCTGCTACCATATGGAGTAGGAATTGAGTCAGATGTATCTCCTACAACCACAAAAGGTTCCTTATCACAAGGTTTATCTTTTGATTCAGGGTCTAAAAATTCAAAAGTATCAAGCAAATCTTTGTCTATCAAAATAGAAGATGTCTTATGTTCAGGTGCCTTTTGAATTTCATTTAGTTGTAAAACAAACATTTTTTCTAGATCAAGTAAAAAAGTACTTTGTTCAGGTAAAAGCTTTAAACTGTAACTGATAAATTTTAGAAACAGTTCAAGTATTTTTTTAATCCTCTCTTCCCAGTCTCTGTTAACATCTGAAATATGTACCTCTCTCTCTTTATAGGCGTCTATTACTTCTTGACGTTCTTTGAGATTCCTCAATTTTTCTGTTATTTCTAAGTTATGGTAGTTATCGAGAATAAATTGCTTAATTTTACATTTTTTTCTTTCGGTGCACATCATGTACATAGTACTAGTAATATTTTCAGCTTCAATTTGCCTACAGAACGCTTTTACGGCATCGTTCCTCTTATGAAGAGCTTGATTTAAAAGTTTGTTATTCCTGTAATTTTCGTTGTCTAAAATAAGTTTATAGTAATGATTAATTTTTTTTATTTCATTGTCGTATCGTCGTTGTAATGAATTTTCTAAAATGGTTCGTTCTTCTTTAAGTTTTTGTTTTATTTCTAAATTTGAATCATTCATTATGTTTCCATAAGCACTCATCAACATAAGTTTTACCTCTTTTCGCATATGATTTTCTAGATCTTGAAGTGTATTTTCATAAAATATGTTAATTTCATTAATTAATGTAGTGCTTTTGGTGATGCGAATTTTGGCATAAATTTCTTTGACTTTCTTCTCTACAACGTTTTTTTCATGTTCTAATATATGACCCCATATGACTTTGTTTTCTTCCAATAGTTTATTGACATATCGTACAAACCTTTCACGTTCTTTACATAACAAATCCTCACCAATGGCAAGAATGCCTTCGTGAGTTTTGCCTCTTGTTATTTTGGAGGTAAATGGTGGTGTTAAGTCCAGTATACCAATTAACAAGTCACTCGGTGATCTCCATTGATCATTAGCAGAATCAACTTCAAGTTGTTCTTCACTTGTGCTATCTGTTTCACTAACAGGTTTTTCATAATTACAGTAATCATCGTTGAAATATGTATCTGCATATGTACTTGCGACGCGTTCACCAACATTCAGAGAGTTTATAAGTTTATTATTTTCCATGATAAAATTAAATAAAAATAATTGTATGTGTTATGTCCTCTGACATAACGTCCCTTTCAAAACAATACTTTGGTTTGATGGAATGTCAGAAATCCCTAAAATATATAGATACTCTTTGTTTCCAATGAGGGCTAATCAGTGAATATGAACGGAAAAAACCTCAGATCAACCATCTATAGATAGATAGCGATTGTCACCCGTCTTCTTCGTGGTGCCTACTAAGTAGCTGTGATACAGGTTGCCCAGTATATAATTGCGTTCACTAGGGGCGCCACATTACATTGAAACATGTCAAAATACAAGATCTCTGAACAATACAAACAATTTAGTTCCAATTTTTGCCACACGTCGACTTAAACTGGGAAGCTGTAGTGACGTTACGTCATGCTGGAATGTTTTACTGTTCTGACGTGCAGCGGTTGTTAGTGGTTCAGACAGGTTATCAGCGCTCTATATACACGTAGTATAGAGATGAGGAATGCCATGAGGAAAAAACAATAAAGAAAGAAAGAAATATTTTTTTGGACATTCTCACACTACGTCATCTAGCCTAAAGTAAGCTATTTAAAGCTTGTGCTATGGAATCTAGACAACTGATATAATATACATATATATTTCTAAATATTCACTCAAATAATCACTCAACATTCTTCATACAAAACTCCGAAACAAACATTTGTGAATCACACAAATATTTGAGTCGACCCGGGAATCGAACCCGAGACTCCGGAGTCGAAAGCTACCGATCACGCCACCAAAGCATTTAACATTCCGTTCACTGGCTAATTCATCAAAATTCTTTACGAACGCAGGAACCTTCATGGATAAAACATACTTGTACGAGCGTAAGAGGTATTTATTCAATATTTGAGGTATTTCTCACTATTTTAGTTGTAGTGATATTTTTAGGTTAGGATAAATAACAGCAAGTATAGCGTAGGATTTCGACCTGAAATTATAATAATATTAATTTACTAAAGCAGTCATAAAACTCGTAAATGAATTATATTTATCCAACACTCACGGAATTCCAGTTCCAGTTCCAGTCAAATACTCGGACGTGTTGGCGACGGCCTACCTGTGATTAGCAGTGGTGATGTAAAGCGGTCTAAAACCCCCGCCCCTAGATTTAATTAAATACTTCCTTATACCACCCTACTACCAATTATTTCACTTTATCTACTGCTCGCTTTATTGCTCTAAAGCTACATTGTACCTAAGCGTTTGGTGTTATTTATGAATATACTTAGTCATGTTTATTTATTTATTTATTAGAAAACTTAACAGCCATTTAAACACGTGATACAGGATATAAGTTCAATAAAGATACTTTGGACACTTAGCCAATAACAGTTTCCCGACAAATATAATTGTAATAGTATAACGTGCACCACTTAATACATATAATATAATATTATAATATGTAAATATAAATATCTATCTAACTATTTATAATAATAAGTAACTAGGTATGCCATGCATGCTACTAATTGCTAATGTTGAGCGGCGCAAATTTTCTTAATTTTTTTTATGCTCTATTTTTCTGATTTCAGAGATATGCACTCCCGGGTATGATGTCGACCAGCATGTCAAATTTGGTCAAAATCGGTCGAGCCGTTTCGGAGGAGTTGACACACAAACGATTTACACTTGTCGTCTAAGATAGAGCTTCGCTTCGCTCCGCTCAATAATATAATGTAATAAAATTATTTAAAATAAATATGAGCAACTAATATAAAATCCTGGTTAGAATTACAAGTATGATAGTAACTTATTTGCTATTTCATTTTTAAAAACGCTTTTTGAAAGGTGCAATATGTCAATGTCAATGTCATGTTTGACGGCTTATATTTATAGAGAGGTATATTGAAGAACCATGTACCTAGAAGATAGCCGATGTTATAAGACACTTAGACAGCAGACTACTTTTTATTCTGGGAATGCGTTCCCGGGAGAATCGGGAACTAGAAAACTACTTCAAGCGGGCGAAGCCGCGGACGTCCGCCAGTTACAAATACATATATCTAATTGACTACCCTGTGAATCTTAATAAAAATAAAATAAATTAAGTAATTTATTTACAATAAAAATTACAATATACATAATTTTATGCTAAAATATTTACATTACAAAATATTGTTTAAAAAATCCTCCGCGTCATTGCCGACTGGGAAGGTTCGCATTAATTTAAGATATTTTTTTTAATTTCGCGGCCTAAGGCCGCGGGCCCTCTCACCTTTGCGTTGCCGGGCGTCTCTGGTTCGCACGTCTCAAATTGACACAGCAACCGACTTCAAACTACCGAAATAGGACCAAATTGAAATAAGACCACTTGGGAAGTTCCAGTTCCAGCTTCCAATTTAAAAAAATCAAAATCCATTCAACCAGTCCAAAGATATTAGATAACAAACAAACAGTCAAAAACATACAACAACATACAGTCAAAACAGACAAAAACATGCAGTCGAATTAAGAACCTCCTTCTTTTTTGGAAGTCGGTTGAAAATGGCGAAGACGTTCTTAATAAAGTTTATTAAAATAACCTAAAAGAGCGTTGAATATTAAATCTAATGATAATATTGTAATCCACAATTGAATCACCGCTGCAGTCTGTCGCAACTACATACAAAAAAAAACTATTATGAAACGGGGATAAATTTTAATGGCTCAATATTTGTCTCACTCAATTTCTCAATCTGTCCCGCTCGTTCCTTGATGAAATGTCATGTGTCACTGTGGATGTCTAATCGTTATTTTCAATTTCAATAATAGGTAATGTTTTTCTTTGAATGTTATTAGTGAAATAATTGGGAGAATAGCTGAATTTTATTAAAAATTTTGTAAGACCGTTCTCTAGAAAAGACTGTTTTATACATTGTTTATTAAAATCGAATATGAAGTATGTATAGAAAGTGTGAAATATGTAGTTTAAAATCTGGAAGAAAGAACGGCACAAAACGGATTTTCATGGCCAGATTTCCTATGGATGAGAACAATAACACCGGACGATAACAAAATATATAACTACATAGCATGAAAGAATGATGGAAAGACAAATTATCGCTCAAAACATTTGATAAATGTGTTTTTGTGTTCGAACGTGATGTAAAACCTTATCTTCATAACTAGGTAATCGCTGGAATGCGGGCGGTTACATCCAATGGATCCATCGACGGAGAACCCTACCTAACCTCTAAAAAATATAATTCAATTTTCAACAATGACGCGAGCCAACGAAGCCGCGAATTATTAAAGTGTAATTATAAAGATGCAAAGGTGACCTGATTCCTGTCGGCCTATAAGCTAAGTATATCAAATGAGTTCTGTTTAGTGTCTTAGCTGCATGTTATAGTTGGTAGAAGCTTGATGATAAAGTTGCGGGGTAGGTTGACTTGTAATTTAAAGCTATTGCTCTGATAATTTACTTGTCAGCACATTGCAATAACCTTTCTAGCTCATTCTCATGATATTGTACCAACCAACCGTGAAAGTAAGTTTGACCCGTTAAAGTGATACTGAATTGAGTAACCTGTTGAGACTAATAGAATTATTTAGAGACTAAAGAATGAGAGTGTGAGTGACACACCAGACAGATGCCGGGACGTTGATATCCTTTGTATTGGTTTCATGTAACTTACTTAATTGGGGATGGATTGAGACGTCCTATGTTCATCTAGGTGCCAAGTAAAGAGATGAGGGACGTCCTTAAAGAGTGTTGGGGTCGTCCCTAAAGTAAAGTGAGCGGCTTCCTGTGACGGGGTGTATGTGACCCCCATCAGGACCGCCTGATCAGAGTGAGGAGACGTCCTCAAAGTAGAGTACGGACGGCTTCCTCTGATGTGATGTATTGAATCCACAGCAGGGCCGTCCGACCATTGATTAGAGTGAAAGAGTTGTACAGTAAAGTGTAGACGGCCTCCGATGATCCACCAGGACCGTCTGACCATTGTGTATAGTATAAAGTGAGTATAGTAACTTACTTGCCCTTAGATAAATCATTCCCTGGTTCATTCAATTGTATGCTAAAGAGAAAAGCCTAACCCTTCCTTTTACCTAAAGAAAAGATGAAACCAAGTTTACCATAGTTTAGAATGTAGGATACTTAGACAAGTGACAATGGTTGCTTGAGCTCTAATTTATACTTACAGAAAGGAGAACAAGAGGGACTGTTGGGTGCTATGGACTAAGGATGTATTGGAGGCTCAGATAACCAGATCATCATTACACAATAGAAGCGAAGCAGATTGTAGATTATATAAAACCTTCTAGCCTACTAAAGTGAGTTTTAAATAAAAAGGGTCATAACATAACACAGTCACCAATACTACGAGCTGCAGAATATTGATTGAAGAAGAAATTACAAATATTTTTAATATACATGTAATGTTTTTAAATAAATATTTAATTTCATGAACTTATCATTTTAAAACCCAAACTGAGCCTATACTCCGTTTTTTAATTAAATATACTGCCTCCGGGAAATTGAACGCTTATTAATTTTTAACATGTAACTTGTATGACGCAGTACTTTAGTTGAAAAATGGAGTTTAGCGTCTGCGAAAATATAAATTTATTAAAAAAAAGTACGGACCAAGGCGTTTATCGATATCGATATCGATAAATGCCACTGCATTTATCGATATCGATAAATAAAATAATATTAAGTGGCACATCTCTATTTTTCCCTTATGTTGGCGACTCTGTATGTGTAACATTTGTTAGGTTGGCTACATAACGTTATTCCTGATTTGACACTTTGTAAGATTATTTTGCACTATGGGAGTCCCGTCTCTTCTTACGTAGTATTGTATTCTCTTTGCACCGCTGCACCGATAGGCAGTAAAAGTTGCTGCCAAAGAGAATACTAGTTTGCTGCTTTGACAGTACACATACGTCATGTCATAGTGTAGAGTCATAAACTACCCTACTGAGCCATTTTTTTAAAATTCCGCGCTGACGTCCTTTGCCTGGTTCACACGCAGAAGGTACTTCCAGTGGCGCCTGGCGGACCCTACTGTACTACATTCCTCACAATAGTTTATAGTTTGTAAAATCATTGTACCGTCTCGATTGCATATAAACGAGCATGTTATAATAAATTACAGGCATATCTCGAGTTCATTCTCATTACGGATGCGGCAATGTCCGTCCGAGTCTTGTCATAACTCAGTCTCGGTTGAAATTATTTCCGTTCGGTCTGATGAGAAAACTAGAGGTGGAGAGCCAGAAATGTAAGTATTCGCGCAACAAGCCGTGGAATAACGACGGGATATATTTCATTCTTAACGAAGTTAAATTTCCGGGAAAGTCCTGTTTGAGCGTGCGTAACACTGATAAAAGGCTACACTGTCACAATACGATATTTGTTTGTGAGACATTTTGAGTGTGCCTATTGTATACGTATGGTATTCACCCGAATTTTCTCTGTCTTTATTAAGACGGAGCTTGCGGAGTCTTCACAATATGGGATCAATCAAGAATGTATGCGACATGATAGCGGGCGTATCTCTTAACCTATCAACTTGAAATAATAATAATATAAAGATATAACATAAGCCTCTGTTTTGCTGTATAGTTTTTGGGGTATGTGGCTCTTATAGGTTTTGAGTTATTAGCATTAAAGAAACATGTCTTTGACAGTGCAAAAAAAAATTTAAGGGGCTCGTGGTCTAGTGGTAACGGACAATGTTAACACATTGTAAAGGTTAAGCAACATCTAGTCAGGCCGATCTTAGGATGGGTGACCATTTCTTAAGACACTGAGACCCCTCCGTGCCTCGGAGAACACGTTAAGCCGTCAGTCCCGGTTGTCAGACGAACATCTATGGCAGTCGTTAGGGGTAGTCCTTAATCAAAAATCCGACCGGTCTAACTACAGAACTTCGATATTGCCCATGGTTTGTGGAGGTCAGATGGCAGTCGCTTAACGGAAAATATCGAAGTTCAGCCGAATCGCAGTTAGACTGGAAAGTCGTTGGGAAAAGGCTCGGTAAATGATAATGTATATATTTATTTTTATACATATTATGTACAATACTAGAGTTTCTTTGTTGTCGAATGGTTTAATAATTCAACTAAGGAAAATATTATTCTGAAATATAGTTTAAGGTTGATGTCAAAGTTTTCTGAATGTTTGACGTACTAACGATAAAACAACGACCATAATTCAGAAGTGGGAACAAGTTGGATTGTTTTCTACACATCATATCGACAAATAAATCTTTGTGCCGTTTATCTGCCGTCAAACTTAATTCTCATACATAATTCATACAATGTCGATTCGTTTGAAGAGGGAAAGTTCCTCAACTCGATACAACCTGCCACGTTTGACAGCCCTCATAGTTACCACTACCTCAGAATTGATCCTCTGTGTATGTGTTACCAGGTTGTTTTTATTTTATTTCTCGAATACCAAACTATTACGTGCCCGTGATTCAG
This sequence comes from Nudaria mundana, assembly GCA_963556515.1. NCBI lineage: Eukaryota > Metazoa > Arthropoda > Insecta > Lepidoptera > Erebidae > Nudaria > Nudaria mundana. The sequence goes on along the minus strand of OY748288.1, from coordinate 15,045,657 downwards.
TATTGCATTCTCCTTAAAAACCGGAATATGAATTGGTTTAAAAAAATAAATAAAGTGACCTCAAAAATCCTAAATGCCGGCCAAGTGCGAGTCGGACTTGCGCACAAATGGCTCCGTACCAAAACGGCAAATAAATCACGTTTGTTGTATTACAGCACCCTTAAATATTTATTATATTCGGCATTTTAGTATTTGTTGTTATAGCTGCAACAGAAATACATCATCTGTGGACATTTCAACTCTCTAACTATCACGGTTCAAGACGGACGGACGAATTGCGAAGTCTCAGTATAGGGTTCCCGTTTACACTTAAATAATTATAAAACAAACTTTACTTATTTATAGTATTAGTACCTATACATTATGGATAGGTCAAGTGAGCGCACTGCTCCAATGAAACAGTTTCGGAGTACCTCAGCGATAAAAAATAAATATGTACATATAATCGACGTACGAATGTATGTACACAGATGCTGTGTCGAAAGACCGTTTTTACATCGATTGGAAATACGTATATAATCGCTAAGGAAATAGTCGTGTTTTGTTTTATCTGTGAAATGAAATGAAAATGTTTTATCTGTGTTGTAGGTTGTAGGATGATTAATGTTGCGTTATGACTGAAGAAGATATTCCTTGATACTCGTAGCCAACGAGCGAGTAGCTCCCAATGTCGTTGCGCCTCACAGACGTCTAGCACAATATTTCATACTTACAGAAAACAAGTTTGTGAAATAGTTCTCAGAAAACACAGCGTGTTTCTAACAGATAAAGTAGCTTCATACTTGTGACATCCACCCACAGGCGACGGCGACGGCTTCTGACCTATCTCAGAAGCGATTGTCCAAGATGAATGCGCAGTTTATGCAGATATTTTAAACTACTATTACCCGTACGGGTTGTACTGTATTAGGTATGTAAGTCATATACATAGGATACATCGGAGTTTTTTGTTGATCTTTTACACAGTAATCTTTGATTTACCAAGTCGCGTAATTACATGGCGACCCTGCCAGGACAAATTGTAAATAAAAATATGTTTTTCTTATTTTTGTAGCGTGTCGCTTTAAGATAATGGACCGTTTTGGAGATGAGAGTGAACTTAAACGATCTTGATCGTGTAAATCTCACCTATCTTTGATTTATCCCGACCCGTACTACCACATATTATAATACTTAAAAAATCTTTATCTACTACTGTGTTAGAAGGTAAGTAAACTTTGTTAGTGTCTAGAAATATGTAGATAGGCATACATACCTTTGGTCTATGTAGGTACCACTACAAAATTAACTTTCCCCGTATTTGAATGCCCGCAAATCCAAACCTACAAATAGAATATATGAACAGTCGTTTTATTGTTTAGGTACAATACAAAAACCAATTTTGATACATTGAAACATGTACGAAAGCTACAAACAAAGTGCTTTAACTATTGCAATGTAAAAGTGTGTGGTGTGTTAGGGACAGCGTATTTTGTTTGTTTAGAACATTTGAATTCAATACGAGAACTTTCAGGAAAGAGTTTAAGTATTTGTTCGTAGCAGCTGAACAGACATACGGAATTGTAAATTTATTTTGGTAGGTGTATTCAGCAAATGTATGAACGCGTATACTGCTCCGCTAAATGATTTGCTACGCGCGTATCTACGGCAAAATTTGCATACGTAGGTTCGGCGTCGGTCGAGCATTGTTTCCAGTTTAAAGAGTGCTAAACTCATTTAAAACTAAATATTTTAATTTATGTTATCTTTGTTATGAAACCGCGATGGTTAACTAAACTATTTAATGATTATTGAAGATTAGTTTCTGTTGTGTTATAAATAACAACAAAGTGTTTAAAAATGTTAAAATGACAAGGAACCTTTGACAATTATTACACTATAAAGTTTAGTAGCTCTACGTCCGTTCGCTATAGGAATAACTCAGTTATTGCTCCTAGACACGGCACAAAAAGGTGTTGCTTATAATTTCGCCGACGTAAGATTGCGACGTAATGTTGGGTAAGGGTTGCCTGAATTGCTGTATTTCCCTAATAGTCTGCATTTACCCTCGCCGACAATTTGTGACAAGAGCGTGAGTGAAATTGTTGCCAAGAGGAAATAAACTAATTTACTTATATATAGCATTCATAAACAACGGCCTTAGTGGAAATACACAGTGAGAACTGAGTTGTGAATAATAGAATACAATGGAACACTGAACATGGTCGTGTTCTTCTTAATTTATTTTAAAGTGTTCATGACAACCGATTTAACCACCCATAAACCACTAGTTTTATGTATGTATGACTACATAAATTACTGGACGCTTCACAAATTTAAATACAGACAAGTCTTTTCGAGACGAAAAAGAATTAAACCTTTCGTTATTTGCGATTTTTGACAATGTTTTGTTCCTTATTGATTCTATTCCAGTGAGACTAGCTTATGCCTGAAGCTCTTCTTTTGTTTCTTTTATTTCGCGCTCAAGGCCGCGGTCGCGACATGCATTGCCGGGTGCCCCAGGTTTGTAGCTCCCCTCGTTTATAGGCATTATATGACAACATATTTATAACTCTTTTCCCGCGATTCGATTATAATGGTACCATAGCCTCTATGAACATAATTAATCTGTGAATTCCGTTAGAAAATCTGTTCATTACCTTCGAAGATTACGGTATACTAGAGACAGACAGACAAGAATGAAAACACACTGGTAAGTAATGTACCTGTTTTATGTTTTCTTATACAGGGTTAATTTAAAAGTAAGTAAGACTTTCCGTTAGCGAAATCCTTACATACTACTAAACACCTATATGTATCACACAATACCAAAAAAGCCATTTCAAGTTTTTTATTTAACCTGTAGTACTTCTTAACTCTATGTTACAAACGTTTATACAAGCAGTCTAGGACCCACCACCATAGCTAAACAACTTCGATCTGACACAATAACAAACATTAATTACGCGTGTTTACACAAACACAAAGCACATCTTTATCCCCGAAGGGTTAGACAGAGGCGTTCAATATTCGGGCCAGAGTCTCGTCCGTCCGTCTGTCAATGTGTACGCGAGGATGGCATCACATGGCTCGGTTGAGCAGAGGCAGAAGCATTGTACGATATAAATGTTCTGCGCCGCGTAGTAATATAGTGAATAGACGAGCCAATTCGATGTCAATTTATTAATTTTTGTATGGACCAATATATTCAAAATTTTGCAAACCCGTAAAACCAAACTTGCTATATATGACCTTCTGAAACGGTACCTAAAAGGTCTGTGGTAGTTTTAAAATAACCCTGTAAAATATACCTACCTATTTATAATTTTATGAATTATACCTACCTAGGTACAACACTATTTATAATTGAGCGAAGCGAGCCGAAGGCGAGCAGAGCTCTCAACGGGTGACTCCAATTATTTTTGTTACGATTTATGTTAAATTGTTTCTCGGCGAATACTCGGCCGATTTCGGATTTTCTTGCACTCATCGAAAGCTTACAGAATTACCCAGGTTCTTACGAAGCCAGAATTTTGAATTTAAACTCGCTTCGCTCAAATATATGCTGCAGCGTAACGGTACGTTTCGCGACTCAATACTCATTACTATAGATTCATTTCAGTCAACTACAATTGTTTTACTAACGCCGAACAAAAATTGTTATCAACTTAAAAGGCTTGTTTTTAATTTGATGAAACAAGCACGTACAGTGTTTTAAATCTTAGCTCACATTAAATTAGACAGCAATATTTTCAGAGGTATTTTAATATTTTTTTTTTTTAACAAGCACGTAGTTAAGTGTGTCATAAAACACTTCTTTGTTCTCGTTGTGTAAGATTCCGTATACACCTTTGAGTTTAATAGTTTGCATGAACACTATCGCTTGTGTGTCTTGATTATCTACTTTACATGAAGGCTTTTGTGGTATTCTTAACTTAAGTGTTGTAATAACTACCTACCTAAGGGTCATTATTATCTTAACCTTACCAATAGTGATGCATTCGTCCGGTCAACGGACTGGCAAACATATAAGATAATAGTTCTTTTAAAATATTTTTGTTTATTCTTACACAACGTCATCTAGAGTAAAATAAGCTAATGTAAGCTTGTGCTTTAGGATCTAGACGACTGATAAACATTATAAAATATTTTTATGTAAAACATGTATATGTGTATACATTTTTGGATTGCACAAATATTTGATTCGACCCGGAATCAAACCTGAGACCTCAAGGACGTTAGTCGCATACTCATACCACTGCGCCACCGAGGCAATCACAGTTAGCGGTTACTTTATAGACCTATTACGTGGCGTCAACAAAGTTATTGATGAAAATTGAGCGAAAAAATGTCTCTGCCGGTCCTTGGGGACTACATACTAGGCGTCATCTTCAGGCAATTAACTCTTAAGTCATATTATTATTATCTTGTATTAAATTGCAAAATGATTAGCCTCATGCTTAGAGCAACACCGTCGTCGGAAATTTATTGAAATGCAATTTATTTCTATGCTATGTGTAAGCTTTTAAATTAGCATCAAACTGTTGAAGCGAATTTAATATTAAAAATTACTAAAAGTCTGATAATAAGGTTGTATTTAATAGTGAAAGAACTTTTGGAGCGGTTCACATTCTAAATACATATTTTGTTGTATTCAAATGCTCAATTCTATTATTAAACTACAATGTGTTTAATATTACTCAACTAATTCTTGTGTTATCTTGCAGGCTTCAGTGTACTTAAAGACACAACTACTATCTGACGTATTTAGATCAACAGGAATGCGAGTAGTGTCTAATCTAATGTAATTCAACCAAACTTCGGACAGTGGGCACTGGGATACGAGTACAATCGGATTCCGAGGAAGCATTTAGACTCCGGACGTTGGATGGATATATACACGTCTATCAGTGATAAATACCACAACACGCTCAGTGCACTTTAAGCTAAATCGGTACGGTGCATTACGCCTCCGATAAATATTAATATTATGACAAGAAACGTTATACAAGCATGAATAGATTTGTGGATATTTGTTATAATTTCACAGAAAATCTACATGGATCTCATCCAGATATCTGCTCAGGGTCTCATATTATCTGGTTCCGTGGTACATTAAGATCGGTTCAGCATTTCCCAAAAATATAAAATATTTTTTTACTAGATTTTTTTTGGCTTTGTTAACGCTCACGCAAAACAATGTTTTTTACAGTAAATATTTTTTGCGGAAAGCGGAGGCGGCGTCTTCTGCGTGAGCGCTAACAAAGCACAAAAAATCTTAAACGTCTCCCGTAAAATCACAAAATGACCTGTTGTAACTTTGTGGCACCAAAGCTTCACTATGTGGTATAAAGAAAGAAATAAAGAAAACTTATGACTATATAACCGGCCAAGTGCGATTCGGACTCGCACACAAAGGATTCCGTACAAAAACATAAAAAAAAAATCACGTTTGTTGTATGGGAGCCCCCTTACTGAATTCTTTACCTTTATTCGACTACCATTTTGATGTAAACTTTGTATCATGACAACGTGGTTGACTTTACCCACAGAATAGTGAATAGTACTTGCATATAGTACTTGCACTCAGACGTTAATTATGACGTTAATGCCTCAATATCAACTCTATGGTCAATGCCGTATCACAAACAAGAGACAACCCTTACTGACTTGACGTCAAGTTGTCGTCACTGTACGTGTCGTCACTGTCGCTGACGTCACGTATTTTTTGCGATTGTTAGGCGAGTGACATAGGCCTGACTTTACTAACAATAAACTAAAACCAAAATGAATTTGAAAACAACAAAGACGCACTTCAAAGTGCATGATATACTTATTATTTGAGTAGGTACTTATATTATTTAACTAGTTGGCAATGTCCAAAATAAACGTGTTAATTTCTTTGGTTGAGAGCTGACGTCTGGCTGACATGACGCAGGTCAGACTTGAAGACGGTCACTCGACAATTGAATCATAAAAGTATACGTGCCTCGCCCTGCGCTTGCGATTAGGTATTATTTTCAGTTTATTTTATGTAGGTTTCATTTAGCAAACATCATCTAGCTGCAATAGGCTTGCAACTTATTCCGTGGAATCAATTTAATAATTCATAAATCTGGCTTGGCTGTTCTCTCTGAGACAGTCTTGAGAATGCCTCGTTTAGAGGTGAAACATTTGTCGACGTTTTAATGTCTTATATTTTTGCGACAATGATGCAATTATTTTAAAAAGTTTGAACATCTTACTTACCATTACTTTGTCATGGATTTTCGCCAGGTAACGCTATTCTATCCAATATTAATTGAATTCATAAATCAATGAATTTAAAAGTTACTAGTTATCTCGGCGAACTTTGTATCGCCTCAAATGTAAAAAATATATATATATATGTAAAAAAAAGTATATAAAATATATTAAAAATTGTCGTATCAAATATATAGATAACACGTCAAACATTGACACAAGAACAATTGCGAAGCGTGAAGAGGAAAACCACTAGCACAGATGAGGAATTCTCTGTGCCATTAGGTCGTCTAGTTGAGGGCCACATTCTGTAGTATTTTTTGTACTATGAGAGTCACCCACAATCGCTAACGTCGCCACAGGTTACCATCAGGCAGGCAGCGTCAATTTGTCGATCTTAATATGAAAAAGGAAACATACACACAGACTTCAAAATAAGGAGGAGATTCTCAATTCGACATTGAGCATCTCCTCCTTATTTTTTTTTTTTTTTTTTTTTTTTTTTTATATTTGGTTCGGCAAATTGACGCCGCCCGCCTGGTGGTAAGTCGTGACGACGTCTAGCGATTGTGGGCCACTCTCACAGCACACATTACTATTGAGAGTGGCCCTCAACTTGACGACCTACTGATGTGCCTCTTCACGCTCCGCTTAAAGAACCCAGGATTATATGTGGGAGGAAACACGTGCACAGGCAGGGCGTTCCAGGCCACTATCGTTCGGCAGAGAAACGAACGTTTAAAACGTTCGGTTCTCGCGAACATGCTATCCACTGTGTGGGGGTGGCATCTCTGCCCGGCACGAGTCGTTCGGGATCGGAAGGAAGAGGGTGGGATCAGATTGAAGAGCTCTTCAGAACACTCGCCATGGTAAATACGGTAGAATGCGGCCAAGGAAGCTATTGTTCGGCGCTGAGCTAGCGGCTCAAGGCTTCCCGTTACCTCCGGACAACCAATAATACGGATAGCCCGTCGCTGCATAGCGTCGAGAGCGTCCAGCAGATACTTCGCGGAGCCGTCCCAGAGGTGAGAGCAGTATTCGACGCAGGGTCTAATCTGCGTCTTGTACAGCAGACACCTCTGGTCCGGTGTAAAGAATCTCTTTACCTTATTCAGTATTCCTAGTTTCCGCGAAGCTAGCCCTATACATCTTTCGATGTAGTTTTTATTATTGAGCTCTCGACGAACGTCTATGCCAAGGATATCAAGGTTGTCCTTCATTGGTAATAATGCATTCTGAAGAGAGGGTAGGGGAAGGAAAGGGGATTTCTTCGCAGTAAATGCACACGCCTGTGTTTTGCGGGCATTGAACTCGACCAGGTTCTCGGTACCCCATTGAGAGATACTGTCGAGGTTACGGTCAAGATCAGCCACGAGTCGTCGTCTCTCCTCCTCAATCTCAGATCGCCCCGCCGTCGTACGAACCGAGTAACTCCCGTGCAGTGTGCTGTCATCTGCATAGCAATGAATGTTCCCGAGGGATAGCATATCATTGATATGCAGAAGAAAGAGAGTTGGTGATAGTACGGACCCCTGCGGTACCCCGGCATTCACTTGCAAGAAGCGAGAAGCCTGGCCATCGCAGAGGACCCGCACTCGGCGCTCGTTTAAAAAGCTGGCAATCCAGCTGCACAGTTGAGGAGGTAGACCATATGCCGGAAGCTTGGAAAGGAGCGAAGCATGCCAGACCCTATCGAAGGCTTTGGCGATGTCCAGGCTAATAGCCAAGGACTCGCCGTGCCTTTCCATAGCCCCACCCCAGACATGCGTTACGAATGCCAGAAGATCACCCGTTGATCGCTTTGGCCTGAAGCCGTATTGTCGATCATTGATTAGCGAGTGATCCTCTAGGAATTGCATGAGCTGCTTATTTATAAGGAGCTCAAGCACCTTGCAAATGACTGAGGTGACAGCTATGGGTCGATAGTTGCCTGGATCGGACCGATCCCCTTTCTTGGGGATCGGTTGTACGTTCGCCTCCTTCCAGACCTCCGGCACGAGCCCTGAAGAGTATGACAGGCGGTACAGACGCGTTAATACTGGAGACAACTCAGCTGCACATTTTCGTAGCACCACCGCCGGAATGCCGTCAGGGCCACTGGCTTTCCGCGTGTCGAGTGACCGCAGCACTGCCCGTACATCACATTGCCTGATAACAATATCAGGCATTGTGTGGCCACAGTTGGCGATGGCGGGGGGCTGCAGGCCACGGTCGTCGACCCGGGAATTAGCCGCAAAGAGGTCTGCGAGCATATCCGCTTTCTCTTGGGCTTTGTGAGCCAGTGTTCCATCTGGGTAACGCAGCGGTGGCAGCGAGGGCTGACAAAAGTTAGATTGCACGGCTTTGGCCAGTTGCCAGAATCCACGGCTGCCCGTGGGATGGGAAGTGAGCTCCTGACCAAGCCGCGCGACGCGCTGGGCATCCGCTCTCTTAAAGGCCCTCTTACTCGACTTTGTGGCCCGGTTGTACGCTGCTTTGAGGTGGCCCACGTTTGGGTCGCGCACAGCCCGGGCCCTGATCCAGGCGCGATATGCCGACTGTTTTTGTCGAACAGCTTTGGCACAATCTCACCCGAACCAGGGACGGGCTCTGCGGATACTGGCGACATCAGTGAAAGGGATGTAATAATCCATCCCTAAACTGATCTCGCCAGCAATAGCAGAAGCACTATCCGAAGGAGCCTTTCCTACAAAGCAGCGCTGGCTCCAGGGGACGGACGCAAAATAATCGCGTAGACCGTCCCAATCCGCTGACGAGTAGTGCCATAGTCGTCGTGACGTTTGCACAGGACGTGCAGGAGGTGACACCTTCATGCCAGCGTGAACAACACAGTGGTCGGAACTACCCAGTGGGGCTCCTACGGAAACACTGTACTGGGCTGGGCGACTCGTCAGCAGTAGATCCAGCAGAGCGGGCGCGTGATCTGACCTGTCTGGTATCCGGGTGATCCCGCATACCATCTGGGTCAGACCGTGGGAGAGAGCGAACGCATGGGCGGCTCTACCCGCATGATCAGTCTTGAGGGACCCCAGCCATTCAATGTGATGGCCATTGAAGTCCCCCAGAAACACTAGGTCAGCGTTCGGGAACCGCACCTGCGCTTCATCAGCCGTCTCGCTGAGGTATTGGAAGAGCTTTGTTGTCTCAGAATCCCCTGTGTGGGATCGGTAGACGCACACGTAGATCTGGCTCATAGAGCCATGGTCTACGTGCAGCCAAAGGACGGAATTGGAGGGGTTCTCTAGGCAGCGCAACCGGCGGCAGCAAACATCCGCCCTAACGAACACGCACACCCCGGCTTTGTCTCGAAATTGTTCCTCGATGACATAGCCGGGGTAACACAGGTAAGACGTGTCGTCAGGGCGGCGTATTTGTGTCTCCGTGAGGAACATCACAGCGGGCCGTGCCGTCTCAAGGTGGTGGTGGACGGTATCGAGGTTCGCATGGAGTCCACGGACGTTAGTGAACTCCACCTCGAAATGTGAAGTTGTGGGGTTTCCTAGGACCGCTGTGTAACGTTTATTTCTTTTTTGTTGCACTGCCATTGTAGATTTTGAAGAAGAAGCGTGAAGACAGGGCGACATTTGGTGCAGCAGTAAGTGACAAAGCGTAGGGGCTAGCTTTGTCTAGAACCGTGTGGTTAGGTCGGAGCCGACCCGCCGGACGGAAGGGCTCCCAAACCCCCCTGATGCAAGGCCGCCGCTACCCCACACCGGTTACCACCCGGAGCGGCGATCCCACATCAGGATTATGCGCAACATGTGGGGCAGCCTCCTGGGGTGGTTGGCCCCAGGCGGGCCCCATGACTGTGTTGCGGGCGGCCGCGGCAACGCCGTTGCTAAGGGTCTCCCTGGCCGGCGAATCGACCCACACCACCCACACTAGACTCCGTTTCGCCCCCACTGGTCCCATGCCTGCTGCATCATACATCGCCCCGGGCCCGGCGGTGCAGCTGCTGAACCCCTAACGCAACCCAGCCTGGGCTGGGTTACTTGGGGGGCTTTAGCACAGCTGCACGGTGGTACCCCCCCGGACCAACACTGTTGTACCACCTGGTACCCACGTAGGGGCCGAAGCCACTCCATAGGTACCGTAAATTAACGAGCCTCGTCCGTTTATCAGCAGGTGCGCCACTAGCAGGTGAGGTCGCTGGGGCCCTATAGATGTTGGTAGAGCCCCTTTGCACCCAAAATTAAATATTTTGAAGTCTGTTAAAATGGATGTATATTTTGTTTATTTATACACTTTGTTTATTTATACTCTGTTCTACTCCGTGTCTATGCACACCTTAAGTAACCTCAGTATCCTCGTATCACACATCGTAAATCATCTGTCGGAAATAATCCTCGGTAGCTTCGAAGTGTCGTAATCAAATCCTGTTGGATCGTGTGTTCTAATCGATGCAGACCACGCTCGACCTCCGTCAAGTCGGGCTAAGGAACTCGAGCCGACTGTCACAGAATCAGATAAGTGCAATTGACTATATGGGAATACTTTCCATACCTACATTCCGATGTGAATACGTTGAAAAAGACAGTAGAAGGTTTTGATCAATATAAAATACCTATTTGTAAATTAACAACATATTTCTAACAATTATAAAAAACAATATCTTGCTCATTGATTCTATTTATTACTGGTATTTACCTACATATTATAATCACTTATTATACAATTTATAATCTCGTGAGTCGTTATCTTTAAGAAAGTCATAATGACTAATGGCACGGTTTATACATTCTGTCTGTAATAAGTTACCGACTTATATATCTATATAGGTACAATAAAGAAGATATGATAAAATGTTATGTAAACAAGACATATCTATAATCGTGAGATTGATTTTGATTGTGCATTCTTAACGCCTACATTTCAAACCAACTGTTGGTCCTACATAGTACGGAGCGAGCCATAATATTTCAATTATCAGACACTTACGGTATTCTGCCAGACCATCGTCAAACGATCAGTAGGTGCAACGCTTACAAGTGAGGATGTCCTGACCCTGGAGATGTTAATAGGAACAATCATGTAATATTATTATTACTTTCCTAACATAAACACAAGTAATAAATAATAAATTTACTTACGATATTGAGTATACGTTCCAAGCAATTGTCTTGTCGTTTTGCCTCGAATTTATATTGTCACCGACAGAGGGTGTTGAGCTCGGCGCGGTGGATACAATGTTAGTCTCCAGAAACATATTTCACAACATAAATCATAACTTTATTTCCTCTCGTTCATGGATGCTGACTTGAGAAGCGAGGTGTCTTCGAAATGGCTTTAAAAGTTACCGGGCTTTACCGCAACAAATTTAAGGAACTTCTAATTCAATTAGGCGTGACAGACGTTCCATACTTAGGTATATTATTATATATTTATCTTTCTAATAATTTGTTAACTTTCTAGTAGTACCATAGACATTTTTTATTGCATCGATTCAATACACATTTCACTTAGGTTTCGTTTAGGTACCCTTTTTATTTAGCGCGCGGCCTCCCCTCGGACTTACCTTCGTCGCGAGCTATTAGTGACCCAGGCCGTTTAAACCGCACGGTGTCTAACTACCTTATTGTTCGAAGACCCGACTAATCCCTTAAAGGAGGTCAAAACAGTTGCATTTACCCCACAAATCATCATCATAAAACCCCTTCGTATAAGATTTATACGTATTTATACTCAAACATTTGCCTCAAACTTCTTGCCAGTTTTACGCCCTAGGGAATTTAAAATAAGAGCAATGTTCAAACTTCAGTAGTGATTCACTAGTAATTATCTTTATTTAATATAGTAGATGCGATGCTGTGGAATGTAATTCTCTCATCCCCGATTTCAACAGACGAGAATCTGACAAACATTAAAGTTCGTGATAAGTGACAATAGACTATAATACCTATTACGTGGGACTAACAACATTACTGGCAAAAGATAATCGTTTCTCATTTCTGCCTATCCTTTTGGGGAAACAGGTGTGATTGTATGTATGTGTGTGCCAAATCTGTTCAACAGTTTACACATGATTGAGTAATTAAAAAAACACCAAGGCACTGTAATTTCTGTGTACGGAGCATTGTACGAAGCAAATCTCTGGCGATGATGCCTCCACCTAGCTTCTATGATGAAGGGAGGCTTTAACAAATCCTATCGTGATATGTATCCGTATAATATGCAACATGACAAATGCTTCACGATATTTGATGTTAATAACCGCGAACATAATTGTCTAAACATCATGAAAATTATAGCAATTTACATCACAAAATAGTATCTAACCAATTTGCAATCATTTTAATGGTATTTCCTGCCAATTAGAAGCGTTAAAACATCGTACCCGCAAAACAAAAGGGACCCGGGCTCATGAAATTTATTGTTAAGTTGCTGTCTTAAGTTATTTAAGTGTTCAGTTCAGTGTTATTCACGTACGGATCGCGGCACAGAATGCAGCTTCCTGCGACAATTTATCATGAATCTTTAATTAAACTTCAGACATGACTGCTCATAGACTCATTGTGTAGCTCAATAAATCTTACGCGTCGATTCTAATTAATAATTCGTTAGTAATTTAAAAGGGTACACATTGTACCAATACAGTACGTTCGGTTTTAAAACTAGATTCGGAATATATATTGGTTACGTAGTCACTCGATCAGGAGGCAGCACTCAAGGTCACGCCGGTTGTTGCTCAAGTCGTGGGTCGGATACGGCGGCTTGGACTGGAGGTGGCCTTGCACAAGTCTGAGGTTTTTTGTTTCCACGGACCTCGGAACGGGCCACCTGAATGTTCCAGCATAACTGTAGGAGGCGTTAGCATCGGCATCAAGCCCTCCATGAAGTACCTAGGGATCTTGCTTGATAGCCGATGGAACTTCGGACCACATTTCCAAAATTTGGTCCCTTAAGTGACGGGGGCATCAGTCGCGCTTTCGCGACTTATGCCCAACCTAAAGGGACCCAACGCCGCCTGCAGGAGACTGTACCTGGCGATCGTGCGAAGTATAGCCCTATACGGGGCTCCCGTATGGGCGGATAGATTGGCGGTCAAGGTGAACTTGACTCTCTTAAACAGACCACTGCGAACCTTGGCCGACAAAACAATACGGGGGTACCGCATGATCTCCGGAGAGGCTGCATGTCTCTTAGACGGGATTGTTTCAATGGCTCAAAGAGGTGCTGGAGAGGGACCACAGGCCTGCGACTCGAGAAATCGAGGACCAGCGGTCCCAACTCCGCCAGGATCTCATGGAGACTTGGAGGGTGCGACTTGAGCAACCTAAGTGGGCAACCACCGTCATCGCGGCGGTGAGACCGATCATGAACGAGTGGCTGCAGAGGCGGCATGGTGACCTCATGTATCGTGCGACTCAGATCGTTACCGGGCATGGATGCTTCGGTAGCTATCTGTTTCGCATCCATCGTGAGGTCGCACCCCGGTGTCAACACTGCGAGGTTTCCGACGACGACACCGCTCTTCACACGTTGGTGGAGTGCTCAGCGTGGGCGAGTCAGCGCCGGGACCTTGAAGTGGGACTGGGCCTGGATATCCTCTCGCTGGAAACCATGCTCCAAGCCATGGTCTCCAGCGCGAGTAGGTGGAACGTGGCTGTGTCCTTCTGCGAGCAAGTCATGCTCGCGAAGGAGGCGGCCCATAGGGAGGGAGCGTACCCTCCCCGCTGAGCTCCGCAGTCAGCGGCCAGGGCCAGGGCCAGGACCGCAGACTCATCTACGCCCAGGACCATCGACCTCTACGATCGGGCACTGAAGACGACGGGATGGCCACCCGCCGTCCTCACAGAAGCAGGCTAGAAGGGTTGCGTACTGAACGCAACCAGATTCACTCACCGACGCGGGATAAAACCCAACCCCAACGACGCGGGTTTTTCATTCCGATCAAACCCCCGAAGAGGCCACGCAAGTAGCCAAAGTCCACCGTGCGCCAACAAAAAAAGGTAATTAGACTCTTACTTTATTCACTCGAAACCGTTCAACAGATTTGCTTAAAAATTTTAAGATATAGATTCTATATCTTTAATTTTTATGAAATTTTGTGGAAAACTTTCGAGTGAATAAAGTAAGAGTCTAATTACAGAATTATTATTTTACTTTTTCCTTTGTTCCTCGTCTTGAGATAACATAATAAATAGATTCGCTCATGCCAGTATTTGCGAAAACTGTCTTTAAAACTAAATTAATCTGTGAAAGTTTCGAATCTACACAAAGTTTTTATTATCATAAAATAAACTTTGTATGTGGAATTTGATTAAGAACTTTTTGCGTATTGAAGTGTTTTAAAGGATTGTTCATTACCGACTTAACTGTCCGGTGTAAAGAAAGTAACAGTGCAGTAACCAATATCACATTTTTTTATTTATCATAATCATAACATATTATAAAACAAAGTTACTCCGTCCGTATGTATGCTTAGATCTTAACTACGCAACGGATTTTGATGCGGTTTTCACCAATGGATAGAGTGGTTTTTGAGGATGGTTTTTAGTATACAATTTGTCAAGTGGGCGAAGCCGCGGGCTCCGCTGGTAGGTAATATAATAGGATATATATTTATTATTACTTTCAAGTAATTTGGATTATATATAAAACAATATGACAGTATTTATATGCATTTTTACTTTTAAGTATTCCATAAAATCCACATATTTACAACAATATCAACAAACAGTTTACAATAGCTATAAATGTACAATTTCCTATGCGTAACAAATAAGCTATACATATTTTCATATACTACACACAAAAACTATACAGCCACACCTTCTACAAATATTGCATACAATATTAATTCATAATAAGTAGGTATATAATGTTCCCTATAACATAGATCAAACTTACCCTTTAGCCGATAGACGAAGCTTAAAAATAACATCGTGATCAAATCATAGACAAGACATAGCAAGTACGAGTATTATAAACTGCACTACCCTTAACCACAGCTCTTGCAACAGGGTCGAAACGTCGGGTAATAAAAAGGTATGTATATATCTTAATAATCGCGTAAAAGACTCGTTTGTCTTAAGTTTATAATGTGTACAAAACGCGAATGTTTAAAGATATAAAGCAAGTATTGTTTAATAATTTTGCCCTGACTTTCAAAATATGGTTGTTATCAATTAATATTACCTTTGTGTAAATAATTATAGTGTTATGAGACAGTAAAAATAATATAACTGCGATATTTTGTCAAGTAGTTATTTTTATGATGCTGTTTCAGCCATTATAGGACTAGGTGTATAAAAAGTTACTGAATTTCAGAAGTCCTTAGGATCTTCAAAGAAAAGGCAAGGTCTGCGAGCAACAAATTAGACAAGTCAACACTCTCGGAGGTTTAGTCGGTACTAGTCCGACGTGCTCACAACACTTGAGATGTTCCTGAAAAGTTATGGTTATATCCTCGATGTTAGTAACTATACAACTGCAATAAACTGATATAAAAGGAACATGAAACACATCTGGCAATAAGCTCTGACCACCGACTTTGAAGTTCTGTTCGACATCGCATTCTATTTACCTGAGATCTCGATTATTTTATACCAAATTAAAGTGAAACAGATAAAGGAGAAACTTAACTTCTTTATTGGTATTGGTTGCTAAATTATAGACGGAAAAGATGACCCATTGCCATTCAAAAAAAACAAGGCTACCTACTTTTATTTTGGGAACAATACGTGACATTACTTTGTTTTGTCCATTTTCATTGTATTAATTTTAAAAACGGAACTTTTATTTTTTTCTATTAAAGAGAAGTTATTTTGTCAAAATTATTTTCAATTCGATCGTTAATTGACAAAATTCTTAAATCAGTCTATCATATCTCCTTGTTTTATTCATTTCATAACTCAACAGTAATAATAGACCAAGTAAGTAGGTAGGTACATAGTTATTACTAAACCAATATAATATATATTTTAACTCAATTTAAAAAGGTTTAAATCGCAAACAAACTTTTAGGTTTTAACACTAGACATAATTTACATACGGTAGTATTGTTCGCGAGGCCTAACGTGAGCTTTTTGTGTGAGTGATCACGAAAAGTAGAGTAAACTAGTAGTTTTGCGAACAGTAGACCTCGCGTTTTTTTCGGGTCCCTAACATCCTTTTGGGACGTGGTCTGGTGGCTGACTTTCCATGCGCACCAAAGAAAGAAGAAATAGAAAAAATAGAAAAAAAATAGAAAAAAAAAGACATAAAAATGGTTCTAACGAACCATTTCTAGAAAATGGCCTACAGTAATATGTCCATCTAACATGCTTAACTGAGCCTCACATATAAATTCATCATTGAACTGATTACTAGATCTGCGTTGTTTTAGTCTGCGCTTGGAGTCTGCGTCTTTCTTGAATGCCGCGATCAGATCAAGTAGGTTTCTATTAAACTTCTTAATTCGTTTACTCAAAGTAGTATGAAAACTTCTCACACAATTATTTGTTCGGTGTCTTTCCCCAAAAACCGACCATAGTTTGATGTTTTCAGGGCTTAACCAGATTTTTTTAAAATATCGGAGAAAGGATTGAACATGCGGTAGCCTGTTGAAATTTTGCTCAATGTATTCCCAACTTGCGTTAATTTTGTCTTGTGGCAATAAAGCTAGACTTCTACACAAAAAAACGCAACGACGATTGTTCTTAGCTTTTAGTATTTTTAAAGATTTTGCTTTTCTGACCAAACTTTCTTGGAAATGGTAATAACAACCGTTTATGGTTATTTCTGGGAAAGTACTACGAAGAGCTTTTATGGTACTTTTTTCAAAGTCACAAGTATATTTAACTGGACTCCAGCCATTTATTTGGGATTTAATCAAATTAAATAAAATCATATAGGCATCGGTGTCTCTATGAGTCATTATAGCGTATACAAGTGGCCTTATGTTGGTTGTATTTAAATTACTGCCACAATCACCGTGAATGGTGTATATTTGACTAAAAGGAGGCATTTGAAAGTACCATCGCCAAAAAAATCATGAATGGTTTCCATCAATTCAATGCTCTTTTTAGAAGCAAATAATAAAATTCTTCTACAGTCTCCAGGGTTAAAATCGGAAAATAATAATAATTAATAATTGAAAAATAACACACTTGAATTAGAAAAACACCTACATATTTAATGAATATATTACTTATTTAGACCAAAAAAATATAAACTTACATTTTTTATGGTTACAGAACCAGTGCATTTAACATTAGATAAGTTGTTGCAACATCTCCACCAATAAGCATCATTTTTATATGTTTTCTTTTTAAAATACTGTCGTCCGTTATGTAATAGTACTACACCTCTTCCTCTGCGTTTATATTTATAGTTAGGCATTTATATTTACACGATTAAATAAATTAAATGTTTGGTTTTATTACAACTTTTGCAAATAAAATGTGTCAACATGACAATCATAATTCCTGAGTAGGTAATTGGTACTTTAAATGCAAATGTGAAGAGGCTTACTGATAAAAAGGTTCTTTATAAAAGTGAATAAATTATACTTTAAAACAAATTAAATGCACCCAGGTGAATAAGGTGATTAAGGTTTTTTAAACGTAATTGTAATACACCTAGGTGTCTAAACTTTACTAAAAGTGTATGCAACGCACCTAGGTGAAATAGCTCAGGTGAATTAAGTTAACGACGCCATACAGACAAACAACGCCAAACCGGCCAGTCCTCGAGTTGAAACTGAGACGCTTCGCTCACTTCGCTCGCTCGGTCAAAAAGCTGTATGTAGCTGCGTGTGTAAAACAGTTCACATTATACGTTCACGTACCTACGTGCACTCACACAAATGCAAAGCTCAGCTTACGCCTCGCGAACTGTATCTATATAGAATGTTACAAGGTTATATTATATTGTTGTTTAGCACTCATTTATATTAATGTGTAGTTATTGACATTGTAAATAATAAATATCTCTTCATAATAATTCTCTCTTGCTTCACCACTAAAAACAAAGTTCACATTCACTATATACTGTCTATACAGGCCCTATATAGCTATGCAATAATAAAACTCAGAAACTTTAATACGTAAAGCGTCATTGAACAAAATTTAATGCTCAAGTCATCATCGGCATATAAGACTTTCTTCTCTGGCGGCGCACGCACCATGAGGAGGTGCGAGAAACAACTTCCCATTGGCGCATGCGCATAACTGGTAAATATTCTGGTGGTGAGGATCATGCGTGTGTGTGGCTGACGGTGGTAAAGGCAGCGCGGATTTCAGCTTCGGCATGTATATACTTGGTGCGTCAAGCCGAATCTGAAAAATAACTGACTATTAATTTTGAGCGTCACCTAATGCTTCAGAATCAGTTCTCATTTCTTTACAGTTGGTTAACGTACGGCTACGTCACGTAGCATATTTCATAAGCAAGAAATCGTTTTTCATTCTTTGTTATACAACACGCTGAGCTTATGGGCTGTTGACTCGTACTTCGTTAGAAAAAACACACTTGGTAATTCCGACATATAAAATGTATGATTAAAATTATATCATATAAGGAATATTATTATAATATTCTGAAATAATGTTATTTCATTTATGATGAGACTGACATCTTACTTAGATAAAAGCCTCGAGAAAATGAAGAGAAAGAATAATAAAATCCTTAGTTATTCTTGTCACTGCTATTTTAAGAGCAAACAGCGAATCAAAAATCATTATGTAATTTGAACATAAATTTCAACAACAAAGACCAATATTACGTATATACCTACCTACAATATGTTTCAGGCAAAAAATTTACTATAGTTATGTAATATTAATTCAGTACCATTCTTGAGTCAAAGTTGAGACAGTAGTTTGTTCGAAACAGATGTAGGTACTCGCTTATAATAATGTGCTTACCGAACCAGCGACGGATTTGAGTCGGAAAGTAGTGAGACAGCTGGCACTGATGTCGCCGGCGCGAGATTCCAGGACAATGTTTTGTGCTGCGTGCATCTCAAGCGATCGCGTCGGTGATTCTAAACTGAAGGACGTAAATACCATTAATAATCATAACATATTGACAAATATCACCTATTTTAAACATCAGTGAATATTACTGAATGGGTAGAATACTTTGTGTTGTTAAATTATTTCAGAGTTCAACAACTAGTTTGATAAATAAATAAGATACATTTTGAGATTTAAAGATTCTTGTAAGATTGAATGGAATCAGGCGTTACCTGGCGTAAGTCCATGATAAAACAATGGGGTAAGATGTTGTATTTTTATATAATTGCACTAATTTCGCTAAATAGAAGACATTATAAACGTCGACATATGTTACACCTACTAAGAGAACAGTTGCTGTTCTCACATATTTCATAGGCAATGAAACAGGGTAGGAGTTTGAACATTATACACCAAGAAAGTACCACAGTTTAAAAAAAAATAATTTAGTACTCAGTTTCGATAACAGAAGCGACTGGAAGTATTACTTTGAAAACCAAAAACATTTTTTTTATTCTTAAAATTGATGTATCTAGTATTTTTTAATTCCGCAGCCCGAGGCCGCTCCAGCCAGCAAGTCTATTGCTGAGCGCCTCTGGATAGCACTAGGAAGATTTTTTAAAGCAGTGAACTACCACGAGTACTCATTCTCAGTCTAGAGCCTACATCAATTTTAAAATTTTTGTATGGAATCTTATAATATTTTCGAAATCTCCGTGAAAATTTTATTACGATAATTATAATAATTTTGGAAGCAGTGTATCGGTTAATTAATATTAAAGTTGTTATCTTATAAAAGCTCCTGTACACCAACCCCTTTTAATTAATTTGGTTACTGAAGTCTGAAAAGGCGATGATTATAGCGATAACGTCACCATTTTATCTATGACTGAAGGTAAACATTCATATTTAACACTGTGTTTAGAGTATATTTAATACAAACAGTTATACATTGGGTATGATAAATAATATGTGCATGTACCTAATTTGATAGCATCGCAATACGTCCATTTTAGTAAGACACCTCAGTTTGAATCGAAACTTTAACAGTAGAATTTCGGGTTTTTTTATACTAAGTAAAAAAAGCGACATGACCATCTTCACTACATTATTATAAAACAAAGTACTCCGCCGCGTCTGTCTGTTCGTAATAAACTCCAAAAATACTTCACCGATTTTTATGCGGTTTTCATCAATAGAGTGGGTCTCGAGGAAGGTTTCAAGCTATAATACTATTTCACGTGGGCAAACCCGTGGCCGTCTGCTAGTATAGTAGGTCGCAAAGCAAAGCGTCAGGGTATTTTTATACGACACACAATTCAACAATCATGTCTGAAGGATGTATCATTCTAACCTCTGATATAACTCTCATGAAGTTGGACGACTCAGATGTAGCTCCTGGTACTCAGACAGTCTAATATAAACCGTATGAGAGCCGTACACCGGATAGTCGCAATTTAGAATGCAAAATTAGCCACTCAATACATAGACCCGTAATGGCCTAAAACGGAGGTCTAATGGATACTTTGAATAAAATATCAATAGGGAGATTGAACATTTCTGTAAGATAGTGTGAGTGGGGTAAAGCTAATGATTATGGTGTCGGAATTGTTAAAAACATAAGGTTCAGTAATGGATTATATTCTTTAGGAGCCACTTTTGTTATTTGACAAGCAACGTAGGCAACAAGTATTTTAAAACTGAACCGAATTCAATAAAAAAACCAATGCTTAGAGTTATTAGTCTACTAGATAACTGCTGCCTTCTTTTTTTCTTATTCCTAGCTCCTAAGGTGACACATTTAAAACTTTACTGGGAACGTATTCTGTATGTAAATTTAGAAAATGGTATGTCTACCAATGAACTAATTTATCCATGTTAATTTACATCTCAATCTGTTCAGTAGTTTAAACTAGATTGAGTTACAAACATCCGAAGTCCTTAGAAAGTTTGTGACAACATTGTAAATATTCTCTGCTCTGCTCTGGCAAATATACTTCCCGCAAAGACAATAATCTATGTTTTTCTATATCGGGAATTACGACGTGATATGTGTCTGCGTCTTATAAATATTAGTACAATCATAAAAACAATAATAAATGAATTCATAGTTATACTATATAATATTGAGTAATAATATTTAAAATAATCAACCCAAAATCCATCAATATACCTAAATCAGGCTTAGCGTCCAATACCTTCATGGCATCCACTATATCTTGACACCTTAGCGAAAATGTCAATTAAATTCCAGCTTTAAACCGACCAACAAACTTTGTGTATGATAATGACTAACTCCTTGTTTTCCTAACGAGTTTTAACTAGAAGGCACGCGTGTGGAAACAGGTAAACATACTTACTTAAGTGGTTTAGATGGTGGCGCTTTGACTAAGGGTGTTTGTGCGGCGTTCTGAATAGTGACGCCGGCGGGGCTTGCTATCGTAAGTGTTTCTGCCCCGACTGTGACAGAGTCTTGCCCCACACCTAGGAGCAATGCCCCTCTAGGGTCTCTGACTTCTAGTCGAAGAATATTTACTTCCACACGGTCGTGACCTGTAACGTTCTGTTATAAGTATACAAAACAAAAAACATAGACTATCTATGAAGTATTGTTGTAAATTTTTGAGAAACCTTTTAAATACGTTTAGTAGGTAACAAAGTTTGTACACCCATTGCTTTAAACAATGTTATCTATATATTACATACAATTATAAAATGGAGAATGTGATCTGAATCTGACGATATCCATTTTTAGCCACAGTTTTCATTCCAATTATGCTGAGAAATACAGCATAACAAGCAAGCAACATATCAAATTATATATTTTCCTATTGGCGATAATTTTTTTTAAATTGTCTATCTATCAAAATTAATAATATAAAGTATAAATAATTATATAACAAACCTAGATATAGTCTACTCTGCAACATCCCATGTGAGTCTCTTGTAGAAATAGTAAAATTTCGCGACGCCTCTAGATAAATGGGATGTCCTCGGCGAGATTTGATAGTAGACGCAAATAAGGAATCCAACATTAACGCTTGTCCAAGAAGCTGCAATCCTCCTGGCACAATGCGTAGTTGGCCCATTCCTTCCTAAAATACATACATAATATAAAATTACAGGTAGTAAATTATTTTGACTGGATACATACTCAACTGGTATTCATTATACCTATTACCTATTCTGTGATTATTGACGGAGCAAGCGTAGTGAGTGAAGCGTCTACATTTCAAGATTGGACAATTTTGCTTTCGTCCGTCTGTCTGTTTGTATGTGTGTTCCGGGCTAGCCACAGTTTTAATCTGATCTTCACTAAACTCACAAGTGTTTCTTGATTAAATAAAAGTTTTCTCGCCGTGAGCTTTTTTTGATTGGGGGGGAAACGTGGGAAAAAAGCTCAAATAATGTTATTAACGGTTTTCCTGGCTAGCGGGCCCATTTGTTATCCTATCCCCACGAAACTTAGCACAAGAAATCCTTTACTTAAAAATAAAATATTGTAAGTTTTATTTTTGTTGGGGGTGAGGGGGAGGGGGAGAAAAAAAATGTTTTTAATGTTCGCGAGGTCTACTATTCGACCACTATACTTACAATATATAATATGAATCGCCCAAATATAAATTGACCCAAAAGGTATTTAAAGTGAATGTCTTGTTTTCTTTAATAAAGATTAATGGTATCACCGTTTTGCATTACAAACAGGACTATAAAATTATACTTACCGAGTTAAAATCTAAAACTTTGAGAACCCATAAAGTCAAAGCTAAATTTATGATCATCATAATCATAAGCGTCATGACTATTAGATATAGACATTTTTTTCTCCAGCCATAGATTCCAACTTTGAATTGGCTATTGTAACTGTTCCTGATCGAGTCTGCTTTTGTTTCTCTGCCGCTATTGTTGTGCAAGATGGGCTCTGGGGTGATCTTGTCAGCGTACGGTATCCTGGAAGAAAAATCGTTCTTTAGAACAATAAACTAGTTGCAATAAACAAAACTCGACTCGAAATCAATACTACGAGTATTATTCTGAACGACCATAAAGTACCTATCACAGAAAATGATAACTTTCGATTTTACTTATGTTCATTTTTATTAATTTACTCTCCAGATAGATATTTTTCAGAATGCTCATAAAAACACATATAAAAAAAATTGTAACACCAATAACTAAGCTAGCTAAGACTAATAAAAGAGCAGGGTAAGAGCAATTGGTGTAGTGTTAATTACACACTCACCGATGCACGGAGGGATCTCAATGTCTTAAGAAATGGTCACCCATCCTAAGACCGGGTTGGCTAGATGTTGCTTAACCATCGCATTGTGTTAACCTATTCGGTTACCACTAGATTATATGTAAATACTAAACACAGTTTATCGTGAACTATCAATATACCTAAACATACATACTAAGGTATTCTTTTGGTATCGACACTAAGGCATAGGAATCGCATTTTAGCAGATTTCTATAACTTTCTTTGACTATTATGCTGCAACGAATCTGCTGACACAGAGTTTCGTTCAGCTTTACGTAGAAGCCTTTGTAGAATAGTAAAGAGACTAAAGTAGAACTACATCTGGCAAAATACTACAACAGATTTCAGAAAACGTCTGATCAATGCTTCTCAGAAACAAAGGGCTTAGATAATTATCTCTAAGCTATACATAACATGTTATAGCTTAGAGATAATTATAATATCTATAAAATAACAAGCTAAGGCTAACCTGGCATCGCTGCTGGCACTCTTTTCAACCAACTTCCAAAAAAGGAGGTTCTCAATTCGACTGTATGTTTTATTCAATATTTTTTCATGTTTGTTACCTTTGTTATATCTTTGGACTGGGTGAAGGGGTGAACCGATTTTGAATTGTTTTTAGTTTTAAATGAAAGCTAGTATTTTCCAATTGGTCTCATATAAATTTGGTCCCATTCCGACAATTATTTGGTCCCAATTCGGTAATTTGAAGTCGGTTGCTGTGTCATTTTTATTTGTTTGCTGTGTAATTTTAAGCAACATTATTGTTTGTTTTACACAAACAATAATGTTTGTGTAAATAAGACAACACAATAATAAATTCTTTAATACAAAACTGTTTGTAACTTGTGAAATCGTATTGTTATAAGTTATGTCAAAACAACAAAAAAATGGTAAATATGAAAAGTTTGAGAGCTTCCACGTCATATAAAAAAATACACGTCAACAACTACCGAATTGGGACCAAATAGTTGTCGGAATGGGGCCAAATGAAAATGGGACCACTTGGGAAGTAGTAGCTTCCAATTAAAAAAAATCTTTCAAAATTGGTACACCCAGTCCGAAGATATGAGGTAATAAACATTTTAAAAAATTCGAATTCAGAATCTCCTCCTATTTTGCCATTTTTAATAACTAAGGTAGCAAGTTTTTTCTAACTTAAGATATGGATTTTGTGCTGTGTTCACGACTACTGCGTTATAATAAATTATAGCTTTCTCTGAGATTAAAGTTAATTATGTAAGTAATTTAGTTTGAAGGTAGTTCGTTAGTAGATCGAACCGACTAATAATATTGATTTATACAATTACTATCAAACGCCCGCGGCTTCACCCACTTGATAAATTATATACACAAAAACCTTCCTCGAGATCTACTCTATTCATTGGTGAAAACCGCATCCAAATCCGTTGCGTAGTTTTAAAGATCTACGCTAACGCGTTCGTATGAACGGGCGACTTTATTTTATACTCACACACACATATCACACCTATATCCCCGAAGGGGTAGGCAGAGGCGCACACACCCTCAATTTGCCAGTATTGTTAGTCCCACTTAAAAGGGGGCAAGCCTATTGCCGTACCGGGCACTCTAGAAAGTGAGTTATGTCCAAAATGGCCGAATTAATGTAACAACGTAAGCAACAAGTAATAATTTTAAAACTTAATTTGAAACCTGTCCTGGGCGTCTCGAATTCTATGTTATACTATGGTATGTTTATGGCGAGTGGCACTGCGGGTGTCATATAGTTTCTAAACAAAAAATTAATCTTTGTAGGAGAAGTTGTAGGTACTTACACCTTTATCTCCCGGTCCACGCGCCCAACACGTTTGGAGGGTTTACGCGGTATTAGAAACCAATTACGGGAATAAACCTACTCACCGGTTGCTGGCGGTCGTCCGCCATTTGTACTTTTAACGTGCGGTTTAAATAAAACACTCTTCTTGACTTTTTTTTTTCAAGATTTCTTTCACTAAATATTATTCTTATTTATCAACTATCTGTGCATTAGTTCTGGCTGTACGAATTGAAGTTACGATTAGGGTATATGTTGGTCTCGTGTAAATTATTAGCAAAATAAGAATAAGAATAAATTTATTGTGTGAATAAAGTTTACAATTTTTGATTCTAGAAGCTCCTTTTAAGCAAAATATGCTTCTGTTAGAGGTTCCTTACATTACATTAGTTTTATTTTTATTAACATTTTTTTATAGGGGGTAAAATGTAAGTATATAATTCACCTCTACATGTTTAAAAAATCTATGTCGTTTAATTTACAATATCTGATAAGATTTTAGTTCCTTAAGCTTAGTTTAAGGAATTTAATCAATACTTTAAAATCTATACTATAAAATAAAGAAGAAATTCATACAGTAAGCTGTATGAATTTCTTCTCAAGTGTATTTATGAACCCTATTCTACAAAACGACGCTTTCACTTGCCTCATAGCGAACAATTTAATGTTAACAGTGATTAATGCAATGTTCCGCTTACGATTAGTTAACGTAACAATGTGTCAGCAATGGTATATTATTGCATTAAACACATAATAGAGATAAAAGGTAGAAAGGGGGTGGAATCTAATAAATTCTCTCTGCGGAAGCATTAAACGATGTACACAGAAACGGGCACGTAGCATCTCGCCACGTAGTGCCGTAGCAACCGTAGCTCGTAGCAGCTCGTAGCTACTCTACGGCCGGAGGGGCGCGTACCGCAAATGAGCCATATTAATCATCTGACATCACGGCAGCTCGACTTTTAAGCTTCCTACATTCCCAGATTCTATTTAACAAGCCAATGTTTTTCCTTCTGCTGTAATAAATTGACACAATAAAGTAACAGGACTAAGTTTAGGGGCAAATTTATGTAATTAAAAAAGTTAAATATTTTAAAGTAATGGTAAGTAAGATGTTAAAACTTTTCAAAATATAATAGCATTATTTTCGCAAAAACCATACAGTTTTTGCGACATAGAGTTTTTGCGAAAATAATGCTATTATATTTTGAAAAGTTTTAACATCTTACTTACCATTACTTTGTCATGGATTTTCGCCAGGTAACGCCTGTTTCTATCCAATAGTTAAATATTATTTTATTTAAACTTGTTTTTAAAACGTTTGGTCATAAATCAACAGTTCAAAGCTATCCTTAGCTTAGTTTCAATGGTGTATACCGGAGATATCATTCCCATTGTTTGAGAAAGACCACTTGGTCGATACAAGCCTGACAACATTCAATTTTGCGAATTATGTAAGTACTAGTGGCCTCGCTCGTGACAAATTATATGCTAAAAGCTTTTTGGAAAACAACTCTCAAAACAAATCCATTAGTAAAAGCAACATGAAAATCGATGCAGTAGTTTTTGAGTTTATCGCGAATAGACAGACGCTAGGGAAGACTTTATTTTATAATATTTAGTGATATAATACGAGTTTACTTAACTATAACTTTATAACTTTTTAAACTTTCGCGTTTTCGTTTAAGACAAACGGGTCTAAAGAGTCGTGGTCACGGGTGGACAGGCTTCTGCTCATCGTTGCCTTGTAACAGGGTCGAAACGTCGGGTAATAAAGAGGTATGTATATATCTCAATAATCGCGTACAAGACCCGTTTGTCTTAAGTTTATAACTATAACTTGTACAACAAGTAGATAATTAATGATATTATATAGAAAGTGCTAGGTGGAATGGTTTAGCAGTATGTGCTAATTGAGCGTTTCAGCGCGCGCTGGCGATGGCGGGTGGCGCGGCCGGAACGCGCTCCCGCACATTCGTTAGCAATATTCCGCTAACGAACCAAACTAATGGCTATTAAGTTCAATAACGTTGCACTTTGAACCACCAATACCATACACACTACTGACAGTAGATGTTTCGAGATCTGTACACTGCAATAAATATTATTAGAATAAAATATTTGCCAGTTACAACTTTATTACTGCAGAGAGCTTATCTCGTAAATCTGGTATTTCCCAGACATTATGTATGACTAAAGAGTTTTGATTTCGAAGTTTTTATAAAATGGCAAATAAAAAACCGGTCATGTGCGAGTCGGACTCGAGCACAAAGGGTACCAAAACGGCAAAAAGATCACGTTTGTTGTATGGGAGTCCGCTTAAATATTTACTAGGTATGCAATACATGCTTACTAATGGCAAATGTTGAGCGGAGCAAATTTTCTTAAATTTTTTGTATGCTCTATTTTCATGATTTCAGAGATATGCACTCCCGGGTATGATGTCGACCAGCATGCCAAATTTGGTCAAAATCGGTCGAGCCGTTTCGGAGGAGTTGGCACACAAACGATTTACACTTGTCGTCTAAGATAGAGCTTCGCTTCGTTCCGCTGAATTATATTAATTTTTTTTAATAGAGGACCCAAAAATATAATATAAATAATCTGTGAAAATTTCAACTTTCTAGCTATCACGGTTCATGAGATACAGTGTGGAGACAGACGTCGGACGAACGGATAGCGAAGTCACAGTAATAGGGTTCCCGTTTTACTCTTTGGATATTGAACCCTAAAAATTAAATCAATGATTGAGCGCGACATGGGTTTATGTTGATGTTACATTAAAGTTTCACGCAACTTTAATAAACTCAATATGACGAGGTTATAAGCTTATAACTTTTACAAAAATATTTTTCTCAATTTTGTTTTAGCACTTTGTCGGTGTCGTAAATACAAATATGTATGCAAAAAAATCCGAGGATGGGTCAGGGACATAACGAAAATATAAGGGTTCCGAGACATGAGGTAGTACACCATAGGTGGACACCAATACAAGTAGGGTACCGTAACCCTACTTGTATTGGTGTCCACCTATCTAAACACTAAAAACTATTTACACTAAATGCAATTTAAGAAGAATTTTGACTTTAATTATAACCTTTATAACTAAATTACTTTTAAAAGTGTTACCTTGTAACCTAATTGAATAAACGTATATTTCAGTTCTCATTTTCAATGAAATTACTAATAGTATTTAAGTTATTTACACATTTAATTATGAACAATGTATTTTATGAGATTATTTACAATTTATGAAAAAATATTTACACATTTTAATTATTAATTCACATTTAAATTATTTAAACATTTTATCATAAAAAATATAATAATAGAATATAAATAATAACACTATAAAAAAAAATAAAAAAAAGGCTTTTTAATTTTTTTATTTAATTATTAATATTTATATTTCATTTCTAAAAACAATATTTCTATGGAATATGCGTATAACATTTCTCTGCCTACTCCTTTGGAGAGACAAGTGTGTGTCTGAGTATTCTTATAAAATCAATACTGAGATAAAACACACAGATGCACATATTGTTTTGATAAACCTTTTATTGTCGTGATTTTTATACTCACTCAACTTTACAGTGTTTTTGTATTCGCGCATATATTCGTATTTGCATTGACAAATAGATAGAGTTTTTTTATTGTTCCTTTGATGCTTTGCTTTTTGAATATCAATAAAAGAGGTTGCTATCGAATCCATGTAAAAAAATACTAACTATACAGTTTGTGTAGAGGGATCCCGCCAAGATCTTAGGGACTCAAGTACAAACTCACCTGTCGATCAACCGACGAGGCTCTGACGAACACAAAAGTTTCTGATAATCGGTAATTAAATAAGCTCGCGGGGGACTAACATATTTACTGGCGATAACTGGGCATGCCTCTATTTTTTTTTATTATTTTATGTTTAATATACCTAAATAACAAGGTTATATGATTATAAATAGATCACAAAAACTGGGATTGTCATCGGCAGGACTTGAACCCACGGCCTTTCCCTTACAGGGGGAATGTTCTGACCAACTGAGCTGATGACCAATACCGACAATATCCAATCTTTGCTTCATACTCGTATCATAATTTCTAGATGTTGCTTCAAGGTAAGAATAGTTTAAGCAAACTATTCTTAAAGAAATGTATTTCTTTTCTTTTTTTTTACATATACAATACAAATATTGGATAGAAACAGGCGTTACTTGGCGAAAATCCATGACAAAACAATGGTAAGTAAAAATTTTTTTAAGAAAAAACTTTTTAGCATTAATTAATAGCATTAATTTTTCGCAGAATCAAAAGGACAACAAAACGTCGACAATTGTTTCGCCTCTAAACGAGGCATTATCAAGACTGTCTCAGAGAGAACAGCAAAATTCGTGGTTGGAACGTGTTTGCTTATAAGTAAACGCGTGCAAATTTCATTATCGCGATGTAGGATTCTTTACAATAACCAATGTGGGTAGAAACCTCAGATCATGCTAACTAAGTTCCAAAAATAGGTATTCACCAATACTTGACCTTATCTGTTTGATTTAATTACTGTCTCTTGATAAGTTGCATAGAAAACCCAAACAACACATACAAACCAACAACAGTTAATGTGTCTGTCTGTTCGCAAACAGATTAAGTAAGGGAGATGTGTGAAAATCTATTTGTTCATTGAGTAAGGTGTCCGCATCTCTTCTAACTATTTCTAGCCTTTCCCAAACACTTAACTTGAACCCTTTCTCACATAACCGTAAAACTTTAAAAGTGTTACTATTGTTCAAGGAATGACCAGTGTCAAGAAGATGCTTCGCGAAGAGGGACCTTTCGGGACAACCATTGCGGGACGCCGCTCTATGTTCCTTATATCTAATATCGAAGGACCTGCCAGTCTGTCCCACATACTTCAAACCACATTCATCACAACTCAACAAATAAACACCTGATCTGCGTGAGACCGACACCGAATCCTTGCCATTACACAGCTCCCTCAAGGCATTCTGAGTTCTAAAAGCAACAAATATATTACTTTCCCTCATGATCTTAGCTATACTCAACGAGACGGGACCCACGAACGGCAAACAGGCCGTGTACTTCCTAGGTGGATCTTGAATCGGATATAATAAATGAAAACTAGCCTTTCTACGTTTTTTATTTAATAATGAGTGAACCATTCCTACGTCATAGCCATTACTTTGTGCTATGTAGCAAATGATGGACAATTCTTCACCAAATGCCTGTGGGCTCAACGGTACCGCCAGTAACCTGCTCAGTAAGCTGTGGAAAGCTGCCATTTTATGTTGCCATGGATGATTGGATGAGTAAGGAATAACTGTGTCTGTAACTGTTGGTTTCCTATAGATACGGAACTCATGAACACCGTTCCTTCTAGTAATTGAAAGGTCCAAGAAATTGAGAGTGGAATCTGACTCCAACTCTAGTGAAAAATCAATTCTAGGGTGTACTGAGTTCAACTTGGAGACAAGGACACTGAGCTGACGTTTTGTTCCTGTCCAACATATAATAATATCATCCACATATCTAAAATAGTACAAGACATGAACGTTCCCAACTATGTGGTCAGTCTCGAATGCATCCATAAATATTTCAGCTATTAAAGGACTGAGTGGCGACCCCATAGCCAGACCATTCCTCTGTAGAAAAAAACTGTTGTTGAACTGAAAGTAATTCTGAGTCATACACAATCTTGTTAGGTTATAAATTTCCTCTATTTTATTAAAATTTACCCTTTTTATTGTTAATTTGTGTCTCAAAATATCTAATACTTCATTATACGGTACGTTAGTGAATAAACTTTTCACGTCCAAAGACACAAGTTGAGCATTGGACGGTAACTTAATATTTTTAATCTTGTTTATGAGGTCAGTACTATTTTTTATAGAAAATTTTGGGTTAAAATCTATTGCTTCTTTAATGATTGTGTTCAAAAACTTCGACAAATTATATGCCGGCGCGCCCCTGTATGCGACAACAGGTCTAATTGGGCACCCTTCCTTGTGTATTTTTGGAAGGCCATAAAACAACGGACAACTGGGATTCATGTTTATCAAAGTTTTATGCAACGAAGAGTTCTCAGGGAATAAATAAGACGTGGATTTCAAAGCAAGCTTTAGTTCTGCCTGGAACTTAGCTGTAGGATTGAAGGTTAAGTGTTGAAAATCATCAGATGAAATGATGTCATTGACTCTTGCCATGTAATCCTCCCTCGGGATCAAAACCACGGTGTTACCCTTATCAGCCTTACTCAGAACCACATCCCCGTCCCTAAGTTTGTTGCGAATCGACCTTTGTACAGTCAATTCGGAGTTAAAAGTACCAGACAAACAAACAGAATCGATTTTTTGTGCAACCAGTGCCTTCAACATTATGTCACCCTTATTTCTAATGATTGCCACCTCCGCATCTACTGCCAAAGGTTCTAAAGATTTTTTATTGTTAAATGATTTAGGTATGGAATATTTTAAGCCCTTATTTAAAAGGGACACCTCACTGTTGCTGAGATGAATATCAGAAAGGTTCTTGATTCTGGGGTAAAATGTATGATTAGAAAACACCTGCTCCCTTCGATCAAAAAACTCGCCTCTACCCACCCTTAGATTAAATAATTTTTTTGATTGTATTAAAAATTTTTTATGTATAAATTTAGAAGCTAAATCTCGTGCCTTTTTATCCAACAAATCAAATTCTACTCTGTGTAAACTGAATGACAACTCAGAGTGTAGAACCTTTAAATGCCACTTCAAATTGTCTCTCACTCTAAATAAACTCCTAATTTCTGAGTTTAGCCACACTGTTTTTGCTTTTAAAATAGAATTACTAGCCGACACTGAGTTATTGTTTGTTTTTAGGCAGATGTACCTTGGAAACACCCCAAAGCGCTTACACTCTTGATTGAACCAAAGATTTTGACTTGCTGTTCTGTGGAGCTTGATCAATTTTATATATAGTTTAGCCTGGGTAGTGATGCACACTGATCTCAAATATTGGATAGAAACAGGCGTTACTTGGCGAAAATCCATGACAAAACAATGGTAAGTAAAAATTTTTTTAAGAAAAAACTTTTTAGCATTAATTAATAGCATTAATTTTTCGCAGAATCAAAAGGACAACAAAACGTCGACAATTGTTTCGCCTCTAAACGAGGCATTATCAAGACTGTCTCAGAGAGAACAGCAAAATTCGTGGTTGGAACGTGTTTGCTTATAAGTAAACGCGTGCAAATTTCATTATCGCGATGTAGGATTCTTTACAATAACCAATGTGGGTAGAAACCTCAGATCATGCTAACTAAGTTCCAAAAATAGGTATTCACCAATACTTGACCTTATCTGTTTGATTTAATTACTGTCTCTTGATAAGTTGCATAGAAAACCCAAACAACACATACAAACCAACAACAGTTAATGTGTCTGTCTGTTCGCAAACAGATTAAGTAAGGGAGATGTGTGAAAATCTATTTGTTCATTGAGTAAGGTGTCCGCATCTCTTCTAACTATTTCTAGCCTTTCCCAAACACTTAACTTGAACCCTTTCTCACATAACCGTAAAACTTTAAAAGTGTTACTATTGTTCAAGGAATGACCAGTGTCAAGAAGATGCTTCGCGAAGAGGGACCTTTCGGGACAACCATTGCGGGACGCCGCTCTATGTTCCTTATATCTAATATCGAAGGACCTGCCAGTCTGTCCCACATACTTCAAACCACATTCATCACAACTCAACAAATAAACACCTGATCTGCGTGAGACCGACACCGAATCCTTGCCATTACACAGCTCCCTCAAGGCATTCTGAGTTCTAAAAGCAACAAATATATTACTTTCCCTCATGATCTTAGCTATACTCAACGAGACGGGACCCACGAACGGCAAACAGGCCGTGTACTTCCTAGGTGGATCTTGAATCGGATATAATAAATGAAAACTAGCCTTTCTACGTTTTTTATTTAATAATGAGTGAACCATTCCTACGTCATAGCCATTACTTTGTGCTATGTAGCAAATGATGGACAATTCTTCACCAAATGCCTGTGGGCTCAACGGTACCGCCAGTAACCTGCTCAGTAAGCTGTGGAAAGCTGCCATTTTATGTTGCCATGGATGATTGGATGAGTAAGGAATAACTGTGTCTGTAACTGTTGGTTTCCTATAGATACGGAACTCATGAACACCGTTCCTTCTAGTAATTGAAAGGTCCAAGAAATTGAGAGTGGAATCTGACTCCAACTCTAGTGAAAAATCAATTCTAGGGTGTACTGAGTTCAACTTGGAGACAAGGACACTGAGCTGACGTTTTGTTC
Source organism: Nudaria mundana (assembly GCA_963556515.1). Lineage (NCBI taxonomy): Eukaryota > Metazoa > Arthropoda > Insecta > Lepidoptera > Erebidae > Nudaria > Nudaria mundana. Next base: position 15,012,127 of record OY748288.1, on the reverse strand, counting down.
CTGTCCAACATATAATAATATCATCCACATATCTAAAATAGTACAAGACATGAACGTTCCCAACTATGTGGTCAGTCTCGAATGCATCCATAAATATTTCAGCTATTAAAGGACTGAGTGGCGACCCCATAGCCAGACCATTCCTCTGTAGAAAAAAACTGTTGTTGAACTGAAAGTAATTCTGAGTCATACACAATCTTGTTAGGTTATAAATTTCCTCTATTTTATTAAAATTTACCCTTTTTATTGTTAATTTGTGTCTCAAAATATCTAATACTTCATTATACGGTACGTTAGTGAATAAACTTTTCACGTCCAAAGACACAAGTTGAGCATTGGACGGTAACTTAATATTTTTAATCTTGTTTATGAGGTCAGTACTATTTTTTATAGAAAATTTTGGGTTAAAATCTATTGCTTCTTTAATGATTGTGTTCAAAAACTTCGACAAATTATATGCCGGCGCGCCCCTGTATGCGACAACAGGTCTAATTGGGCACCCTTCCTTGTGTATTTTTGGAAGGCCATAAAACAACGGACAACTGGGATTCATGTTTATCATGTTTATCATGTTTGTCGGCTAGGAATTCTATTTTAAAAGCAAAAACAGTGTGGCTAAACTCAGAAATTAGGAGTTTATTTAGAGTGAGAGACAATTTGAAGTGGCATTTAAAGGTTCTACACTCTGAGTTGTCATTCAGTTTACACAGAGTAGAATTTGATTTGTTGGATAAAAAGGCACGAGATTTAGCTTCTAAATTTATACATAAAAAATTTTTAATACAATCAAAAAAATTATTTAATCTAAGGGTGGGTAGAGGCGAGTTTTTTGATCGAAGGGAGCAGGTGTTTTCTAATCATACATTTTACCCCAGAATCAAGAACCTTTCTGATATTCATCTCAGCAACAGTGAGGTGTCCCTTTTAAATAAGGGCTTAAAATATTCCATACCTAAATCATTTAACAATAAAAAATCTTTAGAACCTTTGGCAGTAGATGCGGAGGTGGCAATCATTAGAAATAAGGGTGACATAATGTTGAAGGCACTGGTTGCACAAAAAATCGATTCTGTTTGTTTGTCTGGTACTTTTAACTCCGAATTGACTGTACAAAGGTCGATTCGCAACAAACTTAGGGACGGGGATGTGGTTCTGAGTAAGGCTGATAAGGGTAACACCGTGGTTTTGATCCCGAGGGAGGATTACATGGCAAGAGTCAATGACATCATTTCATCTGATGATTTTCAACACTTAACCTTCAATCCTACAGCTAAGTTCCAGGCAGAACTAAAGCTTGCTTTGAAATCCACGTCTTATTTATTCCCTGAGAACTCTTCGTTGCATAAAACTTTGATAAACATGAATCCCAGTTGTCCGTTGTTTTATGGCCTTCCAAAAATACACAAGGAAGGGTGCCCAATTAGACCTGTTGTCGCATACAGGGGCGCGCCGGCATATAATTTGTCGAAGTTTTTGAACACAATCATTAAAGAAGCAATAGATTTTAACCCAAAATTTTCTATAAAAAATAGTACTGACCTCATAAACAAGATTAAAAATATTAAGTTACCGTCCAATGCTCAACTTGTGTCTTTGGACGTGAAAAGTTTATTCACTAACGTACCGTATAATGAAGTATTAGATATTTTGAGACACAAATTAACAATAAAAAGGGTAAATTTTAATAAAATAGAGGAAATTTATAACCTAACAAGATTGTGTATGACTCAGAATTACTTTCAGTTCAACAACAGTTTTTTTCTACAGAGGAATGGTCTGGCTATGGGGTCGCCACTCAGTCCTTTAATAGCTGAAATATTTATGGATGCATTCGAGACTGACCACATAGTTGGGAACGTTCATGTCTTGTACTATTTTAGATATGTGGATGATATTATTATATGTTGGACAGGAACAAAACGTCAGCTCAGTGTCCTTGTCTCCAAGTTGAACTCAGTACACCCTAGAATTGATTTTTCACTAGAGTTGGAGTCAGATTCCACTCTCAATTTCTTGGACCTTTCAATTACTAGAAGGAACGGTGTTCATGAGTTCCGTATCTATAGGAAACCAACAGTTACAGACACAGTTATTCCTTACTCATCCAATCATCCATGGCAACATAAAATGGCAGCTTTCCACAGCTTACTGAGCAGGTTACTGGCGGTACCGTTGAGCCCACAGGCATTTGGTGAAGAATTGTCCATCATTTGCTACATAGCACAAAGTAATGGCTATGACGTAGGAATGGTTCACTCATTATTAAATAAAAAACGTAGAAAGGCTAGTTTTCATTTATTATATCCGATTCAAGATCCACCTAGGAAGTACACGGCCTGTTTGCCGTTCGTGGGTCCCGTCTCGTTGAGTATAGCTAAGATCATGAGGGAAAGTAATATATTTGTTGCTTTTAGAACTCAGAATGCCTTGAGGGAGCTGTGTAATGGCAAGGATTCGGTGTCGGTCTCACGCAGATCAGGTGTTTATTTGTTGAGTTGTGATGAATGTGGTTTGAAGTATGTGGGACAGACTGGCAGGTCCTTCGATATTAGATATAAGGAACATAGAGCGGCGTCCCGCAATGGTTGTCCCGAAAGGTCCCTCTTCGCGAAGCATCTTCTTGACACTGGTCATTCCTTGAACAATAGTAACACTTTTAAAGTTTTACGGTTATGTGAGAAAGGGTTCAAGTTAAGTGTTTGGGAAAGGCTAGAAATAGTTAGAAGAGATGCGGACACCTTACTCAATGAACAAATAGATTTTCACACATCTCCCTTACTTAATCTGTTTGCGAACAGACAGACACATTAACTGTTGTTGGTTTGTATGTGTTGTTTGGGTTTTCTATGCAACTTATCAAGAGACAGTAATTAAATCAAACAGATAAGGTCAAGTATTGGTGAATACCTATTTTTGGAACTTAGTTAGCATGATCTGAGGTTTCTACCCACATTGGTTATTGTAAAGAATCCTACATCGCGATAATGAAATTTGCACGCGTTTACTTATAAGCAAACACGTTCCAACCACGAATTTTGCTGTTCTCTCTGAGACAGTCTTGATAATGCCTCGTTTAGAGGCGAAACAATTGTCGACGTTTTGTTGTCCTTTTGATTCTGCGAAAAATTAATGCTATTAATTAATGCTAAAAAGTTTTTTCTTAAAAAAATTTTTACTTACCATTGTTTTGTCATGGATTTTCGCCAAGTAACGCCTGTTTCTATCCAATATTTGAGATCAGTGTGCATCACTACCCAGGCTAAACTATATATAAAATTGATCAAGCTCCACAGAACAGCAAGTCAAAATCTTTGGTTCAATCAAGAGTGTAAGCGCTTTGGGGTGTTTCCAAGGTACATCTGCCTAAAAACAAACAATAACTCAGTGTCGGCTAGGAATTCTATTTTAAAAGCAAAAACAGTGTGGCTAAACTCAGAAATTAGGAGTTTATTTAGAGTGAGAGACAATTTGAAGTGGCATTTAAAGGTTCTACACTCTGAGTTGTCATTCAGTTTACACAGAGTAGAATTTGATTTGTTGGATAAAAAGGCACGAGATTTAGCTTCTAAATTTATACATAAAAAATTTTTAATACAATCAAAAAAATTATTTAATCTAAGGGTGGGTAGAGGCGAGTTTTTTGATCGAAGGGAGCAGGTGTTTTCTAATCATACATTTTACCCCAGAATCAAGAACCTTTCTGATATTCATCTCAGCAACAGTGAGGTGTCCCTTTTAAATAAGGGCTTAAAATATTCCATACCTAAATCATTTAACAATAAAAAATCTTTAGAACCTTTGGCAGTAGATGCGGAGGTGGCAATCATTAGAAATAAGGGTGACATAATGTTGAAGGCACTGGTTGCACAAAAAATCGATTCTGTTTGTTTGTCTGGTACTTTTAACTCCGAATTGACTGTACAAAGGTCGATTCGCAACAAACTTAGGGACGGGGATGTGGTTCTGAGTAAGGCTGATAAGGGTAACACCGTGGTTTTGATCCCGAGGGAGGATTACATGGCAAGAGTCAATGACATCATTTCATCTGATGATTTTCAACACTTAACCTTCAATCCTACAGCTAAGTTCCAGGCAGAACTAAAGCTTGCTTTGAAATCCACGTCTTATTTATTCCCTGAGAACTCTTCGTTGCATAAAACTTTGATAAACATGAATCCCAGTTGTCCGTTGTTTTATGGCCTTCCAAAAATACACAAGGAAGGGTGCCCAATTAGACCTGTTGTCGCATACAGGGGCGCGCCGGCATATAATTTGTCGAAGTTTTTGAACACAATCATTAAAGAAGCAATAGATTTTAACCCAAAATTTTCTATAAAAAATAGTACTGACCTCATAAACAAGATTAAAAATATTAAGTTACCGTCCAATGCTCAACTTGTGTCTTTGGACGTGAAAAGTTTATTCACTAACGTACCGTATAATGAAGTATTAGATATTTTGAGACACAAATTAACAATAAAAAGGGTAAATTTTAATAAAATAGAGGAAATTTATAACCTAACAAGATTGTGTATGACTCAGAATTACTTTCAGTTCAACAACAGTTTTTTTCTACAGAGGAATGGTCTGGCTATGGGGTCGCCACTCAGTCCTTTAATAGCTGAAATATTTATGGATGCATTCGAGACTGACCACATAGTTGGGAACGTTCATGTCTTGTACTATTTTAGATATGTGGATGATATTATTATATGTTGGACAGGAACAAAACGTCAGCTCAGTGTCCTTGTCTCCAAGTTGAACTCAGTACACCCTAGAATTGATTTTTCACTAGAGTTGGAGTCAGATTCCACTCTCAATTTCTTGGACCTTTCAATTACTAGAAGGAACGGTGTTCATGAGTTCCGTATCTATAGGAAACCAACAGTTACAGACACAGTTATTCCTTACTCATCCAATCATCCATGGCAACATAAAATGGCAGCTTTCCACAGCTTACTGAGCAGGTTACTGGCGGTACCGTTGAGCCCACAGGCATTTGGTGAAGAATTGTCCATCATTTGCTACATAGCACAAAGTAATGGCTATGACGTAGGAATGGTTCACTCATTATTAAATAAAAAACGTAGAAAGGCTAGTTTTCATTTATTATATCCGATTCAAGATCCACCTAGGAAGTACACGGCCTGTTTGCCGTTCGTGGGTCCCGTCTCGTTGAGTATAGCTAAGATCATGAGGGAAAGTAATATATTTGTTGCTTTTAGAACTCAGAATGCCTTGAGGGAGCTGTGTAATGGCAAGGATTCGGTGTCGGTCTCACGCAGATCAGGTGTTTATTTGTTGAGTTGTGATGAATGTGGTTTGAAGTATGTGGGACAGACTGGCAGGTCCTTCGATATTAGATATAAGGAACATAGAGCGGCGTCCCGCAATGGTTGTCCCGAAAGGTCCCTCTTCGCGAAGCATCTTCTTGACACTGGTCATTCCTTGAACAATAGTAACACTTTTAAAGTTTTACGGTTATGTGAGAAAGGGTTCAAGTTAAGTGTTTGGGAAAGGCTAGAAATAGTTAGAAGAGATGCGGACACCTTACTCAATGAACAAATAGATTTTCACACATCTCCCTTACTTAATCTGTTTGCGAACAGACAGACACATTAACTGTTGTTGGTTTGTATGTGTTGTTTGGGTTTTCTATGCAACTTATCAAGAGACAGTAATTAAATCAAACAGATAAGGTCAAGTATTGGTGAATACCTATTTTTGGAACTTAGTTAGCATGATCTGAGGTTTCTACCCACATTGGTTATTGTAAAGAATCCTACATCGCGATAATGAAATTTGCACGCGTTTACTTATAAGCAAACACGTTCCAACCACGAATTTTGCTGTTCTCTCTGAGACAGTCTTGATAATGCCTCGTTTAGAGGCGAAACAATTGTCGACGTTTTGTTGTCCTTTTGATTCTGCGAAAAATTAATGCTATTAATTAATGCTAAAAAGTTTTTTCTTAAAAAAATTTTTACTTACCATTGTTTTATATACAATACAATTCAATTATTAAAAAATACAAACGTATAAAGGTTCTAAAAAAAACCATGTAAGTACATGGGGCACACTAAAAGTTTTGTACTTCTAGCTAATCGGAACTATTTGAATTTCGAATGTTATATTTTTTTAAACGTTGCAACCTTCTTAGTAATAAAAAAAACAATTGGTGGGAAATCATTTGTCAATTGTTTTTTATCACACATCAAAGTTCTACGTATGCAACGAAAATGGAATTAAGTCGAAAAGATTTTAGAGCGATGATTTTTTATGATTTTAAAAGTTCTCTCTCTCCGTAAGACTGTGCCGCTCGTCTTCAAAATGCTTTTGGGAGAGAAGCACCTTGTTTGAGCACCGTGAGGCGATGGTTTGCTGAATTTGAGAGAGGTCGAGTTTCTTTACATGACGAATTTCGTGAAGGGCGGCCTTCAACTGCCGTCAATGAAAATAATGTGGCTACTGTTAAGCGGTTAATTGAAGAAAACCCGCGGATTACCTATGACACTATTCGAGGATTATTGGGGATTGGTATGAGTCAAATCCAGAAAATTTTACACGAAGAATTGAAAGTTCGGAAACTTTGTTGTCATTGGATCCCTCATGAATTGACAGCGGAGCAGAAGCAGGCTTGCGTGGAATGGTGCTCACAGATACTACTGAAGTACTACCGCGGACAATCTAATGCTGTTTATGACATTGTCACAGGAGACGAAACGTGGATTTATTGTTTTGAACCCGAAAAAAATCAGCAATCTTGTGAATGGGTGTTTGAAAACGAGAACAAGCCAACAAAAGTGAGGCAGGCGAGAAACGTTAGTAAAAAAATGATCGCGTTTTTTTTCTCAGCTACGGGTCCCATCTGTACAATTCCACTTGAAGATCAAATGAGTGTTAATGCCGAGTGGTATTCTACCATTTGTTTACCCAGGGTATTAGAAAAAGTTCGCGAAAGACGACCCAAAAGCCGCGTTCTCCTACATCATGACAACGCTTCTTCACACACGGCCAACAAAACAAAGTCATTTTTAGCTTCTGAAAAAGTACAACTCGTCACCCATCCTGCGCATAACCCTGACCTAGCACCATGTGATTTCTGTATTTTCCCCAAAATCAAAGATTTGATGAGAGGTTTCACTTTTACCAACTCCGAAAAGGCAGTGATAGCGTGCAATCAGCACGTAGAAAACATGCCATCAGATCTGTGGTCCTCCTGTTTTTGAAAATGGTTCGATCACATGAAAAAATATTTAAAATGTAAAGGAGAGTATTTTGAAAAGCATTAAACATAATATTTTGGTTTTAACATGTTGTTTTTTTTAAGTTACGCAAAACTTTTAGTGTGACCTACTTTTTTATTATTTTAAACTCCGCTGTCAAGACCGTTGCCGGGCGTCTCTGGTACTCACGCAGAAGGTATTTCTAATTGCGCCCGGCAAGTATAATGACTTTTTTTTTTTTTTTTTTTTTTAGTTCCGCGACCAAGGCCGCGGCCGCTTTAACGTCCGTTGCCGGGCGTCTCTGGTTACAAGCAGAACGTATTTCCAGTGGCGCCCGGCGGACTTTGACCACCTCTGTGGTCTCTGCGGGGGGTTGGGTCGGGATGAGAATCCCGCGTCGTTGGGGTAGGGTTTTATCCCGCGTCAATGAGTGAATCTGGTTGCGTGCTATGGGGCAAAGGCCCCGCAGCACGCAACCCTTCTAGCCTGCTTCTGTAAGGACGACGGGTGGCGATCCCGCCGTCCTCAGGCCCCGATCATGGAGGTCGATGGTCTTGGGCGTAGATGAGTCTGCGGCGGCCTCGCCGCTGACTACGGAACTCGGCGGGGAGGGCACGCTCCCTCTCCCTCTCGGCCGCCTCCTTCGCGAGCACGACTTGCTCGCAGAAGGACACGGCCGCGTTCCACCTACTCCCGCTGGAGACCATGGCTTGAAGCATGGTCTCCAGCGAGAGGGTATCCACGCCCAGACCCACTACGAGGTCCCGGCGCTGACTCGCCCACGCTGAGCACTCCACCAACGTGTGGAGTGCGGTGTCGTCGTCGGAAACCTCGCAGTGTTGACACCGGGGTGTGACCTCACGATGGATGCGAAACAGATAGCTACCGAAGCATCCATGCCCGGTAACGATCTGCGTCGCACGATACGTGAGGTCACCATGCTGCCTCTGCAGCCAATCGTCCATGATCGGTCTCACCGCCGCGATGATGGTGGCACCCCACTTGGGTTGCTCAAGTCGCACCCTCCATGACTCCATGAGATCCTGGCGGAGTTGGGACCGCCGGTCATCGATTTCTCGAGACGCAGGCCTGTGGTCCCGCTCCAGCGCCTCCTTGCGCCATTGGAACAATGACGCAAGGGCTCTCGCTTCCAGGTCCCATGGAGGGGTCCCGGCTAGGAGACATGCAGCCTCTCCGGAGATCGTGCGGTAGCCTCTTATTGTTTTGACGGCCAAGGTCCTCAACGGTCTGTTAAGGAGCGTTGAGTTGTTGGCCGTCAACCGCGCCGCCCATACGGGAGCCCCGTATAGGGCCATACTCCGCACGATCCCCAGGTACAGTCTCCTGCAGGAAGCGTTGGGTCCCTTTAGGTTGGGCATCAATCGCGAAAGCGCGACCGATGCCTGTGTCACCTTGGGGACCAAACTTCGGAAATGTGGTCCGAAGTTCCATCGGCTATCAAGTACGATCCCTAGATACTTCATCGAGGGCTTGATGCCGATGCTAACGCCTCCCACATTTATGCTGGAACCTTCAGGTGGACCGTTCCGAGGTCTGTGAAAACACAGAACCTCGGACTTGTGCAAGGCCACCTCCAGTCCCAGCCGCCGTATCCGACCCACGACTTGAGCAACACCCGTCGTGACCTTGAGTGCTGCCTCCTGGTACGTTGCACCCCGCGCCGTGACGAGGGTATCGTCGGCGTAGCACGTTACGCCGACGCCCTCAGGCAACGCACCCCGCAGCACCCAGTCGTAGCCGATGTTCCACAGAAGCGGCCCCAGGACCGACCCCTGCGGAACACCGCACGACACATCTCGCCGAGCTGGCCCGAGCCAGCTGGGGAAAGCTATGGCCCTCTCCGAGAGATAGGCCCCGACAATACGACGGAGGTAGAGAGGCGTTTCGTGATACACGAGCGCCTCCCTAACGCAGCTCCATGGCAAGGTGTTGAACGCGTTGGCGATGTCAAGCGACACCGCCACCACCACCTTGCCCTGTGAGACTGCTTCCTCCGTCAGGCTCCTGACGCGCATGATCGCGCTCACGGTGGAGCGTCCCCGACGGAAACCGTACTGGTTGTCCGCCAGGTCTGGCCCCACCGTCGAGAGATGCTCGACGAGGCGTTCCGCGATAATTCGCTCAAAGAGCTTACACACCTCGTCGAGCAACACGATCGGCCGGTATCCGGACGGTGAGTCCACCGGCCGCCCCGCCTTACGAATCAGGACCAGTTTCCCCGTCCTCCACACCTTGGGAAACTGGCCCCTTTCGAGGCATGCGCTAAAGAGCCCCATCAGTCGAGGCCCGAGTTCTTCGAGGGCCAGGACCCATGCACGGCCAGGAATGCCGTCGGGTCCGGGGGCAGTGATTTTCCGGCGTTTAAGCCGGAGTACTGCCGCACCTAGCTCCCCCACCCTGACTTCGGGTACGTCGTCTTCACTGATGCTATCCGCGTCGGGCAGAGACGGAGCCATGCGCGGAGGGACGTGCTCCTCCGCGCTCGTCGGAAACAGGGAGCCCATGACCCGCTCCAGCTGCTGCGGCTGGAGACTCTGGGTCAGTGGGGGCGCCCTAGGTCGGAGTTTCTCCCTGACCTGTAGGTACGGGCGCCCCCATGGGTTCTGCTGCAGGGTTTCCAGGAGCTCCTCGCGGGCCGCCGTCTTGGCCCGCTTTATTGTCTCCTGGAGATTACCTTTAGCCTCCCTGTAAGCCTGATAAAGCTCCGCCTCTCGGGTTGCCGCGTCGTCTGGGCGGCGATGCCTCCGGCGAAACCTGGTGTACTGGCGGCGGGCGGAGATGCATGCTGCGCGCAGCTGTGCAATCTCCGGCGACCACCAGTACACCTGCTTCCTTGCCGGTCTGGGTGTAACCCTAGGCATCGCCGCATCACAGATTTGCGACATGGCTCTCCTGAACCACTCCGCCTCGGCATCCACATCGGCAGGCCGGTCCGGTGCCGGAATCCATGCCTGCACGATGGATGCCTCCAGGAGAGCCTCCCGATCCAGATGGTGAAGTGCCCAACGCGGATCCGGGGGATTTTCTACCGGCTGTGGGAGGTCAGGTGGGGGGACGACATCGAATCGGATGTACCGATGGTCCGAGTGCGTCTCCTCACCCTCCTCCACGTGCCAGCCAGTAATACGGGCGGCGAGGGCAGAGGTCGCGAACGATACGTCCACAACCGAGCTGGTCCCCCGCCGCCAGAAGGTGGCGACATTCCCCCGGTTGAGGACCTCCAGACCACGTGTTCTGGTCCAGTCCTCAAGAAGCCTTCCCTTGTCCCTGGTTTCCCGGGAGCCCCACGCCTCACTCCAGGCGTTGAAGTCTCCCAGGAGCAGGACAGGGCGAGGACGGCACGCAGCGAAGACGACGTCGAGCTCAGTGAGCCATAGCTCAAACTGAGTCTCGTCCAGTGTCGGCGAGATGTAGGTGGCCACGACTGCCAACCCGTCATATTCCGCCGCAACACACCCGCGGCCCCTTGCAATGATAGCAAGGCGCGAGTTGTCTGCGGCGGACCCCCCGAAGATAAAACAGGCCGAGCCGTCCTCGTCCACCGGGCTTCCCGGGTGGACGTAGTACGGCTCGGCGACCACGGCCAAGTTTATGGACCACTGCCGGATGCTCTGGTACAGAAGATCCTGAGCAGCGCGGCAGCGGTTCAAATTCACTTGCAGGATGCGGATATGGGCGTCTGACATTAATGGAAGTCCATATCAGCATCCCGCCGAGAAACATCTGGCCGTGCAGTAGCGGCACCCCCACCGCTCTCAGCGGACGGACGAGGCTTTGGCCTCGAGGCGGCGCAGGTTGTGCTGCCGACCCGGTGGTCCGCAGTTTTGCCCTCCGCCTCGCATCTAAAGCAGCGAGGCGGGGCATCACAGGCTCTTGACTTGTGACCGGGCCGGCTGCAGCGGAAGCACCGATCGCCCACGGTGACTTCCGCTGTGCACTGCACTCCGACGTGCCCCACCACCATGCACCGGAAACATCTAGTTTCCCGGGCACGAAGGAGGTGCACCTGCGCCTTTAGGAAGCCCCCTACGAGGAGGCTTCGTCCGTCCGTCACTTTCAGTGCCGCCGCGACGGGGCACTGGACGACTGTCATCCCATGACCAGTGGTGCCGAAGGCGATGTCTCCAGCCTTTACCTGGTCACGGGGGCAGCCGCCCGCCTCCACGACGGCGGAGATTACTTCCTCCGTCGTGGCCGCGTCATCCAGACCCGTGATGCGCAATGCAGCGCATTTGGTGGGCCTGGTGACGCGGACGGCTTCTGCGTCCAGCGCGTCCCTAAGCTGCGCTGCTAGGGCGTCAGCTTTAGGGCCGCTGGAGGCGCCGGAGACCTCGAGGAGGCGAGCCCCGGTGCGTGTCGTCTTGCACCGGAGACCCCCCTGGATATCGAGGGCTGAGAGGTTGACTGAGGACTTCACGGTCCTCAGGACATCAGCGTACCCCACACCCCTCTCCACACCCTCCGTCGTCACCGTAAGGACGACGGCTGTGGAGCGAGGAGCGCGGGGCCTCTTCGGCGCCTTCGCCGCGGCGGCTTTGGCCACTTTCTTGGCCGCTTTCTTGGCGGCCTTCGTCTTCCTCTTCTTGGCCCCCACTACCTCCCATCCCTCCCGTCCGGAGGGATGTAAAGGAGCAGCGGGAGCGTTAGAGGAAGAGGAGGCGGCAGGGGTGCCGCTCTTCTTGCCGCGCCCCTTCGCCTTCCGCGCCTGGGCTGCGGTCTCGGCCGGCAACCGGTACGCTGGAGCGGACTGGGGCGGAGCGGGGCGGCGGACAGCGGGTGTGCCGCTTGGTCCTGGAGCGGGAGAACCGCTAACAGCCGCCGCGTATGAGAACGCGGGACGTGCTAGCGGAGGGCGGTACGCCCGGTCCTCCAGGACCGCGAGGCGCCTCTCGATCGCCGTCAGGACCTGTACCATAGTCGGCACAGGCTGTGGCGGCGATCCGGGCGCCGTGTTGGGCACCGTGGTGGGCGCCATGGTGGGCGCCGTGGTGGGCGCCTTTTTGGACGCCGTGGTTGGCGCCGTCGTGGGCGCCTTGGTGGGCGCCGTGGTGGGCGCCGTGGGTGGCGCCGTCTTCGGCGCTGGTCCAGCCGTCGGAGGAGGAGGCGGCAGCATGGGACCGGGAGGCGCCTTGACCACCTTGGTCAAGTCAGCGACCTCCCGCCACAGGTCATCCATCTGCTTCCTGGAAGCAGCGAGCTCCGCCTCCAGGCTCGTCACCTGCTTCCGGAGCCTCGCCTCCTCCTTAGTGACGCTCCGCGCGAGGAGCTTGTTGAGGGAAGATTGGGCTTCATCCACCAATGAAGCCACAATCTTCTTCCTCCCCGCCACGTTTCTGTTGCCCCGCATGGCCGCGTTCATGCGGGCAAAAACGCTCATCAGCTCCCGCGCGGGCGGCCCATCGATTTCCCGGCGACTTCGCTGGGACAGTTGGACCGAGGACGGAGGAGGAGTTGGCGGCCGCCTTCTGTACGCGTCGAGACGCGTACGCACCGTCTTGACCGGCACCTCCTCCTCCGAATCGGTGGAGAGGAGGGACCCCCACCCGGAGCAGCTGGTGCTACGGTCGCGCGGCGGCCCCCCCTTCTCCTCGAGGGTCCTCTTCTTCGTCGCAGAAGAGCGGCCCTTCTTCTTCACACTGCTGGGAGCTGACCCATCGTCAGTCCCAGCAGCATCAGTTCCTTGGGGCGTCGACATCGCGCTGCAGCTAGGCGGCGCGGCGCGAGCCCCCAAATCAATTTGCATCGGAGTCCGTGATGGATGCGTAAAGTCGTCGGTTGATACTGCCCGGGAAAGGGCAGTATCGGGACCGGGGGTATCGTCGGGTTCACTATTCATAATGATCACAATTTTTATTTTTTATTGGCACCAAGTTCAGACTAAATACGTTCGGTCACCCAACTTGCCACTGCGTTACCGTGGTCAAGTTGGGGTCCAGGGCGGACGGCGAGGACGTAGTATCTAATCACTTGGGGCCCCGCCCCAAGTATAATGACTAAGTTAAGTCTATTTCTCTTAGCAAATCTGTACCAATTTAAGTAAGTCTTGAACGTCTCTAAGGGTTGCTGTGGAACTCATTTGATAGGTTGATATGATAACTTATGAAAGTACTAGTGGACGCCCGCGACAAACCAAATGTCAAAATTTGACGTCCGTCAGGATGGCTCGCAAACAGCAGATTTCTTTCCGATTTAAGATATATTTATTATCATACTTTGGCCAATTTACACGATGTCTTTAAAAATATAGCCTATATGTTTTTGTTCTTCTTTTTTTAAAACGTGCCTCCATTGATGTTCATCGATGATTTCGCCAATGTCAAGATAATGCTTTATTAGTTACACAGAAGAACTAGTTATTCCTAACTAGCTCCAGGTGCAGGACAAGAAACGTTGTTCGGTATGTGAGTGTCTGGGAACCCGATTTTTGCGGAGCGCCAGAGTTAACGCCAAAGTTAACTTAAAAACCCACCAGCCACGCGCTCAGCAAAAATCTAAATCCAGCCTATGTGTTATTCTGATGAATGAACTATAGTGGAGTTTCATAAAAATCCGTTGTGTTGTTCTCGTGGAAAAGAGGAACAAAGATCCAAACATAGGATACTATTTATCAAAGTCTATAACGAACCCAATTCGGTAATGAGAAATTTCACAATACTTTGAGTGTCACCCAGCATTAAGCCGCATAAGCTGAGACGATAAGAGAGTTATAAATTAAGTTTTCAATTTGCCAATGACGCATCGCTAAGACTTTAACACAGCAACCGTTGCATTGAAAAGGGCCCCACAGACTTCTTTTATGAATTTTCTCGTAACAATTTATTTTGCAACACAATGTCTACAGAAAGAGTAGGTAGGTATTACATAAGCGTATAAAATACTTACAGAGATTTGTTTAGTACCTATACCTACGACAACTAAAATGTTAAAATAATTATCGGTATAGTAAATTAACTATAAAACTGGCCAGGTCGGCGAGTTGGACTCATGCATGAAGTGTTCCGTACCGTATCACGTTTGTTATATGGGAGCCCCGTTAAATATTTATTATGTTCTGTTTTATAGTGGCAATAGAAATCTGGGAAAATTAAAATTTTCTAACTATCATGGTTCACGAGATATAGCTTGGTGACAGACGGACAGCAGAAGGACGGACGGACGGACAGTGACGTCTTAGTAATAGAGTTCCCATTTTACCCTTTGGGTACGGAACCCTAAAACTAACTCAGAGTAAAAATTATTCTGATTCCAAAATAATGATTTCTTCTTTGAGTCTGATTCTTGTTCGTTGGCGCATCACGTAAAATCGGCTAGACCGATTTTGATTAGATTTTGTAAGGAGATACTTCGAGACCCATTGCATGTATGTATATGGTTATTTTTTTGACTTTTTGTGTAACAACACAGGCGAAGCCACAAGTAAATACCAGTATATAAATAAGACACAAATAGTTAACTAAGTAATTTAAGTGACCCCTGTCTAGTATTGTGACTGAAGAAGATTGATGGCGATGAGTAAGTAGCGTTTGTCATTGTAAATAATAAACCTTATGATGAACTTCATAGAGATTATTGAATTAATACCGTTGATAATGACTGTACTTAATACAAATAACTCAAAGGATTATAGCGCAAGGATAAGTAGCGTTTGTCATTGTAAATAATAACTCTTATGATGAACTTCATAGAGACTATTGAATTAATACCGATGATAATGACTGTACTTAATACAAATAACTCAAAGGATTTTAAATATTAATAAATGAGCTTAATATTTAATATTAAAATAGTATACCTACGTTCTCTACAAAAAAATTATGAGGATGTATTTTTTTTTAGCTAAAATTGAATAATAATCTTACTATTTCAAAATCATATAATTATCATATCATATATTATCATAAATGACCTTTTATTTACAATAGGAATTATAATTATAATACATGACAAAACAATGCAATTAAAACTAACTAAATATGTACATTACCTATACTAATTATACCTACTAAAATAACATCTAAATCCTAACATGCGTCAAAGAACTCCTCCGCCTCGTCGCCGACTGGCAATGTTCCGAGAAGGCTGGCAGCATAACCAAGTTGTATGGCAATGCTTATTCTTTGTGCCAAATAATAACCAGCCTTCTGGTCTTGAGAAGTGTCGATCATGAGTTTAGATAATTTTTTGAATAGAATAATAAAATAAATTACATTCAAGTCAATATAAATATAGCATTATATGTATAATACGAGTATACGTAGGTCACACTGTAAGTTTTGCGTAACTAAAAAAACAACAGGTTAAAACCAAAATATTATGTTTATTGCTTTTCAAAATACTCTCCTTTACATTTTAAACATTTTTTCATGCGATCAAACCATTCTTTAAAACAGGAGGACCACAGATCTGAAGGCATGTTTTCTACGTGCTGATTGAACGCTATCACTGCCTCTTCGGAGTTGGTAAAAGTGAAACCTCTCATCAAATCTTTGATTTTGGGGAAAATACAGAAATCACAGGGTGCTAGGTCGGGGCTATGCGCAGGATGGGTGACGAGTTGTACTTTTTCGGAAGCTAAAAATGACTTTGTTTTCTTGGCCGTGTGTGAAGAAGCGTTGTCATGATGTAGGAGAACGCGGCTTTTGGGTCGTCTATCGCGAACTTTTTCTAATACCCTGGGTAAACAAATGGTAGAATACCACTCGGCATTAACACTCTTTTGATCTTCAAGTAGAATTGTACAGATGGGACCCGTAGCTGAGAAAAAAAACGCGATCATTTTTTTACCAACGTTTCTCGCCTGCCTCAATTTTGTTGGCTTGTTCTCATTTTGAAACAATCATTCACAAGATTGCTGTTTTTATTCGGATTCAAAACAATAAATCCACGTTTCGTCTCCTGTGACAATATCATAAACAGCATTAGAATGTCCGTGGTCGTACTTCAGTAGCATCTGTGAGCACCATTCCACGCGAACCCGCTTCTGCTCCGCTGTCAGTTCCTGAGGGATCCAACGACAACAAAGTTTCCGAACTTTCAATTCTTCGTGTAAAATTTTCTGTATTTGACTCATACCAATCCCCAATAGTCCTCGAACTCTCTCATAGGAAATCCGCGGGTTTTCTTCAATTAACCGCTTAACAGTAGGCACATTATTTTTGTTGATGGCAGTTGGAGGCCGCCCTTCACGAAATTCGTCATGTAAAGAAACTCGACCTCTCTCAAATTCAGCAAACCATCGCCTCATTGTGCTCAAACAAGGTGCTTCTCTCCCAATAGCATTTTGAAGACGAGCGGCACAGTCTTGCGGAGAGAGAGAACTTTTAAAATCATAAAAAATCATCGCTCTAAAATCTTTTCGACTTAATTCCATTTTCGTTGCATACGTAGAACTTTGATGTGTGATAAAAAACAATTGACAAATGATTTCCCGCCAATTGTGTTTTTTTATTACTAAGAAGGTTGCAACGTTTACAAAGTTCTAACAAACTTCAATATGAAGCCTTTTCGAAACACAAAAACTAAAGACTTGTAGAAAATTCAACTTTTTAAAATAAACAATGGTTCATATTTTAGTTAGGAAGTTAAATTCTAAGTGGATATTGCGTCCGAAACAAATACAAGCATTGGAATCACCGCGTGTCGGTACAACTATAAGTACTAGAGTCGTAGAGACTCTTTTTATTCATATTAGAAGTTTCTGAGTAAGGAATATTAGGTACCCATATTATAACTTTCTTCAACTGAAGTATAATATTGCTTACAATAAACACGTCTATTTCCCAGATAGAAGCACATTATCTGTGGTCGCCCGTAAGGTCAAACAGAAGACCTCGCGAAATATAAAAAACATTTCATATTTAAAAAAAAATCACGAGGGGCTCACGTGGTCTAGTGGTAACCGACAATATTAATACTTACAATGCAAAGGTTAAGCAACATCTAGTCATTTATAGTATAGCATAGTCTTAGGAAGGGTGACCATTTCTTAAGACACTGAGACCCCTCCGTGTCTCGGAGAGCACGTTAAGCCGTCAGTCCCGGTTGTCATACGAACATCTATGAAAGTCGTTAGGGGTAGTTGGAGCCCTTAAAAATCCGACCGGTCTAACTACAGAACTTCGATATCGCCCATGGGTTGTGAAGGTCAGATGGCAGTCGCATCACGGAAAATATCGAAGTTCAGCCGAATCACAGTTAGATTGGAAAGCTGACCCCAACTAAGTTGGTAAAAGGCTCGGTGAATGATGATTTTTAAAAAAATTACGATAACAAAAACATTATTAATTCAAGGAACACTTGTGCCAAGTTTCGTGGAGATGGTCACTAGCCCGGAACACACATACGTCGTCATCTTCGATCGCGTTTCGTCAATATTGAGATAGACCTACGTAACTAGTAATTCTGCGAACAGTAGACCTCGCGTTATTTTCGGGTCTCTAACATCCTTTTAGGACGTGGTCTGGTGGCTAAGTTTCCATGCGCACCAACAGACATGCAAAAAAAAATCGTCTAATGAGATGAGAAATGATAATTTTCTCCGCATTTCTTCCCCATTTTCCCCCCGTTTCTCCCCCATTTTCCCCGTAATCGAAAAATCCCTTTGACAAAGTTGCGCCTTGCAACAAAGAACACTTGTGCCAAATTTCATGAAAATCGGCTGAAAACCGGAACTGACACACATACAGACAAACAACGCCAAATCGGCCAGTCCTCGAGTTGAAACTGAGACGCTTCGCTCGCTTGGTCAATGAGCGGTGACCGTATTACTTTTTAATTTTATAAGTGAGATCGTCCCGGGCTCCTAAGATCTGAGTGGAGAACTGTACTCTCGTATTTTTATTCTATCGTATCTTCAATTCGCTATGAAACCAGTACAACCATCCATCATCATGCAGAACGATCGAAGCCTGAAACGCCCTGCCTCCGCACGTGATTCCTGTCTCTTACAACCCTGGGTTCTTCAGCTGAGGCACATCGATAGCACTGTGTGCTTTGAAAGGTGCCCCCAATTGCTATATTTTTTGCCTCGACTTTCCCTAAGGCGGGTGTGTCAGTTTGGTGATTCCGAAAAAAACACCGACCTCTGTGGTACGTAAGTTAGTAGGTATCTGACTGTACTCTGCAATCCTTAAGTTTATTCAAACGGTCTTTGAAAACGGTGTTAACTCCCATTCATATAAAACCCATACACCAAACACATTAATACGAGTATATACCAACATAACTCCATGCATATTTACACATTTGCAACGGTATATTCTAGCAGTTGTTACGTATTTAAATGGTCAAATTATGTTTAGCTGTGTACATTTCATAAATGCAGAGGATATTTAACGTGAAGGGTCGACTGTTGGTGGTTGCATGCGGCAAAATGTAGCATAGACCACCATTATGTTGGCCATAAATCAAATGCATTGAAACCTCCTTCCTCCTTCGTGTCCATGAGCCATCGTCGAGCGACGGATATTTGAACCAATGCACCGCCGATCCGACAGAGCTATACACTGATCTACTTCAGCTTGTAGCTATTCTGCAAAGGAGCGATGCAACACTACACTACACTAGACTATACTACTGGTAAACCTTTATTTGACCGCATATCTTACACTTGTCTTATCTTGGCTTATCGTCTTGTGATTTTTTGTTCGGCCAGGGCTCTGAGTTTAGACGTTAATATTATAGATTTGGATGGATAACATAATCCTCAGATTGGCTTAGTATCATTTGGCTAGATTCTCATAGCACTAGACTCTCATTTAGACAGATTCGCATTTCGGTATATTTTGTACTATCAAACAGACAATGCTTATACTTTAATGTAAGTAGCGTTTTTAACAAAAGCTTAGCGTGGGATTTTATTCTTTGCATTGAAGACTGAACTGCATTATATAAATCAATCCCAGTTATCGTTTTGTCTTCTATTACCTCAAACCTAGTAACATACTGTTACCACAGAATAGGGAATAGTACTTACATAGAGAACTTGCACTCCGACGTTAATTAAAGCACATTCTTTTGTTTACAGAGAACATGTATCGAACGTTAGGGTTGTCAGTAAAGTACCAGCATAATTTGACCAATAATTATGTCAATGTCGTATCACAAACAAGAGACAACCCTTACTGACTTACAACTTCAAGTTGTCACTGACGTCACGTATTTTTTTGCGATTATTAGGCGAGTGACATAAGCCTGCTGTTACTAGCAGCTTATACAAAACATTCATAAACGAACAAACTTAATGGTAGTACCTATTGTGTGGTGTGTAATATTTCTCTGCCTAACCTTTCGACAAAACAGGCGTGATTGTATACATATATGATAAACACCAATTCTAACCCAGTAGCACAATGAGAGGGCGACACTAACGTATATTTCGATGGACGTCTATTCACTCTGTACCACTCAAAAGCCTTTGCATGTTGCATATTTCTCGGAAATTGGTGTCCATTTACTGATATTTTCATAATATTCGTTGTGTCGTGAGTATCGTAGAAGCCAGTCGTAATTGAAATAACATTCATACATTTTCTCTACATAATTAAGGACTTACTTTATGTGACTGCAATACAACACTTATGAGGACCTAGAATAGACAATATGTACGGTCAAATACTCTGTATCGCATAAGAGACTCGTCAGCCACCGCAGCAAAATGTCAAAGAGGAAATTGAAATTTCATTTAAAGCTCGTAAACCTTGTAATGTCACTACTAGGATTTAAAGCTAAGTTAGCATGACACAACCGTTATTCTTTTGGGAAGTTTACTGACATCGATGTGGACGAATTAATCAACACTTAAATTAAGGCCCTAGTTAATGTTGTATTACTTAATTATAGTTTTATTTATATAACCGTTATGCACCTTTTACACATTTTAATAATAGAAAATGATCGTGGTAGTGTAATGTGACTTTGAAAGTTTTCTTTCTAAGTCTATTTATACCTCTTGTCTATTTAAATTAAAACTTTATTAATAAACCTTAACTTACCAGATCCTTCATCAGGCAAGTAAAATCAGTCACTTTTTATATTGATCACTGCTGACTTACTTTGATCTAAGGCTGCTGACATTTAGTTTTACTTAGTCCAAATATGTCTGCATACATTACGTTAACTCGTTGTACTCGTACGTCATGTAATATGAGTCTGGTTGAACGTACTCGCGGGACGACTCCCAAAAAGAGTCGTAAATACTCTCGACGCCGCTCACTTATAAATTAGGATCATAAAGCAGTTGCCAAACTTTGTTGGCGGCATGAGGGCCATAAAACAGCGCTTACACCCAGAGGGGATTGACGACAGGGCCACTTGTCTCGCCATAGTCCCTGATTTTTCAATTCCAATGGATTATAATATAATGACATATCGAATTTAATTGAAACAACGTTAACTTAGATTGTAGGTGTACCTATATTAATTATGTTAGTTTATGCCCAGAAACAAAAAAAAATATAAAAATCAAATCCAAGTCATTGCTAATTCTATGAACAATAAGCTCAGATTCAAAATTTTAAAACACTTTAGAAATATAAGGCTCCATAGTTTTCCACGTATATTTTTGGCACAATATGATTATATAAATTAAGTACGTAATATAATTTTATGCCCATTTGTAATTGCATGCTGAAATCTAATACTTAGCTTATGTGTTGTATGATGTACCTACCTACATGTTAACAAATTTTTGAAAAATCTTAAATTTAGTAACTAATTAATTGGTCACATAATATAACTTCAAAATACAATGTAGATCTTTGACCTATATAAGCTTGTCGAGTATCGAAATTTGAGAAAAAAAAAACATTAATTAAAATCATGTGGACTTTGATCACCCAAGGTATTTGCTCTCATGTGATCATAGTACATAAAATGTGGAGTTAGTTCACCCAGGTCAGGTCCACAAAGTGGAATAAATCATTGCATTACGTCACCTTTGACTATAAATTAATGATACAATTTATTTACTCATATTTATGTGTTAAATATGTTTTGAACTAATATCCACAGAACAACAAATGTAACATAGCGTTCGAGTATGTAATGCAAATGTTCTCGAGGCGTGGCTGGAGCTTTTCGAATGCATGTCTGCGAAACTAATGAAAGCTTCCTGTTGCTTGCATAAATGTAAATTGTCTTGGATGCAATGTTACATATTATAGGCGAGTTCTCATTTATACAGATCTGTTTTATTATTGCTACTTACTAAAAAGTGTTATGTCGAAGTTAGGATAGTGTCTGCAACAACCATGTCCCTTGCGAAGGTCATAATATATCCACGATGTCTACAAATAGCTAACCAATGGTTACAGAAATTGGAGCAGAAATTTTACGGTATCAGGTAGTTTTAATAGAGACGCAGGCAGTCAAGTTTAAAGCACAGATAGGCCGCTTTCAAATAGGTTTATTTAGCCACCAAAAGCATTATTTTTTATCCCGAACATTGCACCTTAACCCGTCTTGTTAATAGTTGGAGAGGCCCGAGTAGTAGTGTCTTATTTCACATTATTTTGATTAAATTATTATTATGGCATAAAATAAATAATTTCAACAGTATATCACAATCATACTCTCAATAAAATCATTAATATTAACAATATATTCGACGTGAAACATTGCACCAGGCCAATCCGTAATGTCATTACAGAACGAACGCGATGCGAATCATTAAGTCTGTCAGCATTCCATCAATTAGCATTTAATTTTCATGAATTGTACATTTGAATTATATTTTAATAATTAGGGTAAGTACTTGTATTTTGTGTATGTTTTGTGTATATAGCATGTATGATAATAACAGGAAAAAAATTTATAAAATGTACTTATATTTTGCGAGTACATTACCTATTTGTTTGAGTTGTCTAGTTCTCAAAGCACAAGCTCTACTTCGTTGGAGGCTAGATGGCCTTGTGTTGAAATGTCGTAAAATATTTTATTTATTATTAATTACTTGCATAAACTCAAAGATCTTTATATGATGTATAACGTAAAGTAAAATGCCAGATATAATTTATGCTTTCAATTGTCGGCACTTAACATATAGTAATATATTATGAAATAATATATTACTATATGTTCCATCAAGAACACTTGTACACATCATGCTCCACAATTTTTATTTCCAACACCTGACCGGTTTCGCCCTACAGCATTGTAAGGGTCGACCAAGGCGAACATACTGCGACCAAATAGCAGATATCTTAAATAAATTCCAGATTAAAATATTAAAATTTTGAAAACATTAATGAAAGTTGAAGAAGCGAAAGAAGTACGTCAGGATCGTCTCTGCCTACCCCACTGGGAAATAAGCGTGATTTTATGTATGTATGTATGTATGTAATTTATTTAAAATTTTATATACTCGTATATACAGCCAGCATTCTGGGAACCTTCCCAGTCGGCAATGACGTGAAGGATTTTTTAAACGATATTTTGTAATGTAAATATTTTTAGTATATAATTATGTATATTGTAATTCTTATTGTAAATAAATTTTCCCCCGAATCCAAAAAAGCTCACGATGAAAAAATGCCAAGTTTCGTGAAGATCGGATAAAAACTGTGGCTGCTAGTCCGGAACACACATACAGATAGACGGACGAAAGCAAAATTGTCCAATCTCGAAATGTAGACGCTTAGCTTACTACGCTCGCTCGGTCAAAAATTAGGAGGAGGAATATAAAATATTTTAATTAAATAAGGAGTATGGTAACTAACACTGTGACACGAGAATTTTATAAAATAAGTTATTTATGTTATACGTCAAAGGTTATACGTATATTTAGTTGGTAATATTTTTGTTTGAACTGCCACAGATGTGGAAATTTAACTCATCATTTCGAGATTGTGAAATCTCTTGGAAGTAATTCGCGAAGGCGAGTTTGCCGCAGACGCTTTACTTACAACACTTGAAGTTAGTTGAGATAAAGTTGGCTCGCCAGTCGTACACTTAGTACGACAACTTACTCACTTTTGCTCACTTCCAGCTTAGCTCTCAAGGATTTCAAGTGGTTTTAAAATTTATTCAAGTAATACTATTGATAAGTAGCTACAAGTTCATTGTATTGTTTTTGGAGATTTTGACCATTTTGACAAGTATGATCTACTAGCATTCCCGTTAACCCTCCAGCTAAGCTAAAGTGCTTGTGTTCGGAGTGGGTTCATGTCAGTAGCATGGAGTTGGTCCATGATGTCGTGTCCAGGGACCAGGCAGACAGGTCCAATGACGCGGGATTCTCGTCCCGACCAAACACCCGCAGAGACCACAGGGGTGGTCAAAGTCCACGGGGCGCCACTGGACATACCCTCTGCTAGTAACCAGGGACGCCCGGCAATGGACGTTAGAGCGGCCGCGGCCTTGGGCCGCGGAATTAAAAAAAAAAAAAAAAAACCCTTTAACGACTAGGCCACAGAAGCTTCCAGTTAAAAACTTTTCTCGTTTCTAATTAGTAAATACCTTATTCAGTTTGTCTGATTCAGTATTCTGTCATTCAGTCTCTTATCAGTAATTAGTAATATTTATACTGAATAAGGTAAAGAGATTCTTTACACCGGACCAGAGGTGTCTGCTGTACAAGACGCAGATTAGACCCTGCGTCGAATACTGCTCTCACCTCTGGGACGGCTCCGCGAAGTATCTGCTGGACGCTCTCGACGCTATGCAGCGACGGGCTATCCGTATTATAGATTGTCCGGAGGTAACAGGAAGCCTTGAGCCGCTAGCTCAGCACCGAACAATAGCTTCCTTGGCCGCATTCTACCGTATTTACCACGGCGAGTGTTCTGAAGAGGTCTTCAATCTGATCCCACCCTCTTCCTTCCGATCCCGAACAATGCGTGCCGGGCAGAGATGCCACTCCCACACAGTGGATAGCATGTTCGCGAGAACCGAGCGTTTTAAACGTTCGTTTTTCTGCCGAACGATAGTGGCCTGGAACGCCCTGCCTTTGCACGTGTTTCCTCCCATATATAATTCTGGGTTCTTTAAGCGGAGTGTGAAGAGGCACATCAGTAGGTCGTCAAGTTGAGGGCCACTCTCTATAGTATTGTGTGCTGTGAGAGTGACCCACAATCGCTAGACGTCGTCACGACTTACCACCAGGCGGGCGGTGTCAATTTGGCGAACCAAATATGAAAAGAAAAAAAAATTACCACATTAGGGATTCGACTCTTTATAATTCAGGACAGGGATACCTCCAAATCCAGAAGTGCTTAGGTCTTAATCACTATATACAATAAAACAAACTCCTACGCAGCGTCTGTCTGTCTGTGAGTTCGCAATAACTTAAAAACGGTTTGCACGAATAATGTCCAAAAAGAAAAATGTACACGGCTAATGTCCAATAATAAAAATGTCCTACAATAAAAATATCCAATAATAAAAATGTCCTACAATAAAAATGACCAATTATAAAAATGTCCATTAATACAAATGTCCAATTAAATAAAAGTCAAATAATAATTAAATCCAATTAAAAATATCAAATACCTAAACGGAGAAACCGTGTAGTTTCCTTTAAAGCCATGCGTTTGCTTCTTCGAATCTTAAATATTATATTTAGATAGAAATTTTAACCACAAAAACATAACATATTGCATACGCCTTTGTTAGGGAGGCCGTGGGTTCAAGTCCCGCCTATGAAATTTCAGATTTTGTGATTTATAATATATTTTTATCGCCGCAATTGCCGTAAAAAGTTCGCTCTCACTGGGGGTGAATGCCACGAGGCCGCGGACGCAACGCGGCTTCTCGCCACACTTTGTGGCAGCCAGAACTATACCAACTATATCTAGGTTAAAATAATAAGACAGTTTATAATAATTAGGGATTGTATTAGCTAATTAAATAATGTTAAAATAAATGTACTTTATATTTTATCATTATGCTATAAATAGCAAATAGAATGTAATCACAACGTTTATAAATAGGCATCTGAACACAAGTGGCCAGTATCTAAAAAGATAATTACACACCTAGGATACTTGCTATATTGGACATTAACTTAGTTTGTCATTTTTCTGGTTGGACATTTTTATATCTGGCCGAATTTCTAGTTAGAGTTTTCTATATTTGGTAGTTTTTACAGTTTGACGTATTTATATTTGGACATATTTCAGATTAGGCGTTTCTCTAGTTGGGTATTATTATGTGATTGTACATTTTTCTTTTTGGACATTATTCGTGCAAACCCGCAGTAGTTTTTAAGGTTTACTACTGCGAGGATTTTCATGCTGCTTTCACTAATAGATAGAGTCAAGAGTGGTTCTCGAGTAAGGTTTTAGTATATAATTTGTCACGGGCGAAACTGTGGACGTCCGCTAGTAAAATATATAGGTACGTACAATCACGAATCTATACCGATGTGGGCAAGCAGAGGTGTAAAACACACAAAGTAAAACGTAACATTACTGCAAATTGTTACAAAACTATCCTAATGCTTCAAATGCAAATTCAGTTCATGATATAGAAAAACAGGTAGTACGATTCCGCATTCACTTCACCTCCACCAAAAGCCAATTACTTTACACGGAGTTTAGTATCCGAGCCTCCGAGGGAACCGCAAGAGACTTGGACTTTCACCCTAATATAAATCCCGGTTAATCCTTATCTGTGAACTATTTGCCTTGTTTGTCGACATGGTGAGAATAAATGCACATACCTAATACAATAATAACTATAAGTTCGTGTGTATTTTTATGGTATCCATGTTGTGTTATCATGTATCACTGAATTTCAAAATGGAATTCTATGTTTTTTAAAAACATTCATGCCAAATATAAATTTACAATACTGTAAAAGTATCTCTACAACTTCATACGCTCAGAATACTTCTTCTGTCACAGCTTCAGGACCGTTTTTCTTTCGTTGAAATTCATTTATAAAGATTAAAAAACATAAGAACCGTATCATAGAATTAATTTCAAGAGAAATATCATTAGGTACATAACACACTTTCAATCACAACCACAAACCAATTTGCGGTATCTTCAAAAGGTGAAACATAAGATTTCAATTCACACCTGTACGTTCCGTCATCGCTACACTCACATCCTTCACGTCCTTTAAGAGTAACGTGTGTAAATAAATAATTGAGGCAATGCAAAGCTCCCTGGAGATTTGGTTGGAATGCCAACGTCGGATCAGTGATTGCACATGATAAATCGATTCTTCTCAGCGTCGATTCTTGTTTATTCCTTGTAAATATTTAAGTTACTTTACATACTGTAATGTAGCGTACAGTATCCTAACTTGTTCTACATCTGACTACAAAGCGTTGAAATTTGGTATCTACTCAATGCAGAAATAAATAAATATTTTACATGTGCACGCCATTTAGCCTAAAACTAAGATAAGCCTGTGCTATAATTTTTATTTTTAAGAAAATAATACGAAACAAAGAAACATCTAAACTCCAGTATCAACAAAACACATTAAGTTTTGACCCGACCTGGAGCTCGAACCCGGGACTTTGACACTGTTTGTAAAAGTACTGCCCATCACTGATTCTTAGCACTAAAAGAGTATAAAAAGCCATTTTAGAGATCGAAATGGCGCTATGTAACTATAATTATTGTCAATATAATTATTTCTTACTACACTTAAACATATTCTTACCAGACTACAAATCGTACAAGACATAAATAAAACAGTAAATTTCTTTGTGAAATCAAAGTTTTAGAACAGGAACAAATACAAAGAAAATAAAATGACTACAATAACATCGCCGTACGGAATGTTCGGAGTGCGGCAGGGTGAGCAAATAAGCCAAAGCCGTGTGAATACGTGACACGCAATACAAATGTGGTAGGTATGCTAAATTCATGTACAACCTCAATGCTATTCAATCGTTATTTTGACAATTATTATTACCTCGCAGATTTATATAGAGGTAAGTTTATTGTTAGAGGATCATGTGTTCTACTGGGTTTGGTGTGCATTTATAGTTAACACACACACACACACATATATATCACGCCTATATCCCCGAAGGGGTAGACAGAGGTGCATTACAAACCCACAATTTTCCAGTATTTTTAGTCCCACGTAATAGGCGGCAAGCCTATTGCCGTGAGCGGGCACATATGTCCAAAATGGCTGAATGAATTTAACAAAAAGTAGCAGCTATTTAATTTTGAAAAAAAATTTAAACCTTTTGCCTTGCAATGAAATGTTGATGAAAGGCAACAAAATCTTACGTACCAGCCGCTATGGCTGAATATTTGTACTTAAACTAATTATAATGCTGAATGCTGATCTAGATCAGTTTATTGGGACCAAATAAACCATCAAAAGATAAGCTTATAATATTTATTCACATACACATTTGAATAATCTGACTGGAAAACATATGTTCATTTATAAAAATACTGTAGGTATTGGTAGGTTTTATAATCCATGATTGAAATCAAATGAAAATAAATATGACAAATGACAATTTATAACACCGAGGAAATTAATAACGCATTGCAATTTGCCATCTTTTGTGCATTCCAATTCAAGTAATCAAATAAACCGCTACTGAAATGATTTTGTGATTCCAAATATTTTAATTGACAAACAGAAATGCCCGGAAAATAGCGCTTAAATTGTGCTTGCATTTGCGGCCTGTTAATTCAATGAATAAACATCATGTCAGACAACATCAAAATCCACTTCCTACTTGTTATGACGATGCCTCTCTTGCCGTGCAAATTAAACATTCGTATTCATATTTTCAAATATGATTGAAATCGGGTTACAGGTTTATGCTGAGATTAATTTGGAACCGATTCTGAATATACTCGTAACATACAACCATACTGATTTATAAATAGCATTATTTTTATGTATGTATATAACTTAATTTAAATTATATTTAATAATAATATTTACAATATATATCTCCAAAAATCGTCTAAAAAATTCTTCGCGTCATTGGCGACTGGGAAGGTTCTCCATTTCTGTGTGTTATCGTTCTGCTGGTTGTGTTGCCACGTTGGATGGCAATACTTATTCTTTGGGCCAGAAAATAGCTATCCTCCTGTTTCTTTGATTCATTCTCATCAAATTATATTCAGAATCAGAATCGTTTCCAAATTAATCGAATAATTATCTAGATTATAAAAACATAAAACTACGTAAAAGAGGTAAACTCACTAGCTTATTTTTAATGCGACCCTAGGGACCATACATCAAAAGAGTACTATTGTACTAGGTAAT
The DNA here is from genome assembly GCA_963556515.1 of Nudaria mundana. Lineage (NCBI taxonomy): Eukaryota > Metazoa > Arthropoda > Insecta > Lepidoptera > Erebidae > Nudaria > Nudaria mundana. The sequence continues at coordinate 14,983,682 of OY748288.1, read as the reverse complement.
GGTAAAAATCTAGGTCACGCTAGGGTATGTCTGCCGGGCGCCACTGGAAATATCTTCTGGTGCATACCAGAGACAATGACAATGGCAATGGACTTAAGAGCGGCCGCGCTTGCCAGGACTTAAAAAAAACGCTTGAGTATGTATGTAAATCGTTGGAAAATATGCAACTTGTTTCTATGGTAATTGAACAAATAAATGTTCTTATCGATCACCTTTATAGTTAGCATCACGTAGTACTATTCCCTATTATGTGACGTCAATACACGCAAAACGTTGTACTTTAAGAATAACATTAGAATGTCTCTGTTAATATTCCTACTGCAACTGTTTGTATTTAAATAGACGAACTCTAGTATAGCAACATTGCAGAATGCAAAGCGAGCGTAGTATAATACTTAATAGTTATTCAAACGAGGACCTTAGAATGCTACTGTATTCATAAGAATAATATAAATTTCGGGATTCATAGCATCCAAAACACAGTTTGCGTGACTTCAAATAATTATCGGGAAAATGATCACGTTTACTTGAATACTATACATTCAAAATCCATAGAACAAATTGTTGGTTTTACTAAAAGTTTCTTTCTTCAATTGTATTAGTGGGGAATTGATCGCTAATGTTGTTCGAATTTGATCATTAACCTAATTCACTAAACGAACGAGGTGATGAATAAACATAAAATATTCAAAATTAAAAATACAACACAGTTTTTGTATTATTACCAAAAATATAGATGTTGGGGATCTATGAACACTTGCTTCAGCGAAACATAAAATTTACATGTACATAAGTTATTTGCGCTGGAGGTGCGTCGGGTCGTAAATCTCACGACAAGGGGATTTCTGTTTGTGAAGTTTCTTTTTTATTTTCACTTTATCTGGGTATGGCAAAGGACTGTGAATACTCAGGCGCAACTCGCGAACCCGGTTAACTTCAATAAATCAATTTGTGCACTTACCCGTACTTATAATGTTCTCAGAGAGTCAGTTCGGTACGTGTCGAGACCGACTTTGAATATGTTATTCCTTGCATTTAAATGTACGTTTGTAAAACATATTATGTATTTTATATTCTTTTGGTGATTATTGTAATTTATAGCCGTTACATTGAATATTATTTCTACTGCTTCTTTTATACATTGTTAAAGTTTACAAGTTGTAACAAAACTGTTTACAAGGTATAACAATTTGACTGCTTCGGTGGCGTGTTCGGTAGTGCATCGGCTTTCGACTTAGGAGTTTTGGGTTCGATTTCCGGGTCCAATCAAATATTTGTGTGATCCACAAATGTTTGTTTCAGAATTTGGGTGTTTTTTATGTTTATTATACTCGTATAGGTACTTAGCTCTCGAGAACTACTTATGCTCCAATAATGGTTGATGGTCTATAGAAAACCCTCGATCTGGAGGCAAGCCAAAAAATCGAAAATTTGACCTAACCCTAAGGGGTCAAAAGATATAGGCCAAAACCTATGGCGTGGTGCGGCGCAAAGCACCGCGCAAGACACCTAGTTTGTTTAGAAAAAATTATAAGTATGTTTATAAGTTGTCTAGATCCCATAGCACAAGCTTATATCTTAGTGTGGGGTAAATGACGTCGTGTGAGAATATCCTACGTATTTATTTCTAATACAATGTTTGTATATTTTATATTATATTGACTATTAGATGTTATATTACAGGGTGGCCCAAAATAACGTTGACAAAATGTTTTTACATATTTTTATTTAATAAAAATTATAAACAGAATTATGTTTAATGAAACGTAACTAGGTCTCAATGTGCACCATATTTTCTATTTATCTACAAAATAATCCCCTTTAGCACTGATACAGAGCGACAAACGCTTCGTGAAATTTGCTACAATTTTCCGCACTTCCTCGACGGATATTTTGTCCCACTCTCGCGTGAGGGAAGACTTCAGCTCGTCGACACTTTGGTGACGCTTAACACAGACCCTTGCCTCTAAGATAGAACATAAACTGTAATCCATTGGATTAAGATCTGGCGAGTAAGGTGGCCATTCTTTTGAGCTGATGAACCCTGGTAAAGTGGCCATGCACCAGTGCTGAACACTTGAAGCCATGTGAGCTGGCGCAAAGTCCTGTTTGAATATCTATGGTTGGTTGCCGAAATGTTGTTGCCTCCAGGGAAGCAGCACAGTTTCGAGAATGTCTTGTCGGTAATAGTCTTGATTGATTTTTATGCCTTTATGTATGAAAACTAAGGGAGTTTTGATAGTGAAACATATTCCTCCCCAAACCATAACTGTTTGTGCGTTGCGTGACGATGCGGAACAATCGCAGTAGCTCCAGGACGAGTTGCTGACCAGATCCTGCCATTTTGGTGATTGTGGGCTTGCTCAATCGAAAATATTTTTTTATCAGAAAAACACGATATGTTTCTAATTTGAAGCTACGGAACGCTGTATAAGCAATCTGCACCTCTCAAGACGAACTTTTTTGTCTTTATCTGTAGGCAATTGAGCTTTTCTAATTTTATAAGGGATCAATGATTTAAAAGGGCTCATGTTTCACTATACGGTGGAGCGACTAATTCCCAAGTCTCGTGACATTTTTCTCACCTTTGTCTATGGATTGCGTAGTAACCTTTATTTGATGATGTGTCTGTTCCTAGAAGTTCGAAGAGTCCTCTTACGTCCTCTTCCAGGACGGTCCTCAATGTTGCCCAACTCATTATAGCGTTTAATTGTCGCAGAAACTAACTGACGGCTTACACCAAGAATGCTTGCTATCTCACATTGCCTTTTTCCACGCTCATGGAAAGTAAGTATGGGCACTCGTTTCGCTGACATAATGAATAAATTAATTGCAACAATTTTTTAACCGCTTAATAATGTAGATTTGGCGCCAGGGAACCAGCAAATAATATAAAAAAACAAGGGAGAACAAATCCCGTTCCATTTTTGAATTTTAATTTTTAAAATTTTGTCAACGTTATTTTGGGCTACGCGGCTACGGTGTAATACTTTCATATTTTTTCTTAGGTTCAGAGTTTTTTAATCTATACCAATATTATAAAACTGAAGAGCTTTTTGTTGAAAGCGCTAATCTCAGGATCGTCACGTCATATTTTTTTAAATTCTTATCGTCAGAACCTTGGCAGTTGAGCCTGGTGAGGTTTTGTTTCTGTGCTTAAGACTTTAATAGAACCTCTACGCACGTTGTTGTATCAACAATGATACTACGAACCTTGTATTCTATAGAAGTACCAAAACAAAACACTCCACCCAAAACTGTTAGTCCACAACGTCGTTTTCATTTTGCATCACAAAGTTAGATGTGTTTGTCGTTCTATTTTAAACGCGATAAGACCAACTTTGCAGGCCTTTAAATGTGAATACCTTGTTGCGAAAATGTCACTAACGGAAACTGTTTACAAGTAACTCCGCTGTCCTTCGGCAGACACACGAGGACTGGACGCTGTCACTCTGCAAACTTATTGTAAGAGCTTTTAGGTATATGCTAACAGTGTTGTCTATTCGCTAACAGTTTAATCAATAACTAGCGGTCACCCGTGACTTTGTCCGCGTGGTAATTTGGGACATACATTATATCGACTTGCACCTTAATTTGGTTCCACGTAATTATTTTTCCCGTTCCCGTCGCCCTTAATAAAATGTAGCTTCGCAAATAAATATTTAGTAATGAATTTATGTTAGACAAGCTGTCCCGGCGAACTTCGTACCGCATTCATTTTTCTAATGTTGCACATAACTTTTTTTTCTTCCATTAGATCCTTCTCCTGATAATTACGAACACAACAAAAAAAGAATAAGCGAAATCGGTCCAGCCGTTCACGCGTGATGGCGTGACCAAGGGAAATAGGGATTCATTTTTATACATAGAGATTATTTTATGTTAGAGTGAGGTAACCTAAAAAGATATATATATATATATATATATATATATATATATATATCATACATATAAAGATATATATATATATATATATATTTACATCTCACCGCCCATCCTGCGTCAGACATGAGTGCTTTTACCAACTATGCTGCGTCCGACTGACTTACTGCGTCCTGTATACGGACGCAAGATTGACTAGCCTTGATTTTTTTTCTGGTGACGCCATATTAATGTAAGAGAGCCTGGGCAAAATTTTGGCATGGACGCAATTTTGACTTGGGAATGAAATCCAGCGCATAATTTAGTTCAGCGACCTGCCACACACACCGCGAGGTCGCTCGGAGCGGCGTATATCATCGCGCAGCGAATACACCATTTTATCACCGTTCATTTCACCGCTTACAGTGATACCGTATATCGCAAATATTTTAAAAGTTTTTATCAATATAAATGATGGATTTAATTACGTCCGCAAAATGACACGAATCGGCAGATGATCGAAGCGGCTCAAGTCAAGGCAGCGATCGGTGCGCGGGGTGAGAGGGTGGGAAGCACGTGGTTAATGTTTTTGTTTTGAATATCAATTTATTCTTTGGCCGGCCAGACGCCGTAACGACGCCGCAGTGAAAGTGTTTGTGTATTTGGAGAAAATGAAGAGAAGTACTAGAATTTTACAATTGGCTATAGGTAAGTAAGTACATGTCAAAGTAATTTTTGGTGTAGTATGTATTAAGGTATTGAATAAATGTCTAAACGTGGACACAAATGCGCGCAATCGCGGGAAGAGGCGTGACGCTATAATAATAGTATTATTAGTAGGTATTAGAATTTCGACAACTTTGTATTCAATGCGCAAGGTTAATTTTAGGGTTTAGTTATGTGGTAATTTCAAAGTTCAATTGGCGATTATGTCAATAAGTAGATAGGTACCGACTAAATTAATCAATCAGTTCATTTGCCAGATTATCGGTATCTAACTACCTAGTTATTCGTCTTTGGGTTGTTTTGTTGTAAGTACCTACCTATATAGGTAGGAAATCGCGTAGACACAGCGGCCGCGGCGCGGGCGGCGCGGTGATTATAAGTAGGTACCTACTTGCGAAATAATTCGTCTCATAGGTAAGCGAATCAAAGCACTCTTGTTCTAGTCCTTAGGGTTTTCTACCTTGCTACCTACCTAAAGAGTGTCATCCACTGTCCGCTTATCTGTCAGTCAGTCACAGAACATAATTTATTAATCATAATTACAGATCAAAACAATGAAACTCGAAATAATTATAACCTGGACCTGGACCCCAAGGTAAGATATTAATTAACATTGTTTTACCTAATTCGTATTAAGTACTCAATTAAAGACCTATGCCCCTCAGTAGGACATTAGTGGAGTCCATTATAAAAGAAAAAGATAAGGTTTGTTATTAGGTATTTATGTTTGTAAGTTTGAATCAGCAAATCAGCTGATCACCCGGCACAAAACGTATGCGGAGTAGTAAAAAATAAAGTTGCTCTGAGCAAATCGGTTTCACGTAGTGACAGTTGTTCAGAGTGACGTCCTTAACAAGTAATAACCCCTTAAAATTTGACTACCTATACATTTCTGTTGCTTCTTGTAGTTTATTAAAAACTAGTTTTAAAAGATCTACTTAAGTACCTACATATGTAGTTATCACATAAAATTGCATTTCTTCGTGATTAATGTGTGTTGGAGATGTTTTACATTTTAAGTTATTAAATTTAGTTTGTTTCTAATAGGGCAAAGCATTAACATATTTATTTTTTTTATAGAATAAATCTGATTTCAGTGAAGACTTTTCTGGAACAGAATCGAACTACACTCCACCGCCAAATTATGTTGTAAGTACATACATAACACGCATACACAAAAATTTTGTACTTACGCTGGTGTCTTGCCACTCCGCCTAATACTTACATATACCCATACAAAAGCTATCTCTGGATACTACAGCTACCTACTTGTACTTACTCTCATGTTTTCCCGCTCCACCTAGTACCCATACAAAAGCTATCTCTGGATACTACAGCTACCTACATGTACTTACTCTCATGTTTTCCCGCTCCACCTATTACCCATACAAAAGCTATCTCTGGATACTACAGCTACCTACATGTACTTACTCTCATGTTTTCCCGCTCCACCTATTACCCATACAAAAGCTATCTCTGGATACTACAGCTACCTACATGTACTTACTCTCATGTTTTCCCGCTCCACCTATTACCCATACAAAAGCTATCTCTGGATACTACAGCTACCTACATGTACTTACTCTCATGTTTTCCCGCTCCACCTAGTACCCATACAAAAGCTATCTCTGGATACTACAGCTACCTACATGTACTTACTCTCATGTTTTCCCGCTCCACCTAGTACCTATACAAAAGAAATCTCTAGATACTACGAGTACTTACATACTTGTACTTACGCCGGTGTCTTGCCGCTCCACCTGGTATTTACTCTGATGTTCTCTCACATTTTCCATCTCTTGTGAAAATGCTACCAAGTAGCTAGAGCACGCACCGTTTTCACGAACAGATCATTTCTAGATCTTAAGTTACTTTAGATCTGGAAATATTCTTTTAATTTTTTTATTGTTCTTTGACAACTGAATATTCTTTTGCAGACTAGTTCGGAAGATGAATATTCCCTGGACTGCCGTGCTTCTTTGAAACCATCCGACCCAGTGGATTACGATCTATCAGAAGTTCCAAACTACAGAGAGTATTCATCACCAGCAATATTGGACAAACGCATTCAGGATACTTCAATCACGTATTTTCTGCAAAACGATGCAGAAAGTGACCTCAGTTATGTTAGCAACTCTCCCTGTCGCGAAGTTATCTCCGTTCCAAAGAAATTAATTAAACCTGGCCCTGTAAATGTGATATATACAGTGCCTTCAGTACCTGAAAATGAGATCAAGACTGTTCCTTCAGTACCTGAAAATGAGATCTGTACCCTGCCTTCAGTACACGATGTAACAATAAACAGTTATATAGAGGAAGACTCTAACACTAGCCAGACCCAAAATGAAAACCTAAAACCCAAAAAAGATTTCCATAAAATAATTCGAGGCAGAGATTTTTGTTTTTACTGTGAAAACTTAGTTTTGAATTTTGCAAGGCATTTGTTAAGACAACATATGTACGAACCAGAGGTACAAAGAATTACTTCTTACCCCAAAAACAGCATCGAAAGAAAAACTAAAATTACAGAACTCAGGAAAAAAGGTAACTATATACAAAACTCGGTAAATGTTTTAAAACCGATGAGAAAACAAAAACATACAGATTATTTACCTTGCACTGATTGCTTAGGCTTCTACTCAAAAAAGTTGTTATGGAAACACAAGAAGAAATGCAGTGGAAAGTCCAATAAAAATGTCCAATCGGAAGCACAAAATTTATTGCTGCGACATTTGAAAGTAGACGAGAAACTGAAAACCACAGTATTTCCTAGAATGAGAGCCGACAAGATATCGCTTGTTGCGAAGTCTGACATGCTGATCTGTGCATATGGCTCGCAATACTTAAAGACTCACAGAGAAAAGCACTTCGTGAATGTTGTATCACGGAAAATGCGAGAAATGGCAAAGCTATTGATTGAACTAAAGAAAGGTAAACCAACAATTAACAATTTCTTCGACGCGCTTAAACCGGAACACTATGATGATTTCGTGGCAGCTACTAAAATTGTTGGTAAATTTGACTCGGAGAAAGACAGATTTGACTCACCAACATTTGCCATGAATATAGCTACCAGTATTAAGCAGTGCTGTAATCTGGCAATAATGATGGCATTAAAGAAGCAAGGCCCGTATACCGAAGTCCACACAGGTGAAGTAGAAGCAGGCCTAAAAACATTAATACAGCTAATAGACTCCAATTGGAAATTTGACATTTCCAGCCAGGCTGCGACAGACCTAAATAAAAAGAAATGGAACAAAATTACTATAATACCGTTAGCAAATGATTTGAAACTATTAAAAGCATTTCTACAAAATAAATCAGACCAAGCTGCTAAAAAAATCAATGAAGGATCATATACCGTTGCAACATACATAGAACTATTGGAAACAGTATATTGTAGAGTTTTGTTACTGAATCGACGTCGGCCAGGAGAGTTGCAGAGATTATACCTACATGACTACTTGGAAAATGACACTATGCAAAATAACGAAAAGTATGAAGAGTTCGACCGTGCTCTCACGGTATCAGAACAGATACTAGTCAAGAAATTTAAAAGAGTTGTAATAAGAGGAAAGCGTGGCCGTGGAGTTCCCGTACTGTTCACAGATGAAGTACAAAAAGACATCAAAACCTTGATTTCCGTCAGGGACAAGTTTGTTTCAACATCTAACAAATTTCTATTCGGGAACCCAGGCTTCGAAAATTCAATCTATGGATACAAGGTCTTGGAACGATTATCAAACCAATCTGGCGCTAAAAACCCTAAGGCTATTTCATCCACGAGGCTGAGGAAACATTTGGCGACGCTGTCACAAGTATTAAGCATGTCAGACAATGATATGGAGCAGCTGGCTACGTTTATGGGTCACACAAATGAGGTACATAGAAAATCATACAGGCTGCCAGATGATGTTTACCAAACTGCAAAGATATCGAAACTTTTGCTTCTGATGGAAGACGGAAAAGCTGATTTATACAAAGGAAAAAATTTAAACGACATAGAATTGGACTTGAACGAAGAATTGGAAGGAGATAACATTGAAAACGAAGATATATTAGATTATGACTTACCAGACCTGTCAGTATCAAGACAGTCTCCACATGATGAACCGCAACCAGGATCGTCCAGAAGCCAGAATCAGACTGAACCCCAAGTTCCATTAGCAGAACCACTAAATATTAAAAAAGTAAAAAAGAGAACTTTAGTGCCATGGACTGATGCTCAAAAGAAAGTAGTTACTACATTCTTCAAACGTCATATCAAAAATAAACAACCACCAAAACGAAAGGAATGCGAAGAATTAAAGGATCAGAACCCAGAACTTTTAATGAACAAAGATTGGCTTAAAATAAAAGTTTTCGTGCAGAATACATATTCAAAGAAATAGGTAGAATATGACCTGACAGAATTGACCCAGAACTTAATTTTGTTTGTATTAAGGTACCAAATTATATTATAAAAGTATTTGCCTTAAATGTATGTTTACCTACTAAACATACATTTAAGGCAAATACCTCTATAGATTAACTTAGACTGATTTATTATTTTGTGTTTTTGACGTTCATTTCTATTTGAAAAATAATAATACAATAATAATTAAATATTGATGTTTTATTTAGTAAAAATATAATTATATACCTAATAATAGTATTATAGCATCACATCTTGCTGGCTCTGAAGATTAGTCAGTTTCCTGTAAAAAGACATGATATTTATGGTCTGTCTGAGGAAGTCTCAATAAGCTCTATGTGACAGACTAATCTAACACCTACTCGTAGTTCTTATTTCTGAAGCTAGCTCTATGTACTAAAGCTACCTCTGCAGCATGTACTTAGTCTCGCGTTCCGCCGCTCCACCTAGTACCTATACAAAAGCTATCTCTGGATACTACAGCTACCTACATGTACTTACTCTCATGTTTTCCCGCTCCACCTAGTACCTATACAAAAGCTATCTCTGGATACTACAGCTACCTACATGTACTTACTCTCATGTTTTCCCGCTCCACCTAGTACCCATACAAAAGCTATCTCTGGATACTACAGCTACCTACATGTACTTACTCTCATGTTTTGCCGCTCCACCTAGTACCCATACAAAAGCTATCTCTGGATACTACAGCTACCTACATGTACTTACTCTCATGTTTTCCCGCTCCACCTAGTACCCATACAAAAGCTATCTCTGGATACTACAGCTACCTACATGTACTTACTCTCATGTTTTCCCGCTCCACCTAGTACCCATACAAAAGCTATCTCTGGATACTACAGCTACCTACATGTACTTACTCTCATGTTTTCCCGCTCCACCTAGTACCCATACAAAAGCTATCTCTGGATACTACAGCTACCTACATGTACTTACTCTCATGTTTTCCCGCTCCACCTAGTACCCATACAAAAGCTATCTCTGGATACTACAGCTACCTACATGTACTTACTCTCATGTTTTCCCGCTCCACCTATTACCTATACAAAAGCTATCTTTAGATGCTACAGCTACCTACATGTACCTTACTTATGTAACTTACTATTATGACTAGAACTAGACTTCGAACTCTTGTGCTAACACCATTATACATATCCTGAATAATCTGGATGTAGTGTTCCGGTACGTATTGTTTACGTGGCACGCTGTGAAATGCCTTTTCGAGGTCGAGGTCTATGAATGCTAGGTGTAGGTGTTGGTAAGAAATTATAGAAAATAAATAACACATTATATGTGCGTGCGTATTGGTGGTCTACTGCGTGATCTAATAGACTAGCCAAATAATAAATACACAATAAAAAAACACGCAGTGGTCTAAAATTAATGTTGTTGATTTGAAGTTAATTCAGCTGTCCATGGTGCTTTGGATAAATAAAACTAGAATAAATAAGTATAAGTTAAAAAACAAATGGAAGTTAAAAGTGACTACAATGTACAAGAATAATATACAGTGTGTCACAAGGTTACTGTTATAAACGGACGCCTAAAGAAAGGGAGAAATTATGGGATATATCAACGAAAATATACAGTGTGCCACATGATTACCGTTAAAAACGGACGTAGAAAGAAAGCACAACGCACGAGATATATGCGACAATATACGTGCTCCACTTGATTACCATTGTGAAACGGTCGTACTAAGAATAGTACTATGTACGATATACATACAACAATATACAGTGTGCCATATAAGTACCAGTATGAGTGGACGTCCATAGTGACCGAGAATTATTCAAAATCGAATATCAGCATACCATGTTTAAATGTAATATCCTTACGACCAAGTCCATAATGAGCAAATAAAATAACAATATTCACTCTCAGACACTTTGAAATCGTACTAGAAGTGGTGGACGCAATAAGTGTCGAATATAAAAAGACGCAGGAAATCGTCTGCGATCTATTTATATATATATATATATATATTTATATATATATATATATATATATACCGGGTGTTACGTAAAGGTTATATCAACCCGAAGCCAGCACCATCAGCTGGTCGACCAGAACCCGTTTCGATGTCGCGACCGCCAGACAAGAAAAAAAAAGTTCTTAAAAAATCATTATTACCGAATAAAATACACTCTTGTTTAAACACTAGCTAAAATCAGCTACTTCGGTCATCAACATCAAAATAGGTACAAATAATGCGCGCCTGTGAAAAGCCTTCCGTCTCACTCCTGGTAGGAACATTTTGTCTCTGTTTCGCATCAAGCGATGCCGCCCGAACGAAGTTTCCTAGAATTTTATTTAAAATTATTTAGCAAAGTCACAGGTCAGTTCAGTTGCATTCTTTGCTTTGTGCAGTGAGGTAGCTAAATAATTGTTTAGTGTGTTAATTTGTGAGTTGTGTCAAGTTGTGTGTGATAGTGATTGTGTAGTGTAGTAATGGCTCTGAGTAACGAAGAGTATTACGAGATGATGCTTTGTGTAGGAGCATCAGAAGGCAATTTGAGCGCTGCCCGGGAGTTGTACCTACCGTGAGTTTTGATACCTAAAAATACTGTGTACGCAGTCGAGTCGAAGCCGCATTTAGCACTGTTACACAAGAAATTAACCTTTCCTGAAAACAGGTAAGATTTTTTTTAAATTGGGGACAGAGATTTTACTATCACTTGCATGTGGTGCACCTGTCGAAGCACGGACGAAGATCTGGGGAAACATAACTATGTGTTGGTCAAAATTTTATTTACATATACAAAAATAATCTTTTAAACGCCCACACCGCCGCGACGCCCGCGCCACCGCCAAGGGCATTGTACATACGTACCATGCGCTCATTGTCTAGTTGTAGCTACGTCAAGCCGTAGCGTTGGTACACGTTTGTTTTGATTTGAAATATCTTTTTCAATTTTTTGATGAACTTTTTTTTCTTCTTGGGCGGTCGCCATATATTGAAACGGGTTATGGTCGACCAGCTGATGATGCTGGCTTCGGGTTGATATAACCCTTTCATAACACCCTGTATATGCCATTGCGAGCTTTTTGTTTGTATTTTGACATAACAGTGTGAAGTTCTCAAAGGAAATATTTTTAAATACTGAATGGAGTCAGGCGTTACCTGGCGAAAGTCCATGATAAAACAATGGAAAATATGATGTTGAATTTTTAGATAATTGCAATGATTTCGCTAAATAGAAGACTTTATAAACGTCGACATAATTATGTTTCACCTACTCACGAGGCATTATCAAGGCTGTTCTCTTTGAGACAGTCTTGATAATGCCTCGTGAGTAGGTGAAACATATGTCGACGTTTATAATGTCTTCTATTTAGCGAAATCATTGCAATTATCTGGAAATATTTTTTCCCCGTTTTGAAACATTTCCCTGCTGCTCCGCTCCTATTCATGGGAGCGGAGCCTCCAACTCGACAAAAAAATATTTTTTCAAGTCGATCTAGTACTTTCTGAGATTAGCGCGTTCAAACAAACAAACTCAACTGCTTTATAATATTAGTATAGGTAATATACTACATAATCCAAAACAGGTAAGTACATTACAATTAAACAATAAATAAGTAGGGTAGACCGGGGCTAGTTGTAGCGGAGTTAAGTACCTAGTAACAGTTGTTCAGCTGATTTCAGTTTTTTTCCATTTTGAGTGCTATTTAAGATAGGGCACACGATAATTAACACTGCAATGCCAACTACACGTCGCCGTGGAGATGTGTATGCCCAAGTACACGGCGCCGTGGAGAAGTAACAGACCGGCCTGCGGTGGCGTACGAGATGCATCTTAAACTGCAATCTGTATTAAACGCATAAAAAAGTGATTTAAAATATAGTGTTAAAGGTCTAACATTATTTCTCCACCATTTCTTAAAGAAAGTGAGACCCCTCCGTGCCTCGGAGAGCACGTTAAGCCGTCGGTCCAAGTTGTCACACGAACATCTATGGCAGTCGTTAGGGGTAGTTGGTGCCCTAAATAAAAAATCTGACCGGTCTAACTACAGAACTTCGATATCGCCCATGGGTTGTGGAGGTCAGATGGCAGTCGCTTCACGGAAAATATCGAAGTTCAGCCGAATCGCAGTTAGACTGGAAAGCCGACCCCAACTGACTTGGGAAAATGCTCGGTGAATGATGACTTGGTCAGATGACCGAAATTTTCAACCATGTGGTTATGAATAAGTTAAGTAATGAAGGGGCCGAGACTCATTGTCATCAGAACCCAATACTTAGAATCATTTGGTTAGCATATGGCAGGTCTATACTTAGCGATTATTCACACTAAGTAGATACTTCCCTAATGTCACCCTTGCCTCGTTCGGAAATAAAATTGTTTTCTAAATTATAGTTGACAACACACAATACACTATAAATGCAGATATACATTTAGTATCATTATAGGCTATACAGGGTGTCCCAAAACTCAACGATAATCTGGGTCCGGATGAAAGGCCAAGTTACACCAGTTTTGGGAAAAATAAAAAATAAATTTTAAAAGGCTCAATTTGCAAAAAATAAGAAATAAAATCATTAATAGCAAGAAAAGTGGCTAGTGTTACACCATTTTGAAATCTGGATTAAATGTGCCATCTTCTGAAATAACTTGCCAAGGGTAGTGTGGTACATTTTTTTTTTCAAAATGATGTGTCAAAGTCAACTAACAATATTTATGTGAACCATGACTCACTAAAACTTGTCTTATTTTATTAAATTACCACTGTTTTTTGCATTAATTTGTAGCTGCGATTAATAGCATCGTTAATGAAGATTACGAAATTAAAAAAATCACAGCGAAATTGTGACATTGGTGATCACAGGACTTGAAAATACGACCAAGGGTGTCGAATTTCAACTTTTTTGAAAAAATGTCTATTATCGCTGAACTGAGTGATATGGATTTTTTTTAAATTTTTCCCAGAACGGGTGTAACTTGGCCTTTTATCCGGTCCCAGATTATCGTTGATTTTTTGGACACTCTGTATATTTCAAACACAGATTACATATAATTATGTCATAAATTGTCCTGAGTATAAATGTATGAGTACATTAATATATTTTTATAGAGCACTATTAGTAAGAATTTACTAGGACTATAATTGGTATGAAAAATACCGTTGAAATATCAGTGAACTTACTAGGGAGAGTAATGTTGGTTGGAATTTCCAACATTTCCTCAGACAACTATTTGTGTTCATGTTGCAATATAGAGGGTAAGTCTTGGTTACATCAGGCCAACTTCCCTGCTTGTAACCAGAGACGCCCGGCAACGGACGTTAGAGCGGCCGCGGCCTTGGTCGCGGAACTAAAAAAAAAAAAAAAAAATAAAAAAAAAAAAAAAAGACCAACTTCCCATGCATTAATAAAGGCTATAACGCCAGTTCCAATTTCAAAAAGAAGTTCTTTTCGTTGAATTTTTAGTAGTAGTTTTGTATCTTGTGTGCTACGACGTAGAAACACAAGCTTCAAAAACTTATTAGTCGATAATTTAATTTTCAGAACATAATTACTTTTACTGAGAAGATAATTTAATTATTTGCGAATAAATAATTCCTATCTGAGCGATAACTCCTACTGCATCAGAAATCATACATCAATATTTCATTTACGCGCCTGTAAAATTGTATTAGGATCGGGTCGGCTATAAAGCAAAATGTCTATCGACTAAGACTACCCACAATATATAAGACTTGAGAGCAAATCGTCCACATTTTAAAACGTAAACAAAAATTGTTTTAATGTCGTCTTGCGAAAATGTCTAACCAGCATATTGGCTACGAAGCAAACCGTCCACAATACATAACTATTGTTGAATGACAATCGACAATCGGAAACAGTGTGGGATATGACTAATTACACCTAACTACCTACTACATAATGCTTTAAGGATAATGTAAACCCTTACATTGATTCCTGATAATGCTTTATCAGTAAGATGTCAGTGGGCTGATATGATGATGATGATGACGACTTAACAAGAGGGCAAGATAGGAAGATGTGTGAAACAAATCCATTAATTGGATCCATTCATCCACAATAGATAATTTCATTTATTTATATAATTGGGTTTGCACGTACGTTCTACTTGAAGGAGAATTTTATTTCTTTCTTTATTTATATTAAATTATAACAGGAAGGATGTATGCACATTATTTATTTATTAAATATCCTTTTTTATTAGCCCTAACATAATGCATCATGAACGATTTGTCTACAGGTAGTTTTCAATTATAGACTACTAGACTTATGGACATAAATAAATTGTGGACGATTTGCTCCCAGGACAATCTCTTCATGTGGTCAACATTGTTTACATAGACCTTTTGCTTGAGAAGACAAAAGCACATATGAACATTTTGCTTTGTAGACGATCCGATCCTAATACGTAAAATTGAGCATATCATACTCGTAATAATACGAGTAACGTCATAATTTACAGGAAATTTAAGTTTGTTACAAAAGCCTCATAAAAAAGCCGGTAGTGAATTTAAATGTAACTTAGTAAAAGTTCAGTCGACCGACCTCTTACAATCCCAGGCCACCAACTTTCTACACCTCATTTCTATGAAAATTTTCTTTTCCCTTGACTTTAACACATTATTATAATATAAAGATTGACTAAACACGCAAAAGAAATGTTATTTTAAAACTAAATTTATTCTGACGTTTCATTTACTTTAAAAATAGACTTTCGTTAGTAAAAAAAAACAATTTTGCTGTCGGGAATCTTCAATCGAAGTTATAACATTACAATATGTGTCATATAGGATACCAATCAAACCTTATATCACGGTTGATGCAGTCCAAACGAAACCTCGGGAATCAGTAAAGATTTTAGTTAATTTATCAAAATATATTATACTCGGTTGGAATAAAATATAATAGTGGTTTAAAACACAGACATTACACAATATTGTTTTAAATAGGCCGAGAAATTAACAGGAACAAAGTAGATAGGAAGGGCAGAAGTTAACTTTACAGTTAAAATTAATGAAGATTACAAAATTCACGGTCATTGACTTCCTCGCCCCGATGAACCTTTGACTTTAAGTTGCTTGTTGGACTAAATTGAGAGAAATAATAGGACCCATTTGTTTGGTTTAAGGGTTTTCACTTCCCTAGAACGATGGGTGTTACTATAGCGTGTAACTATGGAATCTATTGGCTGAGACAATTAGTTTTTCACTAAATACATATGGGAGAAAAAAAATTTTTTTTTTGCTTATTGTTCCTGTTCCTCTAGATCGGCTGGACTGATTTAATGGGACTTTCACCAGCAGTTAGCCGATGTAATAAGGTATGACATAGGCGACTTTTTATCCCAGGAATGTGTTCCCGCGGGAATTGGAAACAATTTATAAACATTTTTACGTGGACGTCCGCTAGTTTTTAAAGATACTTTTAAGAAGCCCTTACCTTCACAATACAACATATACAGAGGCATTCATTATATCTACATTTTGCCCGTTCGTCCCATGAATTAGAAGGCGAGCGTATTGCCCTTTTCGGGTGTTTTAGGTATATTTTCCAGAAGCTTGTGCGTTTGTCAGCAGATGCACCGAATGCAGGTGAAGATAACGTTTGCACCTATATAATACGTAGGTACCACTATAAGTTATGCGTAACTTAAAAAAACAACATGTTAAAACCAAAATATTAAGTTTATTGCTTTTCAAAATACTCTCCTTTACAGTTTAAACATTTTTTCATGCGATCGAACCATTTTTTTAAACAGTAGGACCACAGATCTGAAGGCATGTTTTCTACGTGCTGATTGAACGCTATCGCTGCCTCTTCGGAGTTGGTAAAAGGAAACCTCTCATCAAATCTTTGATTTTGGGGAAAATACGGAAATCACAGGGTGCTAGGTCGGGGCTATGCGTAGGATGGGTGTCGAGTTGTACTTTTTCGGAAGCTAAAAATGACTTTGTTTTGTTGGCCGTGTGTGAAGAAGCGTTGTCATGATGTAGGAGAACGCGGCTTTTGGGTCGTCTTTCGCGAACTTTTTCTAACACCCTGGGTAAACAAATGGTAGAATACCACTCGGCATTAAAATTCTATTGATCTTCAAGTGGAATTGTACAGATGGGACCCGTAGCTGAGAAAAAAAACGCGATCATTTTTTTACCAACGTTTCTCGCCTGCCTCACTTTTGTTGCCTTGTTCTCATTTTAAAACACCCATTCACAAGATTGCTGTTTTTTTTCGGGTTCAAAACAATAAATCCACGTTTCGTCTCCTGTGACAATGTCATAAACAGCATTAGAATGTCCGTGGTCGTACTTCAGTAGCATCTGTGAGCACCAATTCACGCGAGCCCGCTTCTGCTCCGCTGTCAGTTCATGAGGGATCCAACGACAACAAAGTTTCCGAACTTTCAATTCTTCGTGTAAAATTTTCTGGATTTGCCTCATACCAATCCCCAATAGTCCTCGAATTGTCTCATAGGTAATCCGCGGGTTTTCTTCAATTAACCGCTTAACAGTAGCCACATTATTTTCGTTGACGGCAGTTGAAGGCTGTCCTTCACGAAATTCGTCATGTAAAGAAACTCGACCTCTCTCAAATTCAGCAAACCATCTCCTCACGGTGCTCAAACAAGGTGCTCCTCTCCCAAAGGCATTTTGAAGACGAGCGGCACAGTCTTGCGGAGAGAAAGAACTTTTAAAATCATACAAAATCATCGCTCTTAAATCTTTTAGACTTAATTCCATTTTCGTTGCATACGTAGAACTTTGATGTGTGATAAAAAACAACTGACAAATGATTTCCCGCCAATTGTTTTTTTTTTATTACTAAGAAGGTTGCAACGTTTAAAAAAATATAACATTCGAAATTCAAATAGTTCCGATTAGCTAGAAGTGCAAAACTTTTAGTGTGCCCCATGTATACGTAATATTTATTTTGTTAACGTTGGAGACGCCCAGGACTTTAATTGGCTTTGCCATAGGCGGCGGGTACGTAGGATTTTGTTGCCTTTCATCAACATTTCATCGCAAGGCAACGGGTTTACAGTTTTTTTTTATCAAAGTTACAATATTGCTGCTACTTTTTATTAAATTCATTCGGCCATTTTGAATATAACCCAATATATGTGTGCCCGGTGACGGCAATAGGCTTGCCCCTTATTACGTGGGACTAAAAATACTGGCAAACTGTGGGTGTGTAGGTAATGCACCTCTGCCTACCCCTTCGGGGATATAGGCGTGATATGTGTGTGTGTGTGTGTGTGTATTATTTTTTTAATAAAAGCTCAAATAAGGTTTCAACAATTTTCTAGACTTATTTTGTCAAACTTTTAAACACTTTATTGGCATTCGATTTTTTTACAGCTAAAAATTAAAAGAAAGTAGTTTCCAAAACACGAATGTCGTATAATTCTAGAGTCTAATAAGTAAGTTGTCAGAGAAAAGAGTGGACAAAGACTTTTTTATTTCTTTTTTCAAATATTTAAAAAAATATTGCTTTATCTGTCCCTTATCAAGCTATGTAGAATAAATCGGTGAAATTGAATTAATTTTAGCATACTTTTCATTTAACCTCCGAGCCCTCAGGGGAGGCTCAACCGTGCCCGTTCATCAGTCTGCCACTCAAACGTGATCAGAATGTTTTGTTTCATTGATTTCAAGCCACAGCTAATTATTTATTTTCTGCCATAGATTTAATATTATAACACTATGCTCAGTTGGTGCAAGTAATAAATTTAGCTGTCACAAATTGGCTCCAAAAAAAATAATTTAAGTTTTGAATTAATCTCTGATTTTTTAGTTATTATAGATCTTGGGTTCCGAGCGCTCGCGGTTTTTTTATAACCATCTCGAAACTTATGATCGATTCTTTTTAAGACCAGAAAGCGGGTTACTTTTTAGCTAAAAAAATGCATTGCCATCCAACGTGGCAATGCTGCCAGCCTTCTGGGAACATTGTCAGTCGGCGACGCCGACGAGGCGGAGGAGTTCTTTGACTTCTGTATAAAGTGTAGATTTTAGATATAATTTTAGTATTTAATTATTAGTATAATGTATTTTGTTAGTGTAAATAGTATTTCTTCGAATGATTTATTCATTATTTTACAAGAACAAATTATTACGAAAGTGTGAACATACTTTCTGTTATTCGAAAAAGTTACCGTTTCATCTTTTGTTTTTAACATATAGTAGTAGTATTTTAAAAAAACTTACTTTCGTCCTTTATGGTCTGTGTAGACTATGTGGTTTCTTGCCGTGGGAGTTTGTCGACTTTTTCCTAGCGATTGTGACTCCATTTCTCGCCTACAATGCTTCCTTGTCTTTCTTTATCCAGATTAGCCATGCAGCAACCAGTCTCTTGCAGAATAGATCCACAAACCAGTCAAAATGTCCGAATGTTCAGTTAGTGACCGCTTCAGTAAATTACAGCCCGTTTAACAAGTTCGCATGGCAAGCTTGTTAGAGCGCAGTGTTCTCAAACACTGTATACACAGTTTCGACTTCTTAGCCGTGAAAGTTTCACTAGCTGTGTTGATTTTGTTTGTGACCTTTGTCTCGTACAAGAACTGATTCTAAATTTATCTGCTTTATGTTTGGTCAATTTACAAAACTTATGTACGGTAATTTTGTAAACAGTTTATTTATCGATTAATAATAGGATAAAAACCTACGGTTATCTGTAATAGAGATAAATTTCCATATTAGCCGCTAACATTAAGACATAAATATTAAATACATACATACAGTTGGGATTTTTATTCAGAACCTTGTGTGTAGATTGTAATTCAAATGTTTTCAAATGTATTATTCACATAGCTGTAAGATGAAGTGGTTTTGCACTGAAGCAAAGGTAAATAGGATTATGTTACGGGACAATGTGCCTGTATATTTGAAGTATATAAAACTGTTTACATAGCTGCTTATTTATCTTGTACGGGTAGGCGGAGCTTGGGATCGAGGCGGGCTTATTTAGAATCGACAAGGAGGTGGAGTAGAGCCTACTTATTACGTGTGTAAAATTATACCATAATAAGGGTCAAAGGGTAAAAGGTCTTAGACAGTGTGAGAAACATGTAAAATAAATGTAAATTTTTTAAAAGTCAAACAAGTCTAATAAGACTTACTGTCAATTTCAATCAGAACAGTTCGTAAAGGTTTATAAATTTTATCATTTCATTAATTATATTTCACAAGACAGTGTACAAATGGGCTTTAATTAACTGGGGAATGTCGGCAAATATGCCAGAAACGTCGACCACCCCGCGTCTTCAAGCCCGCGCCGGCCGCTCCACCCGGCCGCTTTCGGCCACGCTAACTACGATTTACATTATTCTCTCTTATTTATTTACAAGATACACCGACACAAATTAATTTAATTTGCAGGCAGGAGTAATTTAGCACACCAGTTCAGGAATTAGTAGTAATTTATCATGACGCGAGCACAAGAGTATCCAAACTCGTTTTTTTTTAACTTTTAAAAGTATCAACTATAATTATTAATATACTCACGCTTTAAATTTTCCAAGATAAGTATATTCAACTATTTTATTTCCATTTTATTTATAAACGAACACCGTTTTTTTAACTTTCTAAATTAATTTAAAACATTCACGACATTTATATGGACTGAATAATTTTTAACATTTTAAACGATAATAATAAGCACGAGAAATCATACTTTGAATAATTATCTACGTAAATATAGGAAGCTCAAATTATAAGATGTATTTTATCATGTTACGAAATAAGTTACGTGTTCAACGCGTTCACGGTTAGAGTGTCTCGTGCACTCTACTCCAAGGCTCGAAGCCAACTGAGTACTATGCTATTTACTCTGAAACGTTATCCTGCAAACTAAAATTAGAATATTCCAATTTAAACCTTATTCTTAGGTACCAAAGTTAAATTCACCTTGCACTTTCTAAAAAGGTTCTGTCTACGGAGTGAGAATTCGAGAGAATACTTCACGAAAATCTAATTCTTCGTACGTCAACATAATGATGGGTTTAGAACTATGGATGACACGAGCGTCAAAATTTTCGTGAGATGACGATTTATCAAAAAAATAAACCTCTATGTTTAAGATCTGAGAGTTCATATTGCTGGTTATAGGCCCGCGAGAGAGGCGGTCGTAAGGCTTTTAGGGGTGGTGCGTAAAATAGGCGCATGCGTAAATCTCCAGAATTATTCCTCGAGCTCCCAAGTTCAAATGATTAGTGTTTCAGACTCAAGAAAAAGTATCGATTGTGTATAAGAAATTCATCTCAACTTTATGATAGCAATATTTTGTTGGAAGTTTTAGTCGCTGATTGACACAAAAGGATTTCTCGAATGCCTATGGTATTAATTTTTAACGTAGTGTTTTGGGGCTTTGAAAAATTTCTTAAGTTTCTTGAGTAAAAATTATTTTGTGATTCCAAACTTGATGAAAAAAGAATGCTACCATGAGATAAAAATAAGTACCAACCTAGGTGAATGAAAAGTAAATGAACTTTTTTTTAATTTTTATCATATTATAGAAATTAAAGCCTCAAGCATTTGCTGTCTGTATTTTACCTGTCAAGACATAACATTAACTGTAGAGGTATATATACCTACTGTAGAATTAATATAACAGCACTCATAATTACTTTCAAATGATGAAATTATGAACAGTTTTGCATATTCGGTTCTATGATTTATTTTACTTTAAAACATGACTGTCACTAGTTTGCTTATATTTCCGGTCTAAAGTTTCAGTTAACTAAATTAGTGCAGTGCAACGTATTTCAAAGAATAATTTTGAACTAGATTAGTACTTATTGTTTTTTTTTTTTTTTTTTTTTTTTTTTTTTTTTTTATATTTGGTTCGCCAAATTGACGCCGCCTGCCTGGTGGTAAGTCGTGACGACGTCTAGCGATTGTGGGCCACTCTCACAGCACACATTACTATTGAGAGTGGCCCTCAACTTGACGACCTACTGATGTGCCTCTTCACGCTCCGCTTAAAGAACCCAGGATTATATGTGGGAGGAAACACGTGCACAGGCAGGGCGTTCCAGGCCACTATCGTTCGGCAGAGAAACGAACGTTTAAAACGTTCGGTTCTCGCGAACATGCTATCCACTGTGTGGGGGTGGCATCTCTGCCCGGCACGAGTCGTTCGGGATCGGAAGGAAGAGGGTGGGATCAGATTGAAGAGCTCTTCAGAACACTCGCCGTGGTAAATACGGTAGAATGCGGCCAAGGAAGCTATTGTTCGGCGCTGAGCTAGCGGCTCAAGGCTTCCCGTTACCTCCGGACAACCAATAATACGGATAGCCCGTCGCTGCATAGCGTCGAGAGCGTCCAGCAGATACTTCGCGGAGCCGTCCCAGAGGTGAGAGCAGTATTCGACGCAGGGTCTAATCTGCGTCTTGTACAGCAGACACCTCTGGTCCGGTGTAAAGAATCTCTTTACCTTATTCAGTATTCCTAGTTTCCGCGAAGCTAGCCCTATACATCTTTCGATGTAGTTTTTATTATTGAGCTCTCGACGAACGTCTATGCCAAGGATATCAAGGTTGTCCTTCATTGGTAATAATGCATTCTGAAGAGAGGGTAGGGGAAGGAAAGGGGATTTCTTCGCAGTAAATGCACACGCCTGTGTTTTGCGGGCATTGAACTCGACCAGGTTCTCGGTACCCCATTGAGAGATACTGTCGAGGTTACGGTCGAGATCAGCCACGAGTCGTCGTCTCTCCTCCTCAATCTCAGATCGCCCCGCCGTCGGACGAACCGAGTAACTCCCGTGCAGTGTGCTGTCATCTGCATAGCAATGAATGTTCCCGAGGGATAGCATATCATTGATATGCAGAAGAAAGAGAGTTGGTGATAGTACGGACCCCTGCGGTACCCCGGCATTCACTTGCAAGAAGCGAGAAGCCTGGCCATCGCAGAGGACCCGCACTCGGCGCTCGTTTAAAAAGCTGGCAATCCAGCTGCACAGTTGAGGAGGTAGACCATATGCCGGAAGCTTGGAAAGGAGCGAAGCATGCCAGACCCTATCGAAGGCTTTGGCGATGTCCAGGCTAATAGCCAAGGACTCGCCGTGCCTTTCCATAGCCCCACCCCAGACATGCGTTACGAATGCCAGAAGATCACCCGTTGATCGCTTTGGCCTGAAGCCGTATTGTCGATCATTGATTAGCGAGTGATCCTCTAGGAATTGCATGAGCTGCTTATTTATAAGGAGCTCAAGCACCTTGCAAATGACTGAGGTGACAGCTATGGGTCGATAGTTGCCTGGATCGGACCGATCCCCTTTCTTGGGGATCGGTTGTACGTTCGCCTCCTTCCAGACCTCCGGCACGAGCCCTGAAGAGTATGACAGGCGGTACAGACGCGTTAATACTGGAGACAACTCAGCTGCACATTTTCGTAGCACCACCGCCGGAATGCCGTCAGGGCCACTGGCTTTCCGCGTGTCGAGTGACCGCAGCACTGCCCGTACATCACATTGCCTGATAACAATATCAGGCATTGTGTGGCCACAGTTGGCGATGGCGGGGGGCTGCAGGCCACGGTCGTCGACCCGGGAATTAGCCGCAAAGAGGTCTGCGAGCATATCCGCTTTCTCTTGGGCTTTGTGAGCCAGTGTTCCATCTGGGTAACGCAGCGGTGGCAGCGAGGGCTGACAAAAGTTAGATTGCACGGCTTTGGCCAGTTGCCAGAATCCACGGCTGCCCGTGGGATGGGAAGTGAGCTCCTGACCAAGCCGCGCGACGCGCTGGGCATCCGCTCTCTTAAAGGCCCTCTTACTCGACTTTGTGGCCCGGTTGTACGCTGCTTTGAGGTGGCCCACGTTTGGGTCGCGCACAGCCCGGGCCCTGATCCAGGCGCGATATGCCGACTGTTTTTGTCGAACAGCTTTGGCACAATCTCGCCCGAACCAGGGACGGGCTCTGCGGATACTGGCGACATCAGTGAAAGGGATGTAATAATCCATCCCTAAACTGATCTCGCCAGCAATAGCAGAAGCACTATCCGAAGGAGCCTTTCCTACAAAGCAGCGCTGGCTCCAGGGGACGGACGCAAAATAATCGCGTAGACCGTCCCAATCCGCTGACGAGTAGTGCCATAGTCGTCGTGACGTTTGCACAGGACGTGCAGGAGGTGACACCTTCATGCCAGCGTGAACAACACAGTGGTCGGAACTACCCAGTGGGGCTCCTACCGAAACACTGTACTGGGCTGGGCGACTCGTCAGCAGTAGATCCAGCAGAGCGGGCGCGTGATCTGACCTGTCTGGTATCCGGGTGATCCCGCATACCATCTGGGTCAGACCGTGGGAGAGAGCGAACGCATGGGCGGCTCTACCCGCATGATCAGTCTTGAGGGACCCCAGCCATTCAATGTGATGGCCATTGAAGTCCCCCAGAAACACTAGGTCAGCGTTCGGGAACCGCACCTGCGCTTCATCAGCCGTCTCGCTGAGGTACTGGAAGAGCTTTGTTGTCTCAGAATCCCCTGTGTGGGATCGGTAGACGCACGCCAAAGGACGGAATTGGAGGGGTTCTCTAGGCAGCGCAACCGGCGGCAGCAAACATCCGCCCTAACGAACACGCACACCCCGGCTTTGTCTCGAAATTGTTCCTCGATGACATAGCCGGGGTAACACAGGTAAGACGTGTCGTCAGGGCGGCGTATTTGTGTCTCCGTGAGGAACATCACAGCGGGCCGTGCCGTCTCAAGGTGGTGGTGGACGGTATCGAGGTTCGCATGGAGTCCACGGACGTTAGTGAACTCCACCTCGAAATGTGAAGTTGTGGGGTTTCCTAGGGCCGCTGTGTAACGTTTATTTCTTTTTTGTTGCACTGCCATTGTAGATTTTGAAGAAGAAGCGTGAAGACAGGGCGACATTTGGTGCAGCAGTAAGTGACAAAGCGCAGGGGCTAGCTTTGTCTAGAACCGTGTGGTTAGGTCGGAGCCGACCCGCCGGACGGAAGGGCTCCCAAACCCCCCTGATGCAAGGCCGCCGCTACCCCACACCGGTTACCACCCGGAGCGGCGATCCCACATCAGGATTATGCGCAACATGTGGGGCAGCCTCCTGGGGTGGTTGGCCCCAGGCGGGCCCCATGACTGTGTTGCGGGCGGCCGCGGCAACGCCGTTGCTAAGGGTCTCCCTGGCCGGCGAATCGACCCACACCACCCACACTAGACTCCGTTTCGCCCCCACTGGTCCCATGCCTGCTGCACCATACATCGCCCCGGGCCCGGCGGTGCAGCTGCTGAACCCCTAACGCAACCCAGCCTGGGCTGGGTTACTTGGGGGGCTTTAGCACAGCTGCACGGTGGTACCCCCCCGGACCAACACTGTTGTACCACCTGGTACCCACGTAGGGGCCGAAGCCACTCCATAGGTACCGTAAATTAACGAGCCTCGTCCGTTTATCAGCAGGTGCGCCACTAGCAGGTGAGGTCGCTGGGGCCCTATAGATGTTGGTAGAGCCCCTTTGCACCCAAAAACTTATTGTATACATACATACATATTGTCACGCCTCTTTCCCACGGGGGTAGGCAGAGACTATGGAATTCCACTTGCTACGATCTTGGCATACTTCTTTCGCTTCTTCCACTTTCATAACTATCTTCATGCACGCTCTCCGGTTATGGGTACTCTTGACCTGGCCTTTGGTCAAAACATCTCCGATTCGGTCGAAGTACGTTTGCCTAGGTTGACCCTTACCTGCCTGTCCATTCACGTCTTACTTACCCACACTTATTTTATACCTAGGCAAAAATTACTTTCAAGTAAAGTGGCATGTAGGTTGGTACTATTTCATAAACACGAAACATAAAGATTATGTAACGATTTCAGCAACATTTTTGTCTCAAAGTTTTTTTCATTTTATTTATTTGCAAAAGTGACTTTTTCAATATTTATCTAGAAAGTATTTCTTTTAATTCTCGAAATTATCTGTCATTTGAACATACTATTACATTGTAAAAAAATATTTTAGTATATCCCAACAGTTACGTATGTGTAATCAAACATGCTATGAAATATATGAAACTTTTTCTTGAGTTTTTTGTTAATTTTTTGTGGTTTCATTAAATAAGTCCAAGCTAAAGTTTAAGTGTCTTATATATTAAGTGTTATATTAATAATTATAATATATGTTCTTATAACATGACGTGAAACACATGTATAGTAGATCCCACAATGTAGATACGCTGTGTCTCCCGCCCGGCCGAGTCAAATTGTAACTCTCAATATGGGCTTTGATACCGCTTCGTGCCGCTATTTCTTGTGTCACTGCATTGAATATATCGGGTGCTTTCCTTTGTGCACGGCATATTGCTCGTCTTTTGTCGAAATGAACGTTACCACACCGAGAGTTGTTTCAGCAAAGAATTTCCCGATTGCAAAGTAATATTTCCTCTTAAGAATTTCAATATGTTTCTTTCATGTTCAAGATGAGTTTACTTTGGATTATATTGTGTCAGGAAATGTTATTTCAACTTCGATTTTCTATGTCAATGGTTGGTTTGAAAGAATTTTCGAGTACTATCAATCATAGCGTAGAGTTTCGTTACACTGACACATGGTTATCTGAACCATATTTCAGTGTCATTTAATTTATTATAAGGTTGATTCTTTGATCTGATAGTTTTTAAGACTCTTTAAGAAATAAAGTTACGATACGATGATACGAGTTTTGTTTTTGGTATAATAGTTAACACGTTGAACGCCACGTAAAAAATCGGTTATTTCATTGGCGCCACGGAGGGTACCGGTGGGCCGACCCATATTGAACCGTGTTGGAGCCACGGTGGTCAACTGTGAGCCAGATCGAGGCTTCGATTCAAATTGGTTTCACAGGCCACAGAGCATAGATATCACACAAAAATGTTAACGGAGTGGGCCGCGTGGCTCTGTAGAACAATCTAGTCTTCTTGGTTTTCGTGTGTCACAAAAGACTTAGAATTAATTTACGATTTTCATAACTTTTGTAGGGTTGTTCCAAACTTAATACAAAAAGAACTTATAAAATGGGTATTTTGCTAAGAAAATTAAACATGTTAGTAGGTTATCAGCATATAAAAATAATTAAACTTCCTAAAACAAATAACAAACAGTTTTTACCAAAATCTGAATATCTCTCCAAAAAAATCAGTCTGCCAAATGGTGGGCCGCAGCGTGACCCCGCGGAAAGAAATTCGTATTTCCGTTCGTTGCGGCCACGCGGCCCACCCGTGTGAGATGTTGCTATATCTCACGATTTTGGCATGTAAGAGCTGATCTTTCTAATTGGAAGTACGAAATATCATATTTCTCATCGATTAGTGTAATAAAAAAATATTTGAAAAATCGACAAAATTGAGATTTTAGTATGGCTCCTCGGTAGGCTCACCGGTGGGCCGCGTGGCGTTCAACGTGTTACTGAGTTATAGAATATTATTAATATCAATTGTGTTTCTGTGATTAACAATTTAAGACCTCTATCTAGTTCTTAAACCTCTTCAGAATTTAATTATCTAACTGAATTAAAAACTGAAAACTTAATAAATTTTCGAAAATCATTAGGTATATTTCTTAAATGTAATTTAAAAAGAAATTCAAACTAAATATACTAAAAAATACATTTTGGAAAACATTAAATATTACAAAATATGATAATAGAACTCTCAGTGATCGAAAAAATATAATGTCAGAAAATAGTTATCAGGAAAGAAGTGATTTTTTTACTTTTCTACTAAAGATTCAATCCTTCGTCCTTGTAATTGCACTGAAGTAGCCATTTCCAGTCCAATAGTTATCTGACCACCAATTAGTGCGGGATTAGCGACACGGTTGGGGATTCCCGGTAATGTACTCTTGAGATTGCTTGTTAATTTTATTATTATTGTAGTGTCTATTTATTCCTCATTTATTATATTAATATACATAAAGATATTTTCGTTTTAATACAATTTAGCATAGCTTAATCTTTTTCGTAATATCTATTCCCGTTTGGGCATTTGGAGTATATTTATCAGAGCCTCATCGGTTGCCGGTGTGCCGAGCGCAAGGCTAGTTCTGCTACGTGTGATTCAATGACCTAACGTTTATATGTTTTGCCATCTCATCATGCTCCACCGAGCCTTTTCCCAGCGCAGTTGGGATCGGCTTTTGGCTGAACTTCAATATTTTCCGTGAAGCGACTGCCATCTGACCTCCACAACCAATGGGCAATATCGAAGTTCTGTAGTTAGACTGGTCGGATTTTTGATTTAGGGCTTCAACTACCCCTAGCGACTGCCATGTTCTTACAACAACTGGGACCAACGGCTTAACGTGCTCTCCGAGGCACGGAGAGGTCTCAATGTCTTAAGAAATGGCCACCCATCCTAAGACCGGCCTAAATCGATGTTGCTTAACCTTTGCAATGTGTTAACATTGTCGGTTAAGGTAAATTGTAAATTAAGTAGCCCATTGATTTGCAGAATTCACAAGTCGATGTGATAAAAGCCGGGTTGTATGCGTTACACGTTATCCCTTTGCATTAGTGGTACCGACACATTTGTACACACAGACAGACCAAGTCGGACAAGTCACACATACTGTTTGTTTCTCTCTAAACCTCGAGAATGGCTTAGCTGCTTTTGGCTAGTTTTAGTATTGCAATATTTGTAAAAGTCTAGGGAAAGTTCAAAAGGTTTTTATAAATTGGCGGCAGTAAAAACGATTGCCGTGACAGCTAGTATTTAATATAAGAAATGGACTAAATTGTTTCTTTTTAAATTTTAATAAATACCTACTATAAATGTATAGGTACTTAATTTAGGTATTTATTTACAATAAGAATTACAATATACAAAATAAACATAATTATAGACTAAAAATATTTACATTACAAAATATCGTTTAAAAAATCCTCCGCGTCATTGCCGACTGGGAAGGTTCCCAGAATGCTGGTTGTGTTGCCACGTTGGATGGCGATACTTATTCTTTGGGCCAGAAAATAGCCAGCCTTCTGGTCCTGAGAAGCATCGATTAGGCGTTTAGCAATGTCTCTTTATAGGCGGCGAGCACTCGGACCCCATGACCCCAGTGTCTCAACCCCAAACGGCTCAAATATGTAATCATCTGCTAGGTTAGCATATTTACGCCGTTTAAAGGTAATGGTAATAATGTATAGGTACTATTTAATATGTTAATCAGTCAACCACTGCACCTTCTTCTTTAGCTGACTACTGCGCCGCTGCCCGCGTGATATAGTATTGTCGTTCCCCATTCCCACGGGAACACATTACCGGGATTAAATTTAGCCTATGTCATTGGAGTATAATTGTAGCGACGTATAAGTGAAAGAATTTTCAAAATCGGTTTAGCGGTTACAAGCTTACAAAGCCTATTCAATGTAAGTATAGATTATTTGCATTCACAATGCAATTTAGGACATATTTCTAAGCGACAGTATTCATAAAGTGTACCAATAAGCACCTTTCCGCTAGGTCGCTGGCTTAAAGCCAAAATACAGCACTCAATATGTAAGTAGATAGTAATATCTTCTACACAAAGATACAGGTACTAAAATTGTGAAAGTCTCAAGTAATAGACAGCAGTTTAATTCATTCGCACACTTCACTAGTTATTCTTTTTAGTCCCACTTGGTGTCTGTAACTGGGCATTGCTGTTTTCACTATAGTCTCGTCCGTAGGACGTCGAAGGGACCTTTGTATTTTATGTTGTACAACGGGTCTACTCGTTCGAAAGACGAAGTCTACTCGTTGTAAAACGAGTAGACTTCGCCAATGATGTCAGTGATGCCACTTTTAGGCTGCGGCCGCTGCTATGTCTAATGCCGACCGCCTCTGGTTATATCACACAGAGAATTTCCAGTGGTACTTAGTGTAAAAAATGTTAACTAATAGATAAATATTTTGTCAATTTTAGGCGCATAATAACTATAACTACAATTACATACAACTACATATAGCTACAATTTGCTGGCGCTTTTATTTGTCCGTATGTCAGCTGTAGATATTCTGCCACGCTCAACCAACTGCTAATTAAGACTGGATTACAGACCGGACCCGTCCAGGTCTACTTACTGTTTACAACTGGATTTGAAGACAAAGGAAATAATGTGCCAAACAATCGCTTTAATTAACTGCAAATAGTTTCCTTCCCCTACTAATGTACCCAATGTTACTGAACAAATACTCACTTTATCATATTTTAGGGACAGTTTTGGAATGTAATTTGAAGTTTTGATTGTTATAATAAATTTAAAAGGTGTAGGTGCTTAAATGTACATGATATTAAGAGTATTACCACTCTATTTCGTCTTAAATGTAGTGAAGTATAACGCGTGAATATATAATTCAAATTTAACACTTAAAATTTTGAGAAAACTTCAAAACCAAAGGTTGCTCAGATATCTTGCCTATGTTAAGAGTCCATACAAACCCCACCAGCAAGTGATGCATCTGCTGGCCGTCGGACGAGTCACTGGTAAATTGGTAAGCGGTTATAGGTTCGACTCTATTTACATGGAACCTAAAATACTAGGTATGCAATGCATGCTGCTGTTGCAAAAAACTGAGCGAAGTGTTAAATTTTCGAACGACAATGATTAATTTTTTTATATTCAGACTTTTTTTGTTTGTTTTTTTTTTAAACCATCCTCACGCCACACGTTATCACTGTGGTAAGTTTGAAGGAAATCGGTTCAGGCGTTTAGGAGTATCTTAGGAATATATTAGGATGCGGACAAATGAAATACATGAGTCGCCTAAGGGCGCGTACACATAGAACGTCCGTTTTACTGGTAAGTTAAAACATATATGTTATTAGCGTATGTAGTTGTATGAGCGAGTTCACACAGAATACAGTATTCCGGATCCAGTACACATAGAACGTCCGTTTTACCGGTTCGTTTAAACGTATATGTTATTAGCGTATGTAGTTGTATGAGCGAGTTTACACAGAATACAGTATTCCGGATCCAGTACACATAGAACGTCCGTTTTACCGGTCCGTTTAAACGTATATGTTATTAGCGTATGTAGTTGTATGAGCGAGTTTACACAGAATATAGTATTCCGGATCCAGTACACATAGAACGTCCGTTTTACCGGTCCGTTTAAACGTATATGTTATTAGCGTATGTAGTTTTATGAGCGAGTTTACACAGAATACAGTATTCCGGATCCAGTGCACATAGAACGTCCGTTTCACCGGTCCGTTTAAACGTATATGTTATTAGCGTATGTAGTTGTATGAGCAAGTTTACACAGAATACAGTATTCCGGATCCAGTACATATAGAACGTCCGTTTTACCGGTCCGTTTAAACGTATATGTTATTAGCGTATGTAGTTGTATGAGCGAGTTTACACAGAATACAGTATTCCGGATCCAGTACACATAGAACGTCCGTTTTACCGGTCCGTTTAAACGTATATGTTATTAGCGTATGTAGTTGTATGAGCGAGTTTACACAGAATACAGTATTCCGGATCCAGTACAAATAGAACGTCCGTTTTACCGGTCCGTTTAAACGTATATGTTATTAGCGTATGTAGTTGTATGAGCGAGTTTACACAGAATACAGTATTCCGGATCCAGTACACATAGAACGTCCGTTTTACCGGTCCGTTTAAACGTATATGTTATTAGCGTATGTAGTTGTATGAGCGAGTTTACACAGAATACAGCATTTCGGATCCAGTAAAAAATCCCACACACAATCCGTTTTATCGGATCGAAACCGCGCGAGGCTTGGCACGGGGGTGCGTGGGGTGCAGTGTGCTGCATACAGCCGCCATTTGCCGGTCTGATTCCTAGAGTTGTGCACATGTCCAGTCATAATCATGGCAAGCAAGGCGTTTCAAAAATATATTAACCAAGAAGTCCAATTATGAAATAGTCGTCGGTCCTGTAAATGCTGTGTGAATAATACCTCCAGTAGCGACGGATCCGTTAAAATCGGTCCTGTAAATGCTGTGTGAATATTACCTCCAGTAGCGACGGATCAGTTAAAAAGGATCCTGTAACATCGGACGTTCTATGTGTACGCAACGTAACTCGCCTAAGATTAAGCTTCGCTCAATAAATGGAGAATGTGATAAATATGCCTCTCCCTTTATTAAATTATTTAAAATTGTTGAGATTGTATGCAAAAGTAAAAAATAAAGATAACTATATATATCGTTTCTTCTTTTTTTTAAAAACGTGGCTCCATCGTTCATTGATGATTTCAACTATGTCAAGGTAATGCTTGATTTTTCCCGCACAAAAGAACTAGTTACTCTGAACTAGTTCGCGGTGCGGGACAAGGAAACGTTGTTGTTGGGCGTGGTGACAAGGAAACGTTGTTTGGTATTGCAATTGAACGTTTGGGCCTGGATTTTTGCCCAGCGCCAGAGGTAACTTAAAAGGCTACCAGCGCTGCGCGCTCGCCAAAAATCCAAGAACCGTATGGATCGTTTAGTCTATAAGTTTGTACTCAATGACACCTAGTGTCTAACGTTCACAGTTTAAACATTGACAAAAATAAAAATTGGCATTTCAATGTCCACTTTTGGTAGAAGAACGTTTTTAGCCAAAGTAAAAAGCTGTATTACTTAATCAAATCTTAAGATAATTGTTAATTGCAGAGTATACCCATATGTCTTAATATTTTAATACCTATAATATTATACCATAAAACTATGCCAAGATCGTTGTCTCTGCCTACCGAGAAGTGAAGGAAAGAGGCGTGATTTATATGTGTTAAACTATTAATCTAAAATAATGTGAAAGATTATCAGAAATATTTATGAATTCAGAGTCAATAAACAAGTCTTATAACAACCCAATAATATCAATATCGAACGTTAATACGCCACGGTACAGTGCCTTTAGTTGTTTATTCAACTCGCAACGTCTGCGCTACTACCCGCAAATAACAGAAAGAGCAAGTCCTCGGGGCATCGCTTTAGCTTTTCAATTTCCCTTTCGGAATTATTCGTGCTAATCGAATACGACCGACAGGGTCTCGGGATGCGGTCGCAATGATTCATTCATGAGACTAATGTCGCAATCCCATTCAGTTATCGGCTATTATTGTGGTCAGTGCCACTTAAGTCGATGTCGAGATGGTGTGGATCTTTAGTAATAAAATAGATTAGCCAGATAAACGATCTCATAGCATTCGCTGTGGTACAAATGTTGTGTCTGACAAACGTTGTCAGATAATTCTTTTTTATAAAAATAATATAATGCCCTAATCTCAACGAACCTCCTTCTCAATGATAAAGTTAAGAGAAATTAACAAAATTTTCTACATAAATAAAGTGGAGATTCCTTGTTAGGCTTAGATTTATTCGAAGATAGAACATTGACTTTTTTTAGAATAAACAAACCGCGCTTTTCTATGTACTTTTTTATCATCAATAATCGCGTAAAAGACCCGTTTGTCTTAAGCTTATAATGCGCTTTTCTATGTCACCCACGGACTTCTGGGAGAAATAACTGTAAGTCACCCCTATTAACATTAAAAACATTATACATGATCTTTTTGCCCACATTTCCCCCAAATATAAAAATGTGATATTAATTGTCTTAAATTAAAAAATATATTTGTGAAGATTAGATAAAAAATTATGACCTAGAGAAACAGACGAAAACAGTATTGAACAGTATCTACTTACTTACACTGTGTTCTGTGTCTATTATCTATGGTCTCGTAATACTACGCTCGCTCGGTCAAAATATATTGACATAAATCTTTTTTATGAAGTCCATCCTGTTGTAATCAGATAGATCTGATTTGGAGATAGATTTTGTATTGGTGGGCATGATATTAAGGCGGTAAATGTTGCTTTATTTAAAAAGCTATGCAAAATAGCACATTAGTGTTAGTTTCACTACACATTGGATTTATTGTTACGAGTATAAATATTTACTTTATTGCTTTCGATTGTCGGCACTTCGTAGAACTTATGGCTTATGGTAATACATTTGAAATAAACTCACGGGTAAAGTTTAAATAAAAACAATTGTTGAACTACAAGTGAGTTTCTTTCAAAATGTATTGTTATAAAACGAACTGTTTACACGACCATGTGATTAATATAATCCTTTGTTTTTAAATCGGAGAACAGAATAAGAACATATGATACTCTTATTAGTCCATTGAAATGTTATATTTGGGTGTGCAAAAGTCAGAGGACGCTATTTTATTTTGTAGATATCAAGGAGTGTGAAGCTAAATCCAAGTTTGTGGGGTCCCAACCCTTATGGGCTTTCCGCCATCTTAAAAAAGGGTTGCAAATCGTTATCGCGCTCCATCGGGCAAACTATTCATCGCACAAACAAATTGCGACCACATTTTTGTCGCAAATTAAATTCTCTACGACTTTGTCATACCACTTTTTGTCGTAGAATTAAACAAAACAAAGTTATTAACAAAAAGAGATGAAAATTTGAGAACGAATTTCCTTTAAGGGGTTATATTTTTTCCTGATCATTTTACAGTAAAATTCATCAGAGCATGTTTGTAGATGAGTTTTCGAGAAATAATTTCCAATATTAATATTTCGAAATTTATTTATTTATAAGGGTTTTACAGCGCTCCGAAATTAACGACAACCTTGAAAAGTGGTTGCAAATCGTTATCGCGCTCTATCAGGCAAACTATTCACCGCACAAAAAATTTTCGATAACATTTTTGTTGCAAATTTTTGTCGTAGAATTAAACAAAACAAAGTTATTAACAAAAGTAGATGAAAATTTTCTATAAGGAATTCTAATTTTTTTTCTGATCATTTTACAGTAAAATTCAGCAGGGCATTTTTGTAGAGGAGTTTTCGAGGAACAATTTCCAATATTAATATTTCAATATTTATGTATTTATAAGGGATTTTAAGGGAAATTAACAGTATTCTCCTATACTCTTAAGTATTTACATAAAAATTAATGATTTGGGTGCAAAGGGGCCCTTCTTGCATATATCGGGCCCAAGCGACCTCACCTGCTAGTGGCGCACCTGCTGATTAACGGACGAGGTTCGTATATTACGGTACCCATGTGGTGGGGGTGCAAAGGGGCCCTTCTTGCATCTATCGGGCCCCAGCGACCTCACCTGCTAGTGGCGCACCTGCTGATTAACGGACGAGGTTCGTATATTACGGTACCCATGTGGTGGCTTCGGCCTCTACGTGGATACCAGGTGGTACAACAGTGTTGGTCCGGGGGGGTACCACCGTGCAGCTGTGCTAAAGCCCCCCAAGTAACCCAGCCCAGGCTGGGTTGCGTTAGGGGTTCAACAGCTGCACTGCCGGGCCCAGGGCGATGTATGATGCGGCAGGCAGGGGTCCAGTGGGGGCGAAGCGGAGTCTAGTGTGGGTGGTGTGGGTAGATTCGCCGGCCAGGGAGACTCTTAGCAACGGCGTTGCCGCGGCCGCCCGCAACATAGTCATGGGGCCCGCCTGGGACCAACCACCCCAGGAGGCTGCCCCACATGTTGCGCATAATCCTGATGTGGGGTCGCCGCTCCGGGTGGTAACCGGTGTGGGGTAGCGGCGGCCTTGCATCGGGGGGGTTTGGGAGCCCTTCCATCCGGCGGGTCGGCTCCGACCTAGCCACACAGTTCTAGACGAAGCTAGCCTCTGCACTTTGTCACTTACTGCCGCACCAAATGACGCCCTGTCTTCACGCTTCCCTATATCTCATCATGACAGTGCAACAAAGTTATAAACGGTACACAGCGGCCTCTAGAAACCCCACAAAGTCGATTCCTTTTGAGGTGGAGTTCGCGAATATCCGCGGACTCCATGCAAACCTCGATACCGTCCACCATCACCTAGAGACGGCACGGCCTTCTGTGATGTTCCTTACGGAGACACAGATACGCCGCCCTGACGACACGTCTTACCTCAGTTACCCGGGTTATGTCATTGAGGAACAATTCCGCGACAAAGCCGGAGTGTGCGTGTTCGTTAGGGCGGATGTCTGCTGCCGCCGGTTGCGCTGTCTAGAGAACCCCTCCTACTCCGTCCTTTGGCTGCACGTGGATCATGGCTCTATGAGCCAGATCTACGTGTGCATCTACCGCTCCCACACAGGGGACACTGGGACAACAAGGCTTTTCGAATACCTCAGCGAAATGGCTGACGATGCGCAGGTGCGGTTCCCGAACGCTGACCTGGTTTTCCTGGGGGACTTTAACGGTCATCACGTTGAGTGGCTGGAGTCCCTTAGGACCGATCATGCGGGATGATCCGCCCATGCATTCGCTCTCTCCCACGGGCTGACCCAGATGGTACAGGGGATCACCCGGATACCTGACAGGTCAGACCACACGCCCGCCTTGCTGGATCTACTGCTGACGAGTCGCTCAGCCGAGTACAGTGTGTCGGTACGCGCCCCACTGGGCACTTCCGACCA
Organism: Nudaria mundana; assembly: GCA_963556515.1. Lineage (NCBI taxonomy): Eukaryota > Metazoa > Arthropoda > Insecta > Lepidoptera > Erebidae > Nudaria > Nudaria mundana. Next base: position 14,947,300 of record OY748288.1, on the reverse strand, counting down.
CTGTGTGGTGCACGCCAGCTTCCAAGTGCCACCGCCTGCTCGTGCTGAGCAAATGACTCGACGACTATGGCACTACTCGTCGGCAGACTGGGACGGTCTCCGCGATTACTTTGCGTCCGTCCCGTGGAGCCAACGCTGCTTTGTAGGGAAGGCGCCTTCGGATAGCGCTGCTGCCGTTGCTGGCGAGATCAGTCTAGGGATAGAATATTATATCCCTTCCACTGATGTCGCCAACATCTGCAAAGCTCGCCCCTGGTTCGGGGGTGAATGTGCCGAGGCTGTCCAGAAAAAACAGTCGGCGTATCGCGCCTGAGTCAGGGCTCGGGCGGCACGTGACCCGAATGTGAACCGCCTCAAAGCAGCGTACAATAGGGCCACTAGGTTCAGCAAGAGGGCCTTCAAGAGAGCGGATGCCCAGCGCGTCGCGCGGCTTGGTCAGGAGCTCACATCCCACCCCAGGGGCAGCCGTGGATACTGGCAACTGGCCAAAGCCGTACAGTCAAATTTGCCACCACTGCGTTTTCCTGATGGATCACTGGCTCACAAAGCCCAAGAGAAGGCGGACATGCTCGCAGACCTCTTTGCGGCTAATTCCCGCGTCGATGACCGTGGCCTGCAGCCCCCCGCCATCGCCAACTGTGGCCACACTATGCCTGATATTGTTATCAGGCAATGTGATGTACGGGCAGTGCTGCGGTCGCTCGACACGCGGAAAGCCAGTGGCCCTGACGGCATTACGGTGGTGTTACGAAAATGTGCTGCTGAGTTGTCTCCAGTACTAACGCGTCTGTACCGCCTGTCATACTCTACAGGGCTCGTGCCGGAGGTCTGGAAAGAGGCGAACGTACAACCGATCCCCAAGAAAGGGGATCGCTCCGATCCAGGCAACTATCGACCCATAGCTGTCACCTCAGTAATTTGCAAGGTGCTTGAGCTCCTTATCAATAAGCAGCTCATGCGATACCTGGAGGATCACTCGCTAATCAATGATCGGCAATATGGCTTCAGGCCAAAACGATCAACGGGTGACCTCCTGGCATTCGTCACGCATGTATGGGGTGGGGCTATGGAAAAGTACGCTCGCTGTGGCTATTAGCGTGGCTATTAGCCTGGACATCGCCAAAGCTTTCGATAGGGTCTGGCATGCTTCGCTCCTTTCCAAGCTTCCGGCATATGGTCTACCTCCTCAACTGTGCAGCTGGATTGCCAGCTTTTTAAACGAGCGCCGAGTGCGGGTCCACTGCGATGGCCAGGCTTCTCGCTTCTTGCAAGTGAATACCGGGGTACCGCAGGGGTCCGTACTATCACCAACTCTCTTTCTTCTGCATATCAATGATATGCTATCCCTCGGGAACATTCATTGCTATGCAGATGACAGCACACTGCACGGGAGTTACTCGGTTCGCCCGACGGCGGGGCGATCTGAGATTGAGGAGGAGAGACGACGACTCGTGGCTGATCTCGACCGTAACCTCGACAGTATCTCCCAATGGGGTGCCGAGAACTTGGTCGAGTTCAATGCCCGCAAAACACAGGCGTGTGCATTTACAGCGAAAAAATCCCCTTTCCTTCCCCTACCCTCTCTTCAGAATGCATTATTACCAATGAAGGACAACCTTGATATCCTTGGCATAGACGTTCGTCGAGAGCTCAATAATAAAAACTACATCGAAAGATGTATAGGGCTAGCTTCGCGGAAACTAGGAATACTGAATAAGGTAAAGAGATTCTTTACACCGGACCAGAGGTGTCTGCTGTACAAGACGCAGATTAGACCCTGCGTCGAATACTGCTCTCACCTCTGGGACGGCTCCGCGAAGTATTTGCTGGACGCACTCGACGCAATGCAGCGACGCGCTGTTCGCATTATAGATTGTCCGGAGGTAACGGGAAGCCTTGAGCCACTAGCCCAGCGCCGAACAATTGCTTCCTTGGCCGCGTTCTACCGTATTTACCACGGTGAGTGTTCTGAAGAGCTCTTCAATCTGATCCCACCCTCTCCCTTCCGATCCCGAACAACGCGTGCCGGGCAGAGATGTCACTCTCGTACCGTGGAAACCGTCTTCGCGAGAACTGAGCGTTTTAAACGTTCGTTTCTCTGCCGAACGATGGTGGCTTGGAACGTCCTGCCCGCGCACGTGTTTCCTCCAATATATAACCCTGGGTTCTTTAAGCGAGCTTCTTTAAGTTGAGGGTCACTCTCTATAGTATTCCTGTGTACTGTGAGAGTTGTCCACAATCGCCAGACGTCGCCACAGCTTACCATCAGGCGGGTGGCGTCAATTTGTCGACCTAAATATAAAAAAAAAATATAAAAAAATCACACAGTATTCTCTCATTTTTTCATTATTGAAATAAAAAAACATTTTTTTTTGTTTAATTCCGCGGCTCAAGTACGCGGCTGCTATAACGTCCGTTGCAGGGCGTCTCTGGTTACAAGCAGAACGTATTTCCAGTGGCGCCCGGCGGACTTTCACCACCTCTGTGGTCTCTGCGGGGGTTTTGTCGGGATGAGAATCCCGCGTCGTTGGGGTAGGGTTTCATCCCGCGTCAGTCAAACAAAAAAAGTGTTGTTGTTACTATGCAACATCAATAATTACAATTTTTTTTTTATTTTATTAATGAAAAGATAGAAAAGACTGTGATCATAATTTTTTACGTAAATACGAGTACTTACGAGTATTAGAGAATACTGTTAATTTCGGAGCGCCGTAAAACCCTTATAAATAAATAAATATTGAAATTTTAATATTGGAAATTATTCCTCGAAAACTCCTCTACAAAAATGCTCTGGTGAATTTTACTGTAAAATGATCAGAAAAATAATAATAACCCCTTAAAAAAAATCAATTTCTTTTGTTAATAACTTTGTTATGTTTAATTCTACGACAAAAAGTTCTAGTACAAAGTTGTAGAGAATTTAATTTGCAACAAAAATGTTGTCGCAAATTTTTTGTGCGATGAATAGTTTGCCCGATAGAGCGCGATAACGATTTGCAACCCTTTTTCCAGGTTGTCGTTAGGCAGTGTTGTCGTCAATTTCGGAGCGCTGTAAAACCCTTATAAATCGAAAATAAATAATAAATAAATAAATAATAAATAAATAAATAATAAATAAATTAAATTAATAAAAAATTAAATAAATAATAAATAAATAAATATCGAAATGATAATATTGGAAATTAGTCCTCGAAAACTCATCTACAAACTTGCTCTGGTGAATTTTACTGTACTTAAAGGAAATTCGTTCTCAAATTTTATCTGTTTTTGTATAGTTTGCCTGATAGAGCGCGATAACGACTTGCAACCCTTTTTCAAGACCCCACAAACTTGGATATAGCTTAACATTACCGCTCCCCCCCCCCCCCCCCTTGATATCTAAAAAATAAAATAGCGTCCTCTGACTTTTTACACTTAGCCCCAAAAAATTTAACATTTCAATGGACTATATTCCGAAACTTGAGCACTGTTTGAATAAATAAGTACAATACTAGTACAGATAGGATTAAGTATTTTCTATTACAGACAAAGGCACCTCCTCCTCCTTCCTTCTGCTTATCAATGATATGCTATCCCTCGGTAGCATTCATTGCTATGCAGATGACAGCACATATGCATAGATGCTATAGTATTGTGTGCTGTGAGAGTGGCCCACAATCGCTAGACGTCGTCACGACTTACCACCAGGCGGGCGGCGTCAATTTGGCGAACCCAATATAAAAAAAATCAAAAAAAACCTCAGTTAACTCGTGGTGGCAATCTACTACGATTGCAAGAAGCAGTATATCCCGCTCAACAAAGAGCCAACTATAAAAAAAAATGCATTTGAATTGAATATGATTGACGTATACTATACACAAATACAAAGCCTTCTCTATACACATTATTCATAGATAGTTGAAGTTAGACATTGCGTTGCTCGAGTGTGAAGTCGGTGCATCGCGATACGGCGTCGCCGTCGCTCGGAACAAATGATGAGGCGCGAGGTAGTATTGTCGCAGCATTAATGAGCGCAGGCCAGCCGGGACAGCCGTGCGGAAGAGGAAAATTAAACTCCTGGGCCCCGGGCTGGCGTTTATTACTCCACACCCGATTACTCCGCCCGCAGTTTCTGAATGCAGTTCTAAAGTCCCACTAGTGAAAGAGCCGTTATTCAAACATTGGAATTAGAAACTGCGATAATTAGTGCACAACCATAATAATGGAACACTGCTGTTTTATTTTAAAGCTAGTGGACGCCCGCGGCTTCACCCTCATGGAATAGTTCTTAATTCTCAATTTCCATAGGAACATTTTCCTGAGATAAAAGTAGCCTTACTACCACTGGCTGATGTTATAAGGACTACTTAACTAACTTACTCCTTATAACATCAGCCAGTTAAAGTCCTATTAAAAACATACCGGCCGTTGCAGAGATTAGTCGGAAAAAAATAGAAAGACAAAGATATGGATACAAAATTGAAATGTCGGTTTGTAATCACACAAACAGACATTTCAAATTTGAATGTCTGTATCGATTCGTGTTTCATTTACACAAAATACGCGTCGTTTACAGAGTTTGTATAAAGACGAAGTTTGTCTCTTATTTGTTTTTCATTTTATTCTTCATTCGAAACAGTGGTAGAAACATAACGTCCGTGGGGTATTGCTTTAAGATTTCAATTTCCTTTCCGGAATTACTTGTACTCTAATCGAACACGCGTCAGGGGACCAGAGGGGTGGCGGAGAAGCATCGCAACCGCAAATTACTCCGACACTCTGTGTGCGAATGTTTAAAATGTAATACAAAGATATTTACAACGTCGCGCGTTGCGCTGTTAAGGGTTAATGTCTAATGACCTTTAATTATTTATTTTCGCTACATAAAATAGACTTATTTGTTACTCAGATTGCACCTCTAAATGTGGTGCAAATGGTTCAAAGTGCCCGTAAAAGGCAATGAACCAAAAAAAAATCCGTCAAAATGTGGGTAAGTGTAAAGGTACGGGCAAACTCGTCCTTCACAAGCGACGTATAACACGCATTATCACACCTGAACCGGATCTGGACTATACAATTTGTATAGTTACAAACACACTGATCATTCACCACGCTGTCTTACGCATCACCGCGCCAGATTTGCGTGTTCCCATACTATCCCACGCGTACGACATTGTCACACACGTTTAAAGTGTCATAGCGCGTAGATAACGTAACCGTTAGACGTCGTAAGACTTAGGACCAGTGTATCGCTGTTTCCCACGTTCGCGTGGCATACAGTGTGTTTCTAGCTTTATAAACACCTCTGTCTACCCCTTCGGGGATATCTACGGGATTCTGTTAGTATGTATATTATTATCATAATATTTGTACGTCGAAAAACTAAGAAGGCTGTAAAAGTAGGTAGACCCATGAAGACATAGATGGAATGCGTGAAAGACTATATAACAAGGAAATGAAAGACTGAGAAAATGACGTCTAATAGGGATGTGTAGAAGAAGTGGTGCATTAACAAACCTTAACCAACAACATTGTAGTAGAAAAAGAATGATCAACGAACAGAAACCTTAAATGTAACTTAATTTCAACTAATGCAACTTAATTGAGAGGTGATTGATCCATAATAAGTTTATATGCATGACAACATCAGTAAGTTATGGCGGTGCGAACGGAGGCGGGTGACAGCACACTGCTGATTGTAAAGCGCTCACAGACGGAGCCTATTCGATTTCACGGCTCGTCGCGTCGGATATTTATAGTCATCGGTGCAGTTGTACGACACGGTGGCGGCGGCGGCGCCTACTGAACCGCGCTGAAAAATTCTCCATTCCCGAAAGCATTCTGAATACATACATACAGTAACGCTTCTTTACCATTGGGGTAGACTGAGACTATGGAATTAAACTTCCTACGATCAGAGCATTTCTTTCGGTTCATTCACTTTCATAACTGTTTTCTTGGACACTTTTGTTAAAACATTTCCGATTTGGTCAAAGATCATTCGCTTAAGCGAGACCTTTACATCCTGTCCATCAGAGCTAGTGTTATGTAGGTATCTGTTTTGTCAATTTGTTTTCATCTATCCTTTTTACGTACCCAAACCTAAGCATATATTTTTCTATCTTAGTCACTACATCTTCTGACAAACGTTCCCGATTCACGCTGTTCCTCAATGTGAAAAAATCTGTTTAAAAAACCCGTAGTCATGTCGACGGGACGCAGTTTACAATTGTTACTTGAATATTCTAGTAACAAAGTACACGACACCTTGTCTAGTTAATAAAAAGCGATGTAGAGACGATTTATCACCTGAATATACACACGATAAATCCTCAAGAGTTTCCTTTTAAACGTGTGGCCTGCTTGAGCTAGTATGAAAACAAGCACAGGATTTACATATCAAGACATGTAATAAAATTGTATGAGTTCGATGTCTGTACATCGAAGATATAATAGAGAAACTGTTTTAGGGGGCTTTGTGAAGGTAATAGAACCCAAAACAATGGTTTTTAGAATTTATGTCTGTTTGTCTGAAAGTTTGAAAACGCTAATCTCAGAAACGGCTCAGTAATGCGTTGTGGTTTATTCAACTTAACATTTAAGGTTTTATTTCAATCGGTTCATAAATAAAAAAGTTATGTTGATCTAAAGTAACACACAGGTGGAACTGCGGGCAACAGCTATACATATTGTTGCTGGCCTCCTCTGAAAACCAGCGCTGGCAAATGTGGGTCTGCCCACGTCAGCATAAGCTGAGAGGAGACCAAATTCCACGCCGTTCTAGCATACAACCGACGGTTTTTTTTACTTTTACTTTCTCCCTGTTTATACTCGTATGTTTAGTTATTTAAGATGCTTATAATCACCATATCTGTGTTTGCGAATTAAACATATTTTCTTTCTTTCTTTCTTTACATAATAAATCAGTAACTGGTGATCAATAAAACCTTAAAACGCAGGCGGAACTGCAGGCAACAGCTAGTCTGAAATATACATACACTGGTGATTTTAGAATTGTAATTTCAGTATTCTGGACCATTTTGATAAATCAAAAACAATTTTAAGATTTCATTTTTTTTAATAAGTACCGTTATTATATTATGTAGTTACTTATATTCCCGTGGCTCTGCGTGGAATAGAATTTATACCAGGAATATGTTTCCATGGGAATTGGGAACGAGTAAACTATACCTGCTACGAGGGCGAAGTCGTGGACGTCAGCTAATATTAAAATAAAATTATTTCTCTCTAAGCCACTTATGAAAACGATAACGTCGAACCCCACTATCGAATAAAGTTCACGGAGTTAATTCGCGGTCAGTCGCCCTCACCCGAACGGGTTAACTATCAACCTCAAGTGGTATTTGCCGATGAAATTTACCAGCTAGAATGTACAAAAGCTGCCAATAGCCAGAAGTGAATAGACTATAAAGTCACTTTCAGTGAAAAGCGTAAATTGTACGGTGGTAACTCAATAATAAAGGAGATAGGTAATTGGTACAGTGCCAACTAGTTGGATATCTTTGTGTTAATACGATTGTCTCGAAGATAATGCAGTTTACGGAGCAATCTTAACCGTGTCCTGTCTGATTAGGGTTACTTTTCACGTTGCATTAACATTAATTAGCACTGTTTACACTTTAGGAATGTAAGACACAGATAGACAGACACATAACACGCCTATATCCCCGAATGGGTAGGTAGAGGTGCCAGTATTCTTGGCCCCACGTAATAGGGGGCAAGCCTATTGCCGTCACCGGGCACACATATAACGGGTTATGTCCAAAATGGCCAATTGAATTGAATGAAAAGTAGCAGCTATATTGTAATTTTGACAACAAATTTGAAACCCGTTGCCTTGCGATGAAATTTTGATGAAAGGCAACAAAATCTTACGGGCCAGTCACTATGGCACAGCCAATTTAAGTCCTGGGCGTCTCGGACTCGTGAAAAAAACTGGTCTTACGGGAATGGTCTTATTAGGCCAAGAGATAAATAATTAAGTCCAGTAAACTAATTTGACTTGAGACAATGTGAACCCTTGTTTGTGTAAGTAATTTGGTAAAAATGGTGATGTGGAAAGACTGAATCATGATTGGATCCTCGGGCCTTATCTTCAGATTGTACACCCAGGTCATTCTCATCTACACACGTTGCATCTACACACAACAAACGGACGAGTAAGTAAGCTCGCCCCCTATTGCGTAGGATCAACAAAGAGTCAAATAAAACGCCTCTCCTTCGGGGATAAAAACTTAATTTTGCGTGTGTATAAATATGATGACCAGATTTCAACAAAATACAAAAATAGCATGCTCAGAGACACGTTCGAAAATTGTCGAACAAATTCAAATTCAAACCTATCGACCAGACGGTAGGTGTATGTTTAGCTAGTGCAAATTGTCGACAGTTGCAATGCGTGGCAGTGAATACGAGGTTGGAATCTCTGTGCAGTGTTTACTCGTGTCGAGAGAATATATGTTTAGTCACGTGATTACCGACCAGCTTGGGTTAATCATTCTCTTTATGGTCCTCGTCAAACACAATCCTGGGAAACCGACGACGCGATGTTCAGATCTCATTTAGCATTCATTGGTTAACGAGTCTCTGCTTAGTGCCTATAAATACAAATGATACTATTACAGTTCGGGTATATGACTGTACGTATTGCAGTACAAAATTGAGTAGATGGTACGTAAAATGCTATTTTGATTAATGGAAGCGTCATCAAACTTTGTAAAGTGTATTTATAGTTATAGGTAGTACCTAAATGAAAGAAGGTTTAAGTTGCAACACTTTATAATTTTAACAACCGAACATAATAGAAACCGCTGCTTTCTTTTAATTTTGTATCAGAATTACAATGATCGATCATTTTTCAAATCATAGTAACATTATTTAAATTATTTGTCTATGGCTTTACCACAGGCTTTACCATTGATCAGCAATAAGCCACGATACAAAAATGAACGTATTTTGCAAACCAGCAGCATTTCTTATGTCGACCGTTCCTGCAGTTTACCTTAATATTCGTGATCAGGTGATCACATACTGACCACACCCCATAATCAAGGGATGTCCAAGAAAATTTATTAGTAATCATCTGAAATATGCAAATAACCAACCAATTGTCATATCCACTTCAAAGTTTACGACAGTTTAACAAAAATCCATTCGCTTAATACTATTAAAAGTAGGTAATAAAATAGCGAAAGCAATGAAATGAAAGTGAACGCAACGTAATTCTGAGCGGTACAATAATCAAGAAAATTTATTGCTACGAGTACCTTCGAGACAATAATAAGAGTCGTCGACTCACTTACATCCCGATTAAATTATCATTGCAAAGCCAGTCTTTCTACATAAAGTTATTTCTCGTTCATCGTTTCTACAGAATTATGGCGAGCGTTTTATTATTGTAATATCAAGTTATACCGTATACTTAGCTATTATTAAATATACAGTCTGCGGGAGTTAATTAAATCATTCTTTTACAACTAAATTACGTGGTATTTTGCTTATAATATGATGCATTTGGAAGTTTGTGAAGATCTTTGGAAGTTTTGAAATATTTTACAATGTTTGAACCGTTTGGGCTGAGACACTTGGGTCATGGGTCCGAGCACTCGCCACCTTTATAAAGACATTGCTAAGCGCCTAATCGATACTTGTCAGGACCAAAGAATAAGTATCGCCATCCAACGTGGCATTTCAGCCAGCATTCTGGGAAGGGAACCTTCCCAGTCGGCAATGACGCGTAGGATTTTATAAACGATTTGACAAAGTCAGGTAGGTATTGTAAATATTGTTGGTACACAATTATGTACTAGCGGACGCCCGCGGCTTCGCCCGTTTGACAAATTGTAGATACAAAAACCTGTTCGAGAACCACTCTATCCATTGATGAAAACCGCATCAAAATCCGTCGCGTAGTTTTAAAGATACGCATACATACGGAACGGGCGACTTCGTTTTATACTATGTTATTATATTGTAAATAATGTGCTAATATTAGTTCTAACCTTTACAATATAAATGACCAAAAAATGTGTTTGGCTGGATTTAAACAAGAGTCAGTTTTCTTTGAGGGGGAAAAGCACCAGCTGAGCTACTAAGGTCTTGAAATTGCGATCCGTAGAAGATCTCTGTGGTTTCATTTTCGTTTATTTTTTGATTTTGTGCGTGATTATATGTACCATATATGTACATAGAACATGGCCCGTGTTACATTATCTCTGTATTAAGTACCTACATAGAAAATTTCCCGGATACCTAGGCTACTTTTATCCCGCTTATGTGATAGAAAAATAAATAGAGAAGAAATAGAATTTCAAACTAAGTTATCATTGCGAGCGGAGCCGATTATACCCGCTCTATCTATTTATTTATTTTTAAATCAAGCTTTTATCATCATAATATTGCATTGTCATACGACTTACATACGCGAGCAAGGTTTCAGCGCAATTGGAAACCGGTAAGTGAGTTAAATTTAATTTGCAAGAGTTGATTACACACGGATATCGGAACAGTTGAAAGTAAATAAAAGCTTGTAAAATACCTACACTCAGAATGTGACTACAATTCTTTATAATGTTTTTATGTACTTAAAATCTGTAAATACATCAGTAGGTCGTCAAGTTGAGGGCCACTCTCTATAGTATTGTATGCTGTGAGAGTGGCCCACAATCGCTAGACGTCGTCACGACTTACCACCAGGTGGGCGGCGTCAAAAAAAAAAAAAATAGGTACGGAGCCCCCGTCATTCTCACGTGCATTCGGTGGACGTTTTATCAAATGGAGACTCTGGAAAATATTGTATAGTCTGTGTGTTAAGTAGTTTAGGTTTTCTTTATTGCCGAAGGCGAGCGGAGCTCTCAACGGGTGACTCAAATTATTTTTCAAACGATTTATGTTAAATTGTTTTTCGGCGAATACTCGGCTGATTTCGGATTTTCTTGCACTCATCAAAAGCTTACAGAATTACCCAGGTTATTACGATGCCAGAATTGAATTTAAACTCGCTTCGCTCAAATATAGGCTGCAGCGTAACGGTACGTTTCGCGACTGCGGCGACCTTGTACAGTGGTAATAGGTACTACGCATAGGAACACAAAGCAACCATTTCGAACCTACGCTGAGGACTAATAAAGATATCGGAGAATTTTTACGCGTCTTTACTGTTATAGCAATTCAAGTCGTGTCGTTTGCATTCATTGTATTCAATCAATCAATGGTCGAAGTCAATTGCAAAATTACTACAACATAAAATACTAACATAAAATCATTTTAATTCAAAACGTAACGAAGCTGTTAGGTACGTATCCTAAGTGTTGCTGGAAATAAATTATTTTAATATTTTAGCCGGAGCAAAATAATGTTGTTAGCCTTTCCGGCGAGATTACCAACTAATAACATTACAAAACAAGCTGTTTGCGGGTAAATTATGCATACACTCTCGGATCATTACCGTGGCGCCGCTTGCCTCGGGGTTGGAAATCTTACAATTGCCCTCTGAACAACGAATCATTCACAGATTTTTAATACACAGACTGCTGCTTTCAAAAACATTAATTAATATAATATTTGAAATTTGAGTGTATTTTGCTATCGAATTTTGATACTTTTTTTTTAATTCCGGCCGCTCTCACGTCTGTTGACGGGCGTCTCTGGTACTCACGCAGAAGGTATTTCCAGTGGCGCCCGGCGAACTTTGACCGCCTGTGTGGTCTCTTCGGGGGTTTGATCGGGACGATAATCCCGCGTCGCTGGGGGAATTTATCTATTATTTTTTCTTTTAATTTATGTTTTATTTTTATGGGATTATATTGGATTTCTTTTTTTGTATATGAGATTTTATTGAATTATTATTTTTACTGACTTAATTATTATTTTCATTATGTTTATGTTGTTATTCAATCGTTGTTTTAGATTAAAAAGTATTGTTTTGCTGAAGTAATATTAGGAATAATTCAGATTATTGTTCTTTATGATTGTTTGTAGTAGGTACTTGCCTGTGTGAAATTTTGAAATATGTCTAGTAATGTTGCTGCACTGTCGCATTGGAATTTTTTCTGTAATGACTGTTGCATCTAAGAAATAAATAAATAAAATAAATAAATAAATAAAAATAATTATAAATTTATTTATATTTAAATCGTTTATAAAGAAATGAATTGAATACAATTCAGGTGAGTAGATACACCTTGTTATTATGGTTAATATTTATTTTTAAGAAAGTTTTATATCATTTATTTACAATAAGAATTACAATTAAAACAAACAAAATATTTAACTAGTAATTGAGTAATTATAACTCTTTCAGTGTGTACCTTAACTAAATAAAAAGTACCCTTCTTTGGATTTAAGGCTGGCTGACTTGAAAGAAGACACAGGTACAGGGTTTACACTTCAATGTTACTTGAACAAATTAGTGTCACAATATAAGTAGGTAGTCAATTATGTGAGGTAAAGAGGCGTTCGAGCCACAAGCAACCTCCTCAGGGAGTACCCGGATAAGCGTAATTTTTTCCAGACTGCGGGTAAACATCCGAGAGATTATGTCCTCGGAGACGATGCTAAGACATACCTACGCTTAACAATATGTTATTTAGAAAATAAATTACTTTATTGTTACACTAGTAGACGCCTGCAGCTTTTTCCGCTGACAAATTATACATAACCTTCCTCGAGAACCACTCTACCTATTGGTCTCGCATCAAAATCCGTTGCGTTTTAAAGATCTAAGCATACATAGGGACAGCCAGCGGGAAGCAACTTTGTTTTATACTATGTTAAGATTCGTAATCAATTATATTATTCTAAAAAAAAGTCAACAATTTCGAAGGGTAGAAGCCTTATAGATGCTTTGCGGTTTGACTTTTGTCGGTATAATTGTCATTGTAAGTTCATTTGTATGTTATGATTAAATAAATAAATATGCTAAGACTACGCAGTCATTACCATGTGTAGTAGAAATGTTGGTACTATTATTACTCGTATTATCATAGTATCGTAGTATAATTGAATTTACGTGATAGACACATTTTAGAACACAATAACGGAGATTTACGTGACAAACTGCTGCTGAAATGATTCTGAATTCGGTATAATATTATAGAGGCTTAATACGAATAATTTGCATTGGTATCGTTTGCCGTTTCACTCAGAAATGTTAAGATAAAAGCGAGAGAAATCCTCGGTAGAGCTCAAAACTCTTCGAGCGCAGCGGCGAACCGTCTTTGCTCGCCGGGCGGTAATAAAAACGGCTTAAATAGGATTTTAACCGCGAGCTCCTCGCCTTAATTAAATTGGATTTGTGAATGAAAGAAATGTACGTGAAAAATTCGTGTCGATTATGTCAGTAGAATGAGTTTTAAAATCCGGTTTAGTAAGTATATTAAGAACACAGATTATATTTTCAGTTGTTTCAATATGAATACGTACTTTTTAAATGAAGAATAGTTACAAAATGAGTAAATACTTACAAATCTGCCAACAACTTCCACTTCGCAAAGGCATGTGACAGGAAGGAACAGCTCTGAGCCTTCACGCACCGACGCTCCATGTAACAGGAGGCATGCTCATGTCTTTCTTTGAAACAGATATAATTATATACGCATCAGCACATATACGAGTGAATAAGTTCGCATAAATTATCTTCCAAAAGGGGTCACGTTTTTGACTCTCTATTTTTAGTGGCATTCTCCAGATTGTATTATGAAAGTAACTTCGGTAAGTATTAATGCGTTTTGGTAACTTAAGTTGTTTAATAAAAAAATTGTGATCAGTCAAATTTTAAATGCATAAAGATTTAACAATGACATGAGTGATAGAATTTAAGAATTAAGACTGACTCGGCGGCTGCGTAGTCGGTTGAAGTAGGTACCCAACCTACTAGGTACTTCTTCCTCAAGAGTTCTCGGTGCAGTGTGTATATAATGAGTGGTCACCCATTTGGTTAAATAGTGGACCTGAAGAATACCAAAAATATTATTTGAGCTTTTACCCAGATTCCCCTTCCCCAATTTGTTAAGTCCGTGGCCCAGGGTCATAGCCGCTCATGCGTCCGTTTGCCGGGCGCCTCAGTTGCGCAGTCAAAAGTATTCCTAGTGGCGCACGGAGGCTAATCTAAAAAAGCTCACATTGAAACAAAAAAGTTTTAAATCACGGAACACTGGAGATTGGATAAAAGTATAGCAGCTAGTCCAGAACGCACATACAGACAGACGGACGAAAACAAAATAATAATTGTCCAGTTTCGAATCTCTCTCGCCATCCAACATCAAAGTTGGCGAGGTATAATTGTACGGCGCGCGGAGGTCAAGGTCACGGCGGGTGTTGCTAAAGTCGTGGGTCGGATACGGTGGCTGGGACTGGAGGTGGCCCTGCACAAATCCGAGGCTCTGTGTTTTCACGCGCCTCGACGAGGTCCACCTCCAGGATCCAGCATAACTATAGGAAGCGTTACCATCGGCATCGAGCCCTCAATAAAGTACTTGGGGGCTCGTACTCGATAGCCGATGGAACTTCGAACAATATTTCCGAAGCTTGATCCCCAAAGTGACGAAGGCATCGGTCGCGCTTTCGCGGCTGATGCCCAACTTAAAAGGACCGAACGCTCCCTGCAGAAGAGTGTACCTGGGGATCGTGTCCATACGGGAACGGCCAACAACGTGTCTATTTTAAATAGACCGTAGAAGACAAAATAATAAGGGGGTACCGCACGATCTTCGTAGAGGCTGTCTTTTAGCGGGAACCCCTCCATGGGACCTGGAAGCGAGAGCCGTTGCGTCATTGTTTCAATGGCTCAAGGAGGCGCTGGAGCGGGACCACAGGGGGCAAAGATATAATTGTATAAAAAGAACTTGCATTATAACTTTGTATTTAAATATTTAAAAAAATATGTAGACACTTCGTTCGCTTGGTCAATTACTTGTTCTATTTATTATAAAGTTTTTAGATATAATTGCAGACCAGAGATTATTAAAGGTAGCTAGGTTTTAATTATCAACGTCTTTCAACCGTAGAAAATTACCTTCATACTTGTAAAACAGAATATCTAAGCGATTTAAAACCGGCCGCTATTAAATGTACATATTCTTTTATCGACATTCAGCGAACTGGTGGCAAATTTAATTAATAGATAGTGGTTCAGTATTGAATAACATTATCCCTCAATTAACATTTGGGGGAGATTTTTAAACTGGCTGTTGAGAAGGACTGGTGTAGGCAATAAAACGGCTCGTCCCTTATCCGTCATTCAGCCCTTGGAGATTTCTTCTGGAGGAATAATTCACGTTGATCATCCTGTAAGGGGAACGTAACTACCTCAATGAAACTTCAAGCTTTTCGTTCTTGTCTTAACTTTAAGTAATAAATTGGTTTAGGTACGAAGCAATATTCAAAGGAAGCACTGAGGTTTTAAATTTTCAAAAAACTATATATTACATTTTAATCTACTGCTATGCATTTGTCCTTCTCATTTTTATAAAACAGTACAGTTATTTTAATATGATGAGGTGGGATATAATTATTTTCCCCCTGCACAGTGAAGTACATGTACAATTGTACATTGTAAAAACATCTGGAAATTTATACGGGAATGCCATATAATAACTACGATTAACACCTAAGCTTGTGCTATGGCACAGAATAGGGAATAGTACTTACATACAGAACTTGCACACTTTTGTTTACAGAGAATATCATTCGAACGTTATGGTTGTCCAGTAAAGTAAAATATATACCAGCATAATTTGACCAATAATTATGACGTTATTGCCTCAATATCAAGTCTATGGTCAATGCCGTGTCACAAAAAAGAGACAACCCTTACTGATTTACAACTTAAGTTATCGCTGACGTCACGTATTTTTTGCGGTTGTTAGGCGAGTGACATAGGCCTGGCTATAGTATCTAAACACATACTTATACATGTATATTTCTAAACACATACTTACATAATAATACATAGAAAACACTAACACTCTGAAACAAATATTTGTGGTACACACAAATATTTGATTCGACCCGGGGATCGTACCCGAGACTTTGGCGTCGTAAGTGGATTTACTACCAACCACGCCACCGAAGCAAATATAGAACATTCACACTTAACCGCAACCACTAAACATACATACATACATATTGTCACGCCTCGTTCCCATGGGGATAGGTAGATTCCACTTGCTACGATATATATACGCTATATAGCTACGTTATATTATATGTATATAGTTATAAAAGTGGAAGAACCGAAAGAAGTATGCCGTGATCGTTGGATCGTAGGATCGAGCATGCACGAGCACGCTCTCCGGTTATGGGTACTCTTGACCTGGCCTTTGGTCAAAACATCTCCGATTTGGTCGAAGTACATTCGCCTAGGTCTACCCTTATCTGCCTGTCCGTTCAAGCCAGCCTTATGTATCTGTTTCGTCACTCTTCTTTTAGCTAAACATGTAGTCCAATTGATAAAAAAAATCCCTTCCCACTCCCCTAGCATTCAACCCGAGTCAGAAAGAACAAACACATTATTTATCTAAAGTGGCTAATGTTTATGTTGCATTCCCAAAGAGATATTAACCAAAGCTAGTCAAGGAGTGGCCGAAAGTTTACTAACGAGGGCGAGTATTTAACATTCCGAGAGCCGTCGCGAGCCCCAAGCGACCGTCTTGTTAAGAAAAAAGGCTCCCTTTACGTCACATTGCTCGTAAAACATGCCCGCCGCTTGCTTTCCCTATTCTTTGAAATGGGTAACATTTTTATTTCGCTGTATACGAGAGTTAATGCGAATATGGTGTTGGATATGTTTAATGGTTTAAAACCTCATCGATTTTAAACGAGACGTCAAATTAATAAAATTGATGTGTTTCCTTGTAATTTAAAATTAACATTTTTCACTTGCTTTTCACTAATTACATTGAAGTTACATTCAGTACTTACATGAAAAATCAATTTTTAGAATAGTTGTCTCTGTTTCTTTCGGCTAATCTCTGAAAGAACTAGACCGATTTGAACAGGACAGAAAGCTGATTTTATAAGGAGTAACTAAGGCTACTTTGTTCCCCGGGAATGTGTTCCCATGGGAATTGGGGACTAGAATACTATTTCACGCCTACGAAACTTTGGGCTGATGCCAACCACTGGGGGGTAACAGACGTGATATACCATTTAGTAATTATTAGTAGAGACAAAGGGAGCATGTTATCGTAGGCCCATAAAAGGGTGTATGGTATATGGAGGACATAGAGCTTCACTAATTCCTCTTTACGACGTTCGATGGGTCGAATCGATTCAACTATATCTTCATTTGCAAACGTTTTTCGCTTTGTTATAATCAAATAGATTACCCATACATAACTGCATATTAACAAACTCTAAATTAAATACCTCAAAAGCACATTTAAAAGACTAGTAACTACTATTTTATTGAATGTGGCATTTGGTTTATACCTATCTACCCAATGATATTTTATGTAATTATAAAACCGTCATTGTATATATATAAACCGTCATATTGTAAAATAAATAAAAAATAACTACATAAATGAATTACATACTATTTGTCTATCTATGTCCAAATTAAATTGTTGGCTAAATGACGTATAAATATTCATTTATAACTAAAACCTACGGTTACTGTCAAAAAATATTGCCACACTTTCTTTTAAACACATTTAAAAAGAAAATTCGACAATATTTTGAGGAGGTCGGAAAAGCAATTAATCATTCTAAGTTTTTATGAAGTAAAGTTTGGAAGACATCATTGTTCTATTACCTACTAGTGTTGTTCTTTTGTTGTTTCCCAAAATGCCAGTATATCATGACGTGCACATAATAATAGACACGGATAAACGGTATTCTATACAGTATGCTAATAATAAAATATTTCTATGTGGGAAATGATTGAATACAGACCGAGTTTTGATAATAGCTCTAAATAATAGACGTGACGAAGCGCGTTTATATTGAAGTAAATCTTATTAGGACCGCTTAAGCGCCGCGATAATATCATATTGTTTTGGAACTCACCATCCGAGATTCCTCCCTTACTCTTATGCTCGGAAGGGTTCCATCCTCGGGGACAACCGAACTTGTGAATAGTCATAGCATTATCACAAACCGACTTATCAAACTGAGCAGCATCATAAATACGTAATACCTCTCATTTCAAGATAACAATCATTTACGAAGGTTTCAGAATCACTGCTCACTTGTATCGGTATTGTTTGTAACAAAATAATAATTCATTGACTGTAATATAAGCACATCATTTGTGTGGGTATTTAAGGTTTGCCGGGTGTTATTGGAAATAGCTTTCTCGATGTAATTGTTGTGTTGATTTCCCTTGAGAGACAAAGGTTTCCCGATCCGTCTAAGACGATACCGGTAGTGCAACTCACGTGGATCAATTATTGTTTCATCGTAAATAAATCTTCACTGTACTTACTAAATGTGGGTAATTGCTGAGGTGCCGGTTTAAGGCTCACATTTCTATCTTTTAACTAAAGGAACGAGTACTTACAAGGTTATACCTATTCATTCATATACTCAATAACACAAATCAAAGAATTTCTCCTGATTGATAACGGGTAATGTATATCTATGCTAATTTTGTAAAAAGAGTAGCATTTTGGTAAATTGTCGACTAGTTGCTGTGTGATTCAATTCAATAAAAATAACATATTAAAATGTAATATAATTTCCATGGAAAACTAAAATTTAAAAATACGTCTACCTGCCTACACTGTTAAAAATTCTGTAACTTGAGGTTAGGGCAACGAAAGTTGCCCAAGAATTATGTAAAAAATTTTAACAGTGTAATTACTTTGCTATAGGTGTATACTTATGTGCGTCATAGATCATATAGAAAGTGTATATATTGAATGATTGTACACATTATTCCGCGTCAAAAAGTATAACAAACTGTTGTTAATTCCGCCTAATATCCTCAACAACCTTTACGCGGCTGTCACAGAGGGGTCCGATATAAAGATGATGGATATCCTCCATATAAAATGAATAAGCTTTATGTATGAGGCTAGCTGTACAGTAATATGTTTACTTGTGACTTAGAAACGTTTCAAATATTTTCCATAATCATGTATTACTAGTTGATAACTCGGTTCTGCCCGCGGGATTTTAGTTTTCTCGTTACCGGTTCCGTTACTTGTTACCGGTTCCCGTGGGAACACATTACCGGGATAAATAGTAGCCTATGTTACTCAGGGATAATGTAGCTACATATCAGTGAAAGTTTATTTTAAATTTGTACAGTAGATTGACAAGTGTATTCAATTTAAACAAACAAACAATCAAATCTTATCTCCTGATTATATTAGTAGGTATACATAACTCCGTCGTTTTTAGTTTGTTTGATAACTTCAATCTTAGAAACTACTGATTTTATTTTAACATTATTTAAAGGAATAGAATTTTAAAAATAAAACAGATTACTTTCTAACTTACAGTACCTATACGGTCTGGGGCGGGGCCCCAAGTGATTAAATACTACGTCCTCGCCGTCCGCCCTGGACCCCAACTTGACCACGGTAACGCAGTGGCAAGTTGGGTGACCGAACGTATTTAGTCTGAACTTGCGATTGGCCAATTTTTGCGATTATGAATAACCTCGAAGAGACCTCCGGTCCCGACACTGCCCTTTCCCGGGCAGTGTCAACCGACGAAACTATGCACGAACAACTGATTCCGATGCCTATCGATTTGGGGGCTCGCGCCGCGCTGCCTAGTCGCAGCGCGATGTCGACGCCCCAAGGAACTGATGCTGCTGGGACTGACGATGGGTCAGCTCCCAGCAGTGTGAAGAAGAAGGTCCGCTCGTCTGCGACGAAGAAGAGGACCCTCGAGGAGAAGGGGGGGCCGCTGCGCGACCGTAGCACCAGCTGCTCCGGGTGGGGGTCCCTCCTCTCCAGCGATTCAGAGGAGGAGGTGCCGGTCAAGACGGTGCGTACGCGTCTCGACGCATACAGAAGGCGGCCGCCAACTCCTCCTCCGTCCTCGGTCCAACTGTCCCAGCGAAATCAGTGGGCCGCCCGCGGCTTCCAGGAAGCAATTGGATGACCTGTGGCGGGAGGTCGCTGACTTGACCAAGGTGGTCAAGGCGCCTCCCGGTCCCATGCTGCCGCCTCCTCCTCCGACGGCTGGACCAACGCTGAAGACGGCGCCACCCACGGCGCCCACCACGGCGCCCGCCAAGGCGCCCACCACGGCACCAACCACGGCGTCCATCAAGGCGCCCACCACGGTGCCCCCCATGGCGCCCACCACGGCGCCCGGATCGCCGCCACAGCCTGTGCCGACTATGGTACAGGTCCTGACGGCGATCGAGAGGCGCCTCGCGGTCCTGGAGGACTGGGCGTACCGCCCTCCGCTAGCACGTCCCGCGTTCTCATACGCGGCGGCTGTTGGCGGTTCTCCCGCTCCAGGACCAAGCGGCACACCTGCTGTCCGCCGCCCCGCTCCGCCCCAGTCCGCACCAGCGTACTGGTTGCCGGCCGAGACCGCGGCCCAGGCGCGGAAGGCGAAGGGGCGCGGCAAGAAGAGCGGCACCCCTGCCGCCTCCTCTTCCTCTAACGCTCCCGCTGCTTCTTTACATCCCTCCGGACGGGAGGGATGGGAGGTAGTGGGTGCCAAGAAGAGGAATACGAAGGCCGCCAAGAAAGCGGCCAAGAAAGTGGCCAAAGCCGCCGCGGCGAAGGCGCCGAAGAGGCCCCGCGCTCCTCGCTCCACAGCCGTCGTCCTTATAGTGACGACGGAGGGTGTGGAGAGGGGTGTGGGGTACGCTGATGTCCTGAGGACCGTGAAGTCCTCAGTCAACCTCTCAGCCCTCGATATCCAGGGGGGTCTCCGGTGCAAGACGACACGCACCGGGGAGTGCAGTGCACAGCGGAAGTCACCGTGGGCGATCGGTGCTTCCGCTGCAGCCGGCCCGGTCACAAGGCAAGTGCCTGTGATGCCTGTGCTTTAAATGCGAGGCGGAGGGCAAAACTGCGGACCACCGGGTCGGCAGCACAACCTGCGCAGCCTCGAGGCCAAAGCCTCGTCCGTCCGCTGAGAGCGGTGGGGGTGCCGCTACTGCACGGCCAGATGTTTCTCGGCGGGATGCTGATATGGACGTCCATTAATGTCTGACGCCCATATCCGCATCCTGTAAGTGAATTTGAACCGCTGCCGCGCTGCTCAGGATCTTCTGTACCAGAGCATCCGGCAGTGGTCCATAAACTTGGTCGTGGTCACCGAGCCGTACTACGTCCACCCGGGAAGCCCGGTGGACGAGGACGGCTCGGCCTGTTTTATCTTCGGGGGGTCCGCCGCAGACAACTCGCGCCTTGCTATCATTGCAAGGGGCCGCGGGTGTATTGCGGCGGAATATGATGGGTTGGCAGTCGTGGCCACCTACATCTCGCCGACACTGGACGAGACTCAGTTTGAGCTATGGCTCACTGAGCTCGACGTCGTCTTCGCTGCGTGCCGTCCTCGCCCTGTCCTGCTCCTGGGAGACTTCAACGCCTGGAGTGAGGCGTCGGGCTCCCGGGAAACCAGGGACAAGGGGAGGCTTCTTGAGGACTGGACCAGAACACGTGGTCTGGAGGTCCTCAACCGGGGGAATGTCGCCACCTTCTGGCGGCGGGGGACCAGCTCGGTCGTGGACGTATCGTTCGCGACCTCTGCCCTCGCCGCCCGTATTACTGGCTGGCACATGGAGGAGGGTGAGGAGACGCACTCGGACCATCGGTACATCCGATTCGATGTCGTCCCCCCACCTGACCTCCCACAGCCGGTAGAAAATCCCCCGGATCCGCGTTGGGCACTTCACCATCTGGATCGGGAGGCTCTCTTGGAGGCATCCATCGTGCAGGCCTGGATTCCGGCACCGGACCGGCCTGCCGATGTGGATGCCGGGGCGGAGTGGTTCAGGAGAGCCATGTTGCAAATCTGTGATGCGGCGATGCCTAGGGTTACACCCAGACCGGCAAAGAAGCAGGTGTACTGGTGGTCGCCGGAGATTGCACAGCTGCGCGCAGCATGCATCTCCGCCCGCCGCCAGTACACCAGGTTTCGCCGGAGGCATCGCCTCCCAGACGACGCGGCAACCCGAGAGGCGGAGCTTTATCAGGCTTACAGGGAGGCTAAAGGTAATCTTCAGGAGACAATAAAGCGGGCCAAGACGGCGGCCCGCGAGGAGCTCCTGGAGACCCTGCAGCAGAACCCATGAGGCGCCCGTACCTACAGGTCAGGGAGAAACTCCGACCTAGGGCGCCCCCACTGACCCAGAGTCTCCAGCCGCAGCAGCTGGAGCGGGTCATGGGCTCCCTGTTTCCGACGAGCGCGGAGGAGCACGTCCCTCCGCGCATGGCTCCGTCTCTGCCCGACGCGGATAGCATCAGTGAAGATGACGTACCCGAAGTCAGGGTGGGGGAGCTAGGTGCGGCAGTACTCCGGCTTAAACGCCGGAAAATCACTGCCCCCGGACCCGACGGCATTCCTGTCCGTGCATGGGTCCTGGCCCTCGAAGAACTCGGGCCTCGACTGATGGGGCTCTTTAGCGCATGCCTCGAAAGGGGCCAGTTTCCCAAGGTGTGGAGGACGGGGAAACTGGCCCTGATCCGTAAGGTGGGGCGGCCGGTGGACTCACCGTCCGGATACCGGCCGATCGTGTTGCTCGACGAGGTGTGTAAGCTCTTTGAGCGAATTATCGCGGAACGCCTCGTCGTTGAGGCATGGTCGCATCTCTCGACGGTGGGGCCAGACCTGGCGGACAACCAGTACGGTTTCCGTCGGGGACGCTCCACCGTGAGCGCGATCATGCGCGTCAAGAGCCTGACGGAGGAAGCAGTCTCGCAGGGCAGGGTAGTGGTGGCGGTGTCTCTTGACATCGCCAACGCGTTCAACACCTTGCCATGGAGCTGCGTTAGGGAGGCGCTCGTGTATCACGAAACGCCTCTCTACCTCCGTCGTATTGTCGGGGCCTATCTCTCGGAGAGGGCCATAGCTTTCCCCAGCTGGCTCGGGCCAGCTCGGCAAGATGTGTCGTGCGGTGTTCCGCAGGGGTTGGTCCTGGGGCCGCTTCTGTGGAACATCGGCTACGACTGGGTGCTGCGGTGTGCGTTGCCTGAGGGCGTCGGCGTAACGTGCTACGCCGACGATACCCTCGTCACGGCGCGGGGTGCAACGTACCAGGAGGCAGCACTCAAAGTCACGACTGGTGTTGCTCAAGTCGTGGGTCGGATACGGCGGCTGGGACTGGAGGTGGCCTTGCACAAGTTGGAACGGTCCACCTGAAGGTTCCAGCATAAATGTGGGAGGCGTTAGCATCGGCATCAAGCCCTCAATGAAGTACCTAGAGATCGTACTTGATAGCCGATGGAACTTCGGACCACATTTCCGAAGTTTGGTCCTCAAGGTGACACAGGCATCGGTCGCGCTTTCGCGACTGATGCCCAACCTAGAGGGACCCAACGCTTCCTGCAGGAGACTGTACCTGGGGATCGTGCGGAGTATGGCCCTATACGGGGCTCTCGTATGGGCGGCGCGGTTGACGGCCAACAACTCAACGCTCCTTAACAGACCGTTGAGGACCTTGGTCGTCAAAACAATAAGGGGCTACCGCACGATCTCCGGAGAGGCTGCATGTCTCCTAGCCGGGACCCCTCCATGGGACCTGGAAGCGAGAGCCCTTGCGTCATTGTTCCAATGGCGCAAGGAGGCGCTGGAGCGGGACCACAGGCCTGCGTCTCGAGAAATCGATGACCGGCGGTCCCAACTCCGACAGGATCTCATGGAGTCATGGAGGGTGCGACTTGAGCAACCCAAGTGGGGTGCCACCATCATCGCGGCGGTGAGACCGATCATGGACGATTGGCTGCAGAGGCAGCATGGTGACCTCACGTATCGTGTGACGCAGATCGTTACCGGGCATGGATGCTTCGGTAGCTATCTGTTTCGCATCCATCGTGAGGTCACACCCCGGTGTCAACACTGCGAGGTTTCCGACGACGACACCGCACTCCACACGTTGGTGGAGTGCTCAGCGTGGGCCATGGAGACCATGCTTCAAGCCATGGTCTCCAGCAGGAGTAGGTGGAACGCGGCCGTGTCCTTCTGCGAGCAAGTCGTGCTCGCGAAGGAGGCGGCCGAGAGGGAGAGGGAGCGTACCCTCCCCGCCGAGTTCCGTAGTCAGCGGCGAGGGCGCCGCAGACTCATTTACGCCCAAGACCATCGACCTCCATGATCGGGGCCTGAGGACGGCGGGATCGCCACCCGTCGTCCTTACAGAAGCAGGCTAGAAGGGTTGCATACTGCGGGGCCTTTGCCCCATAGCACGCAACCAGATTCACTCTCTGACGCGGGATAAAACCCTACCCCAACGACGCGGGATTCTCATCCCGACCCAACCCCCGCAGAGACCACAGAGGTGGTCAAAGTCCGCCGGGCGCCACTGGAAATACGTTCTGCTTGTAACCAGAGACGCCCGGCAACGGACGTTAGAGCGGCCGCGGCCTTGGTCGCGGAACTAAAAGAAAAAAAAAAACCTATACGGTCTATAAAATACTAGAGAAGATAAAAAAGCGAAATTTGTCGAGCCGCTATCACCGCCATCAATCATTTGTATAATGGGACACGTCCCTTAGCACACGTTGTTAAGAAATTTGTCAAAAGTCGCCGTTTTCTACTACACTTGTTACCGTTCACTTGACACTTGTATGGGCCATCTTTCATTCGAATACAAATGAATTTACTGAATAAATTGATTTAATAATGCATTTTCGTCTTAAGAGTTAGTAGGTATATGACATCATGCTGTAAACACTACCTCGAATCCCTTCCAGCTAGTCGTACATCTTCCAGCTCCAAAAGGATGGTAAACTTAGATTTAAGTATGAATAACGTGTCAAAACTATAGGTTTGGTATTTGGTGGTCGCACTCTTCCGGAATAGTTCAACCTAAATTAATGTGATTTTTTGTAAATCTGGTATTAATATAAATTCAGTCAACAAAGTATCGAGAATGGATGATTTGTTTATGGTTCCAAATTCAAATTTTTGTTTTTTTTGTTGTTGTTAGATTGGTACAACTGTTTTCCATTTTGGCGCGGACTTTGAGTTGCATATGTTATTTATATTAAATACAGTGCTGTTTTTAGTTATATCATATCTTGTGTGTATTGCGAATTTCATAATGGACAAAAACATCGAACAAAGAGTTTGTCTTAAATTTTGCATCGCCAATGGAATTTTGTGTTCAGAGACACTGAAAGTGTTACAGAAGGCTTACGGTGAATCGATTTTATCAAAAACACGTGCTTATGAGTGGTACAAAGCGGTCAAAAGCGGTCGAGATGTAATGGAAGATTTGCCTCGCTCTGGTAGGCCATCAACGTCTGCAACTGAAGTTAACATCGCAAAAGTGAAGGAAATGGTGACTGAAAATCCTCATTCAAGTTTGAGGGAGATAGTCGCCGAACTTTCTGTATCTCACGAGTCGATCCGTACCATTTTAACTAATCATTTGGGTATGAAGCGAGTTGCCGCTTGGCAGCAAGAAAATTTAGGTCTTTTGACTACAAAAGACCTAAATTTTCTACAAAAACTCAATCGCATGAGAGTCGCTGAGGACATGCTAGAACGAGTCAATTCCGACCCAACATTCATGAAATGCATTGTTACTGGTGACGAGACGTGGGTTTACGAGTTCGACATGCAAACTAGTCAACAAGCTTCGGAGTGGCGCCTTCCAACTGAACCAAAACCGAAAAGACCACGCCAAAGTCGATCTAAAGTCAAAGTCATGTTGACTGTTTTCTTTGACTATCGCGGTGTTGTGCACTCGGAATTCTTGCCGGAAGGTCAAACGGTAAATAAAGAACATTATTTGAGCGTTATGCGGCGTTGAAGAGAGCAAATTCGACGAAAAAGGCCAGATTTGTGAAAAGAAAATTCTTGGATTTTGCACCACGATAATGCGCCTTCGCACAAGACCATTATTGTGAAGTAATTTTTGTCCAAACACTCAACAAATACCATCGAGCAACCACCATATTCACCAGGTATGGCTCCAGCTAACTTCTTTCTTTTTCCTTAACTCAAATTACCACTTCGTGGCACCCGTTTTCAATCGGTAGAAGATATAAAGGAGCATTCGCGGCGAGAACTGAACTCTATTCCGGAAACAGCGTTCAAAAAAAGTTTTGATGATGGGATTATTCGTTGGCGTAAGTGTATCGTTTCTGAAGGAGCATACTTTGAAGGTGATACAATAAATTTGGATGAATAACAAAATTTTTGTGTATTATTGATCTTTTCCCGGTACTTTCTTGACAGAGTAGTATATACCAGATTGCAAAAACTTTTCAACTTTTTCTCACACATATGAATGCACCCTCAATTCCCATTTTTTGATAATTTATAATGATAGAACATTGTAGGTATATTTTAACAGACTTCAAAAAATGAGGAGGTCCTCAATTCGACTATATATTTTTTTTACGTTTGTTACCTATCTTTCGACTGGGTGAACAGATTTTAAAGTATTTTTTAATTGAAAGCTACTGCTTTCTGAGTGGTCCCATTTCAATTTCAAAAGTATCCAGGAAATGGTAATGGGACCCATTACCATTTCCTGGATACTTTATGTCCTGGCATTGTGGTTAATTCCACTCCAATTTAACGAACAGTAGGTATGCTAGTAGAGGTTTTAATACACATGGAGAAACTGGGTTTAATAAAATTCAAATTATATATTTTTGCCAGTTATGAATACACGTATAACTTTGTAGTAAACGCGAAAATCTATCTAACGTGCGGACTGTGGAGGCACCCCGCATCGTACAAACTGTTTACCTGGTAAGTAGGAGTATTGCGAAAAGATCGAACTTAATCCCACTGGGTTCGAGGCATCGCTGCGCTGTGATAGATACTGAAAATTGCATAAAATCCATCAACACTACTACTTTGTGACGAAGTTAAGTTGCTGTTTCATGATTACATAACGTCTTAGAGTGAAATAGATTTAAGAGAAGCTTCCAATATAATATCTAAAACCTTATCTCTTTATTAAGGTTATTTTATTATATAGGTCAGTGAACGGTAGGGAAGGTACTTAGTACTCGTATCTCTAATTTGTTGTACAATGCCATTGTTGTGTTAACGCCTAATACTATACTGTTAGGTAGGTACTACCTATAGTATTACTTTTCACAGTAAATTTAAATAATAATCTCTACGTATAATGAAGTTTTCAAAATGAAAATTGTTAGTCAATTATAATGTAAAAAACATTAATTTTTTTTATAAACCTTTATTGCCAACTCAACATAATTTTAAATTACAATCAATATTTCCTTATTTTATAATTATCTATTAGTATTTATAATACATACATACTTA
This sequence comes from Nudaria mundana, assembly GCA_963556515.1. NCBI lineage: Eukaryota > Metazoa > Arthropoda > Insecta > Lepidoptera > Erebidae > Nudaria > Nudaria mundana. The sequence goes on along the minus strand of OY748288.1, from coordinate 14,919,916 downwards.
ATTTGTAATATTAATTAAATGCATTCATTACATATTTAAAATATACGTAGTTACGTAGGTCACACTATAAGTTTGGCGTAACTTAAAACAAGGCTGGAGTGCGGTTACGCTAAGCGCGCAATCGCGAAATGCTCCAAGGGTAGGTACTATCAACATGTCAGTGTCAGATTGAAAAGTGACACGTACGGACGGACAGACGGAGAACGACGGGCGTATAAGGGTACTTTCTTCAGCTTTTGCTGATAGTACCCTAAAAACAACATGTTAAAACCAAAATATTATGTTTATTGCTTTTCAAAATACTCTCCTTTACATTTTAAACATTTTTTCATGCGATCGAACCATTTTTTAAAACAAGAGGACCACAGATCTGAAGGCATGTTTTCTACGTGCTGATTGAACGCTATCACTGCCTCTTCGGAGTTGGTAAAAGTGAAACCTCTCATCAAATCTTTGATTTTGGGGAAAATACAGAAATCACAGGGTGCTAGTCAACAACTCGTCACCCATCCTGCGCATAGCCCCGACGGCTATGCGCAGGATGGGTGACGAGTTGTACTTTTTCGGAAGCTAAAAATTACTTTGTTTTGTTGGCCTTGTGCGAAGAAGCGTTGTTATGATGTAGGAGAACGCGGCTTTTGGGTCGTCTTTCGCGAACGTTTTCTAATACCCTGGGTAAACAATTGGTAGAATACCACTCGGCATTAACACTATTTTGATCTTCATGTGGAATTGTACAGATGGGACCCGTAGCTGAGAAAAAAAATGCGATCATTTTTTTACCAACGTTTCTCGCCTGCCTCACTTTTGTTGGCTTGTTCTCATTTTCAAACACCTATTCACAAGATTGCTGTATTTTCTCCAAATCCACGTTTCGTCTCCTGTGACAATGTCATAAACAGCATTAGAATGTCCGTGGTCGTACTTCAGTAGCATCTGTGAGCACCATTCCACGCGAGCCCGCTTCTGCTCCGCTGTCAGTTCACGAGGGATCAAAAGACAACAAAGTTTCCGAACTTTCAATTCTTCGTGTAAAATTTTCTGGACTTGACTCATACCAATCCCCAATAGTCCTCGAATTGTCTCATAGGTAATCCGCGGGTTTTCTTCAATTAACCATATTATTTTCGTTGACGGCAGTTGAAGGCCGTTCACGAAATTCGTCATGTAAAGAAATTCGACCTATCAAATTCAGCAAACCATCGCCTCACGGTGCTCAAGCAAGGTGCTTCTCTCCCAAAAGCATTTTGAAGACGAGCGGCACAGTCTTGCGGAGACAGAGAACTTTTAAAATCAAAAAAATCATCGCTCTAAAATCTTTTCGACTTAATTCCATTTTCGTATCATACGTAGAACTTTGATGTGTGATAAAAAACAATTGACAAATGATTTCCCGCCAATTGCTTTTTTTTATTACTAAGAAGGTTGCAACGTTTAAAAAATATAACATTCGAAATTCAAATAGTTCCGATTAGCTAGAAGTGCGAAACTTTCATTGTGCCCCATGTATGTAGCGTCGTGTCCTTGCGACACAATGACCTCCTCCAGGTCTTTCCATTTTGCTCTGGATGCAGTTAATCTACGCCATAGTGGCCCGGCGGTTTTCTTGATGTCGTCGGACCATCGTTTTCTTTGTCTTCCTCTTTTTCTCTTCGTTTGGAACCTGGGTGTCCACTCTGTTATATCTTTACCATTTACTTCTGGTTTCTCTCATCATATGGCCTACCCATCTCCACTTTAGTGTTTCTGTCTTGACTACAACATCTTCAACTTTTGTTATATTTCGTATATCAACTGCTCTCTTCCTATCTCGTTTTGTATACCCCAGGATGCTCCTCTCCATAGCTCTCTGACAGGATATTAATTTTTGGCTTTGCAATTTAGTTATTGCCCAGGTCTGGCATCCGTAGGTGAGTATGGGTGATATGCAAGTGTTGTAAATTTTTCTTTTCATTGTGATGTTATAATTGTTGCTTTTTATTTCTTTTCCATGCGTTGGCTATCCGTATCTCTATCTCTGCGTCCATTTGGTCCTCGAATGCAATAAGTTGGCCCAAGTATATGTAGGAATTTACATACTCTATTTCTTCCTCATGTAGTTTGATGTTTATTTGGGATCTGTTTGTCATTATTTTGGTTTTAGTTTTGTTTATTGTCAAGCCAACCTTTTTGCTTTCTAATGTCAGATCTTGTAGCATAGTTTGTAGGTCATCGGCGTTGTCGGTTAGAATTATTTTGTCATCTCCGAATCTTAGGTGGTTTAGACGTGTTCCGTTGATATTAATTCCCATGTTGTCCCATTCTAACTTCTTGAAGACTTCCTCTAGAACTGATGAGAAGAGTTTAGGTGAAAGTGGATCACCCTGACGCACTCCTCTGTGTATTTGGAAAGATTCCCCCTCGGTTTCTAGCTTTATTGTTGCTTTGCTGTTTGAATATGCATTTTTTATCAGCCTTATATATTTATTTTCTATTCCTTGGCTTTTTAGGGCTTCCCAAATGTAAAAATGTTCCAAGGAGTCAAATGCTTTATTATAATCTACAAATGCCATGTATAGTGGATAGTTATATTCTTGGCATTTTTCGATAAGCTGTTTTATCACATGTATGTGGTCTATCGTCGAGAATCCCGATCTAAATCCAGCCTACTCCCTTGGTTGTTGTTCATCTAGTTTTTTCGAGATTCGATTTAGAATTATTTTTGAAAGATCTTATAAATGTTTGACATAAGACTTATAGGGCGATAATTTCCTATTTCCGATCTATCTCCTTTCTTAAAGATAAGAATGATAGAGCTTATTGTCCATTGTGAGGGTATAATTTCTGTATTCAGAATGAGATTGAATAATTTGGTCAATGTAGTTGTTGTTTTTGACGACGTTGCTTTCATCATCTCATTGGTTATCCGATCAGGTCCAGGAGATTTTCCGTATTTCTGTGTTTCGATCGCATACTGGACTTCCTTTTCGAGAATCTGTGGGATTTCTTCAGTTTCATCTTCTGGCTCAATGTTGCATTGTAATGTATTCTCGGAAGAATATAATTTCTGATAGTAACCTGTAGCGATCTTTAAAATTGACTGTCTCCTTGTTTCAACATTGTTGTTATTGTTTTTTATTTTTGGGATCCATTGTTTCTCCTCTTTTAATTCTTTAAGTGCTTTGTTTATACCTCCTGTTTTGGTGATGTGGTCTTGAATAAATTTAATTCTTCTATTTGACTTGTCTTGTTTTATATTGCGACTTATCTCTTTACTTAGTTCTGTAATTTTCTGTAAAGTTGTTTTGCATCTTCCATTCTTAAATAATTCTTTCCTTTTTTGTATGAGTTCTATGGTATTCGTGGTTAGTATATTTCTGGTTGCTTTTATCTTGTTTCCCTCACTATAAATATTATTTATTTCTCTGTTATAAATTTCTTGTATTATAAAATATTGGATAGAAACAGGCGTTACTTGGCGAAAATCCATGACAAAACAATGGTAAGTAAAAATTTTTTAAGAAAAAACTTTTTAGCATTAATTAAATAAAATAAAAAAAATTAAATAAACAGCCGGCTGTTCTCTCTGAGACAGTCTTGATAATGCCTCGTTTAGAGGCGAAACAATTGTCGACGTTTTGTTGTCCTTTTGATTCTGCGAAAAATTAATGCTATTAATTAATGCTAAAAAGTTTTTTCTTAAAAATTTTTTACTTACCATTGTTTTTTCTTGTATTATGTCTGTTTCTTCGAATACCGTAATGTTTTGAGATGCACTGAGTGTCAAGGCGTGTAACAGTGGGAAGCCAATCTCAACCACCAGCGGGATCAGCGGAGGCTTATAAGACAATTATATGGTATCCCAGGGCGCCAGTTCACATAAGAACGGTGTGTGTGATGATAGGAGACTTCAATAAGGCAACAACAGTAAAGAGGGTTCACAGAGAATATTTTTATAACCTTAAAACAATTGAACAATGGGTATTGAATATAGTTATAAAATTTACATAAAAGATAGGCAGGTAGTCTCTAGTACACTACTTAAATCATTTAGAGAATAGGTACTGAATCTAGTTATTAAGTTCACACCAAAAGATCTGAAATCTTAAATTATAAATGAAATGCATAGAGATTTCTTTGTTCTTGAGTTTTGATGAATCCGATGATTCTTAGAAATAGAGGAGACAATTTATTAATGAAGATCAGGGGATTAGTTGTTGAACCAGTACTTAACTTTAACACTTGGTCCACGCGGTCAGCTGAGGATGGCAGGGTGATCCTCGTGTTGTGGTCTTGTGGGCCCAAGGTGACCTCGTATATCCTCGACGTAGACTTATAGGATTTTGTATTGTACTGCTCCAGATACGTCGACAACCTCAGAATCCCTGCACCAAGACTTCAGACACCAGTAACAATATAAAGACACGCCCTTCGTTTGCCTAAAACAGAGAAAAAAAAATGCCTCCTCGCTGTCCAAATTGGATAGAAGAGGACGTTCTCAGACTCGTGAGATCACGGTAGACAGAACCTTTGATCTGTATCGACGACTGCTTCGATTTAATTTGATACTGTTTCCAAGTAAAATAACTTCTTCTAGACTCGAGATTTGTAGGTTAAGTGTAAGACAAATGTAGTGATCGAGAGATATTCAAGAGATATTATCGGTAAAGAACTGACCAGTGAAAAGGGGCTCACGACAGCTCGCGCTGGCTTTTTATCAAATGACGAGCTGTTTCGAGATTCTTCCTTGATCCACAAACTCGTTTTTGACCACTTTCTAAAAGGAAGATTTCTCGCCAGCCGGAAACTCAACGATAGATAAAAAAATCTGCAATATCACAGACATATACTTTTTTAAGAGAAAATACCTGACATGGCTGGAACATACTCTGCCAAGCTCCCACCAAATCCGCTAGGGTGCGCTATACAATGCGTAGAATTCCGTAGGGCGAATGAATCATAGTCAAGACTTGACGTTTGTCGAGTTGACATCTATACATCAACTGACACTAATGACGTTCATAATATCATTACAAATGTTTGTTTATATCTTGGGAGTGTAATGAAATTACGATGTTACAGGCGGTATTGTTCTGATGGAAGTGCTGCCTCTGCTTCTTTTGTTGTTTGTTGTTTAGTGTTGCTCTGATCATCCGGTGGTTAGTATTGAAATCGAATTCATTAATGACGCTTATATCTTTGAAGAATTTGGGCTGGTTACTTGTAATAAAGTCTATTTCGTTTCGGATAGATCCGTCTGGCGATTTCCAGGTCCATTTCTTGGTAGGCTTTTTTTTGTACATGCTGTTTAGGATAGTTAACTTATTCCCAAGGGCCATGTGTACAATTCTCTTTCCGTTTCTATGCTGTGAATTCCTACTATTGATTCTTCACCTTGATTCTGTTTCCCTATTTTGCCATTGAAATCTCCCATTACAATAATATTCTTGTGGGTAGTCTCTAGTGCGGTTGAGAGTTGTTTATAGAAATCATCTTTTACTCTATCGTCTGCTGCTTCTGTTGGTGCATATTTTTGTACTATAGTCCACTTGTCCTTATAACCTTGTAACTGTATATTTAGTAAAGCGACTCTTTCGGATATACCTTTGAACTCCAGGATTTCTCTTTTCAGATGTTATTTAACCATGAATCCTACTCTGTAAAGTCCTTTTGTTTCGCCTATATAGTACAAAATGTAATCATCATGTTCTTTAATTTGATTTCCCAACCGTCTAACTTCGCTAATACCAAGTATGTCCCATTTAATATTTTCCAAAGCTGTCTCTAGTTCGAGAAGTTTTTCGTTTGTTCTTAATGACAATGTATTTGAGGTGGTTATGTAGATATAATTTGGTTTTTCTTTAGGTAATTTGGTTGCTGGAGGGTGATGGTCATCTTCCCCCACGTTGACCAACCGGCTTGGGGTGCATTTTTCGGTTTGGTTATTTAAAGGTTTGACTTTTGACTTTATTTGGTTCCGGGTACCGGTGGTCACTACAAGTTTTTTGGGGTCTCTGACAATGAAGAACATCTGCCTCGTTCAATGTAATTAAGTATGTTGGGCTTTAAGACTTCTTTTCTCTTGTAGAGTGAGGGTGCTGGGCTTGGGATGTCTGTTTCATATATTTTCCTCTGCTGAGTTGATGAGTTTGGGGAGCCAGAATCTTCCCTTTTCCTTTTGTCACCGTTTGTAATTTAAAAAATATAACTTAAGGCAAATAAACATCAGCGCCGGGACCCCGTAGTGGGTCTGGGCGTGGATACCCTATCGCTGGAGACCATGCTTCAAGCCATGTTCTCCAGCGGGAGTGGGGGGAAGGCGGCTGTGTCATTCTGCGAGCAGTTCATGCTCGCTAAGGAGAGGGAGCGTACCCGCCGAGTTCTGATGTCAGCGGCGGGGGCGCCGCAGACTCATCGACGTCCATGATCGGGGCCTGAGGACGGTGGGATATTCACCCGCCGTCCTTACAGAAGCAGGCTAGAAAGGTTGCGTAGAGTCAGATTCACTCACCGACGCGGGATAAAACCCTACCCCAACGACACAACGCGAGATTCTTATTCCGCCCAAACCGCCGAAGAGGCCACACTGGTGGTCAAAGTCCGCCGGGCGCCTCTGGAAATACCTTCTGCGTGCATACCAGAGACGCCCGAAAACGGGTAGAGTAACATTCACCCTAGCCATACTACCTATACTGTCCTAGCTAGTATAAATGATAAAAACATTTCCATGCCGAATTTACAGTAATGGTACTGGTAATCCGATTAATACTGACGGTAATGACTGAACAATATTTATTTCTAAATACATATATGTTTTTCATGTATTTATATTTTAACCGCTAGTAAGTAGCTTATTTAATAAGCTTTAAATGTTAAATCAAATAACTGAAATAAAGTCAGTGCTCAAAAAGTGCTTTTTTGGTCAATCAGCAATTGTCATGTCCGTCCGTCTTTCCATCCGTTCTTGGCTTTCCTCCCAAACGGTTAGTGCTAGAAACATGAAACTTTGCATGAATATGTAAATCAACTACGCCGACAAAGTGCTTAAATAAAACTTAGAAAAATATTTTTTTTTGGGTTCCTCCCCTACATGTAAAGTGGGAATGATATTTTTTTCTCATATCTATCCCATCGTGTGGGGTATCATTAGATAGGTCTTTTAAAAACATTGAAAGGTTGCTAAGATGATTTTTTGATTTAAGTATCCATTTGCGAGATATTTAGCTTTGAAGAGCATGTTTTTGCAAAAACAGGGCTTCCCCCCTCTCTAAAATCTAAACTACTAGCGTGAAAAACCTGAAAAATCATGACGGTAGTCCATGTACTGAACTTTGAAGGAAAACTATAGCAGATTAGATAGCTCTGTTAGTTCAGGAGTTATATAAGCTATTATGGGTGACTACGGAACCCTATAAACTTAAGACTAACGGGTCTTTTACGCGATTATTGAGATATATACATACCTCTTTATTACCCGACGTTTCGGCCCTGTTACAAGAGCCGTGGTCACGGGTGGACTGGCTTCAGCTCATCGTCGTCTTCGTGAAGTGCGGGTTTGTTCAACTACCCTCACTTCGTTGTCACTAACTATTGTGTTCGGAGAGCCACTACGGCATACCACACTGATAGTATCAGCACGCGGGCGTTCGGTGAGGCGGCGAGTACATTTGCTGATCTCCGGATTCCACGACGTCGATAGTCGATATCCATCTTCCCGGTTAAAGTTGGGATACTTTTTTATTTCGACGGCTTCCCGCACTATCCTGGAGTAATAGTGTCCGTCAGTGGATAGGACTTGTGGCTTGTGGAGTTCAATCCAGTGGTTGGGACCCGATTCCAACAAATGCTCGGCAATCGCAGACTTGTTTATTTGGCGGTTTTTTACAGCTGCGATGTGTTCTTTGACCCTCTCAGCGATAGTACGTTTGGTCTGACCGATGTATGAACTACCACAGCTGCAGTCTACCTTATAAACACCTAGTGTCTGTAGAGGAATGGTATCTTTAGGGGTTCGCAGGTGGATTACGACTTTGGAGTGTGGCCTATATACAGTCTTAATGGAGTATCTTTGTAGTACTGTTCCAATTTTGTCCGTCACTCCTTTCACGTACGGCATAAATGCTGGTGCTCTGCTTACTCCCAAGGGTTGTACCTTGTTCCTTTCACGGTGTTGTGTATGTCCCTGATACCCGTTCTGCTTCAACACTTCCTGAACATGAGCGAGCTCTTTCTGTAAGTGTTCAGGGTCGCAAAGATCATAGGCTCGACTTACCAACGACACCGCAACGGATCTCAAGTGTCGCGGATGATGATGTGAACCGGCATTCAGGTACTTGTCCGTGTGTGTGGGTTTGCGGTACACAGTGTGTCCGAGAGAACCACTCTCTCTCACTGTTACTTTGACATCAAGAAAAGCCAATGATCTGTCCAACTCCATTTCACGAGTAAACCGGATGTTCCGGTGTATGGAGTTCAAGTGGCTTAAAAATTGTTCTACTTCTATTGGGCCCCTCTCATAATACAGAATACATCATCCACATATCGCTTCCACAGTTTCACCTGTGCTAACTGCATGTCTATGGAATCTTCAATGTGTTCCATCCAAATGTTTGCCATCACCGGTGCTACAGGGCTACCCATGGCCACTCCGTCGATTTGGAGGTAATGCTGTCCACCATAAAGAAAATAATTACCCTCTAGGCAATGTCTAAGTAGAACAATGTATTTGTTGGACAGACCATTGTCCTTCAGTTTCTTCTCGATGACCTCAAGGCAATCTTGAACGGGAACGTTGGTGAAGAGTGACTCCACGTCGAAACTCACCATCACCTCATCCGGTTCCACTTTCACACTCTTGATTATGTCCACAAAATGCCGAGAGTCTTTAACGAAGGATGTGGTGTTACCTACTAATGGTTGCAGTACCTTGGCTATGTGTTTCGCCAAATAATACGTTGGTGAGTTGATTTGACTCACAATAGGGCGCAAGGGTACATTCTCCTTATGGACTTTAGGCAAAACATATAGCTTTGGTGGTTGGACCGCCATAGGTCTTTGTAGACGCTCAAACACATCCTTGTCAAACAGTTCCTCGTGGTCCTTAATAACCGCACGTATACGTTTGGTGACTCTGGCCGTCGGGTTATAAGTCACTGGTTTGTAAACTGCAGCGTCACTAAGTAGGTTTTTTATTTTCCCATCGTAGTCCATCGAGTCTATCACCACAGTAGAATTACCCTTGTCAGCTTTCAGCACTAAACTCACTATTCGTATTAGAACGTAACTCTTTTAGTGCCTGCTGTTCTTCCGTGGTGATATTAGGCCTAGGTGGCTTCGCCTTCCTTAAGATAACGTCAACATCCTGTCTAAGTGTATCTGCGTCGTTAGACGGTAACTTGTTGCGCGTTACTACTTCCTCGATGCTACTTATAATGTTTTCATAGGGAAGTCGCTTTGGTGTTACAGCAAAGTTTAACCCTTCGGCCAGAACACTATGTGTGGCATCATCGATGTGTGTGTTTGACAAATTAATCACCGTCTTGTTTTCGAGTGATCCTAATTGCCCGGCATTACTCTTTCGATGGTTGCATAACTTGTCAAACTTCGTGACGTGCACTGCACAGATCGCGAATACGACTCGCTTGGTTATAAGTTACGCGGTCACATATATCAAAATCACTCACCGATAGCATCGCACTACAATCCATATGCAAGTTATATAGTTCACACTGTACACCGTGCAGTTGGTACCGACACTTGCGAATTAATTGTCTCAGAAGACGAACACTGGCATTGTTTAAAATTTCTTCTGCACGGGGAATGTCATGACGCACTTTTAACCGCACTCCTACAGGTACCAAATGAGCATCACGACACTTAGTTAAAAAACACAACGATGTTTCCACCCGCACTTGTTTTTTACGAAGAAATTCTAGGTGTTTTAATTTATATGCATATTCCGGCCCGTAGCGGTTTGCTAAATACTTCTCTTTAAACTTTCGCGTTTTGTACACATTATAAACTTAAGACTAACTAACGGGTCTTTTACGCGATTATTGAGATATATACATACCTCTTTATTACCCGACGTTTTAAGAAGTATACGGAACCCTATTCTATGCGTGGCCTGACATGCACTTGGCCGGTGTTATTATCTCTGGTGCCCAATCCGGTGACTGACAGTCGGACAAGACTTAAGCAAATATGTATATCCTAAGCATGCCCGGCCCTGCCAATAGTATCACCCGCTATTATGTGGCTTTTCGACTAGTATCAACAGAGTGGGGGTGTGATATAATGAACGCCTAGGTCCCCCGTTCGGGTATGCAGACTTGATTTTTTGTGTGCGTGTTTGTGTGTAATTCTCTACTGACTTACCCAACTTCCATAGGTATATATATATTATGCAGATGTTAAATGATGTATTTCCCTAATTGATATTTATCACTTATTGCAAAAATAACCATTAAGTATAACTAAAACAACAGCAACAGCAAAGTTGTAACAAAACTAAATTCGTGATTAAGTATTATAATATTATATTGGACTCCAAATGAAAGATATATAAAACATTTTTTTCGAATTTATGGGAAGTTCTATTCTACTAGTAAATAATTTATTTACAGTAGAAATTGTCAGTATCTTGTTTACTACGATTAAAGTAAATCCATAAACCTAATCGTTTAATAGGTCAAAGATAATTTCAGTTGGGATATTAGAAATCTGAAATAGTTAAGGGTCGACCCCTTTAACCACGTAATAGCTGCACAAAGCTATCGCGACATAAATGCCAATTATCGAATTGTGATCCACGTTTCAGCATTTATTGCATAGCACGTCTGTAATTTACATACGTTTGAATACTAAGTATCGGGTAACGTCATGGTTTGAAGCTACTTTAAATGCATAGTTCGATTTACGTTCATTTGTTCGACTTTGTGTTTATTGTTACATTATAGGCTATTAATGTCTTACTGGACAGATGAACAAAACTGTCTATATAGTTGGTTAGATGTGTGGTAAAGAAAACTGATGTTTAGACGAAATGCCAACTTTCATTTACCTACTTTACATTATAACACAAGTAGGTAAGTTGCCTTAACCTTGACGAAAATGACCGAACTTGCCCAGCGGTACGGAGACTCGCGTTACGCTGCCCAGTCGCAGCGCGACATCGACGCCTTCAAGGTTTGAACTACCATTTGCTGCCGGGACTGACAGTGAGTCAGATCAGATCCCGGCACGATGGAAGCGGAGACGAAGAAGCAGCCGACGCCGAAGGACGGTCCGCCGACATCGGTGGTCTCCAGCGAATGCGAGGAGCCACCGGTCAAGGCGGTCCGAGTCCGGAAGCCCGGCTACGACGCCAAGGGGCGGGCACCAAACCCCAGTATACAGGTCCCGTTCCTGCCTAGCGGCAGGGACAAAGAAGTGCCAGCCGCGCGGGTGCTCATGGGGGCTTTTGCCCGAATCATTGCCGCCATGAGAGGTGCCAAGAATGTTTCGGGGAAGAAGAAGGTGGCGTCCGAAGCCATTGCCGACGCCCACCTGCCCCTCGATGAGCTCCTCGCGCGGAGCGTGTCCGAGGAGGAGGCAAAGCTCAGAGACCAGGTAGCGAGCTTGGCTGCTGAGCTCGCTTCCTCCCGGAAACAGACGGAGGCCCTGCGACAGGAGGTCGCTAACCTTACCATTTTAGTCAAGGGGCCTCCGGAGTGCCAGCCGACCGGACCCTCTCCGCCTTCACCGACGGCTAGACCAAGGGCGCCCAAGGCGGCACCTAGGAGCGCGCCCGGAGCGCCTCCTGCATCGCCGCTGCAGACTGCGCCGACACCGACGCAGATTCTGGCGGCGATTGAGAGGTGACTCGCGGTTCTTGAAGACCGATCATACCGCCCCCCACTGGCGCGACCCGCGCTGTCATACGCGGCTGCCGCCAGTATATATATGTTTTTCTTTTTTTTTTTTAATTCTTTATTGTACAGATTTACAAAAACACAAAACAAACAATAACAATATGTACAAAGGCGTGCCAGTAATGGCTTTTCTTCCAGCAGACCTTAGAGGTATAGAGGAGATAAATAATAGTAAAGAGAGAAGAGGTAGGAAGGAAGGAGGTAGGAAGGTAGGAAGTGTAAACACGTACACATACAACAATACATATAATACAAGAAGAAAATTAAACTAATAAATTTAATACATATAACAGACATTAAATTCATACACATAAGAACTTAATAATATAAGACTAAGACTAAATACCTACATGCTACATATAGATGTAAATATACTTACTAAATAAGAAGGAGATAATATGAAAGAAATAAAAGTCAAAAGAATAATTATGGAAAATCATAGTTGGGAGAGGAAATGCTCCTTTACCCTTTTCTTAAAAATGTCCAATGAACGACTAGCACGGATATCATGAGGTAGCGAGTTCCGTAATTTGACAGCCTAGATTGTAAACGAATTGTCATACCAACTAGAGACCTACACATGACATAGACTTGAGCAGGAGTTCGAAGAAGTAGGGATGAGGAAACGCGACATGCTTTGTTTCTAGGCACCAAATACTGAAAATGCTCACGCAGATAGGCAGGAGAATTAGGATTGTGAAGGATAGTATAGAGAAGAGAAAGGATATGAGCTTTGCGACGTTGCCGATTAGGAAGCCACCCCAATCTATGCCGGAATTCAGATACGTGATCGTATTTACGAAGGCCATAGACGAAGCGGATACCCAGATTCTGCAAGCGCTCAAGCTTATTGACAAGCTCCTCCGATGCATCCAGGAAACAGACATCAGCATAGTCTAACAATGATAGAAGAAGAGATTGCGCAAGAGTCACTTTAGTTTTAAAAGGTAAGAGTTTCTGAAGAGATTTTAGAGATTGAAATGAGTAGTACATTTCCTACTTATCTCAGCAATTTGTACTTCCCATGAAAGATACGAATCTATATGAAGACCCAAATTCCTGGCACTGTTAGAGAACTCGATAGGCTCAGAATTAAATAAAACTGAAGGCAAAGACTCATAATCCACGAGACCAAGCCAAGCATATACCAGCCACCACCAATTAGTGCCTGTGATTTACTGGGATTAACTAACAAGCCAAAGGATTTGGCCCAACTGTAGACATTTTCAAGGTCACCATTGATGGCAGCAACAGCTTGGTCTATTTCGTCAACCCTAAAATGTCGATATAACTGCAAGTCGTCTGCGTAAAGATGATAATTTGAGGTCAAGACTCTTGTGATGGCGTTAATAAAAACAGAGAAGAGAAGAGGAGAAAGTACACCACCCTGAGGAACGCCCTCCGCAAGATCACACCAGCTGGACGAGGTCTCGGCTGCAGGAACCGACTGCGAGCGTCCCTGAAGATAGGATTTAAACCAAGCGGCAACAGAGGCGGATACATTCAAGGATTTTAAGATTCCTAAGAGTATGTCATAATCAACCGAATTAAATGCACTGCTAAAGTCTAGTAGCACTATAATGGTGAGTTGTTTGTGTTCCATGGCGAGCCTAATGTCATCGGTTATTTTGACCAGAGCTGTTACGGTACTATATCCACGGTGAAAACCAGACTGGAATTGACTTAGCAGGCAGTTAGAGGAAAGATAGCGAGACAGTTGATCATGAACAATGCTCTCAAGAACCTTGGACAGGATAGGAAGAATGGATATAGGTCGGAACTGGGAGGAAAAGTAGGATTAGGAACTTTAGGAAGCGGGATGACATGGGCCTTGTCTTAGGTTACGTCACCCGCAGTGGAATTCACTAAGGGGTGCTGCACACGGCTAAGATACTATAATATTTTATCTTAAGATACAATATCGCTCAACAGCTATACATAATAAATCAGTAACTGGTGATCAAGAAAGCTATAACACGCAGGCGGAGCTGCGGGCAACAGCTAGTTAAGAAATAAATTCACTTCGATGCTCACATCTCTTTATAAAGTAAAATGTTATTGTAGTGCAGTTTGCTCGAGAACTTAATCAAGATTTTCCTATTCTATTTCTCCCAATGTGTGCTTTTTCGTTTCATTTTACAGTTAATCTTGGTCTCACAGAGACGATCACCATTCTGGTTATATTCAGATATAAAAGAAATAGTATTAAGCTGACCGAATAAGCAAAACTCTCCTGAAAATTCGCGTAAGGTGTCTGCTAGCGGGAATAACTTATTTATGAGCCGTCTTCTAGACAACATCGTGTACTGAATTGAACGTGCTCCACCAACTACGAACGTACCGAAGTGTTACCTACTACAAAATATTCATTCGTAGAAACTCTAGTAGGTACTTGAGAGTTTTTTATTTAAAATATGTTATGAAGAGAAAGGGAGGTTAAATTGAAACTGGTGTCATTACTTAGTATGCATTGGGCGGCGCGACATGTAGCAGGCGTCTCGCTTCGGCATCGACGCTCCGGTCACGTTTTTCCAATTGTTTTCTGACGACGTGTATCATTCCTTTAAATCAGATTTATTGGTTCATCATACATAGAGGATGAAGTCGTAAATAATAATGATTTCCTTTTTCGTTGACATATCAGTATCATTTGTGAGATGAGTGGCAGACTCAATTTTGCACACGTGAACGATCCACAATGGCGTCTTTAGTATTCATGGGTGCGGCGGAGATATAGCACGAGTATGACATTTGCAATTTTTGTTTCATTAAGAATTCAGATGTAAAGGGATTGTGTGGAATGAATTGTTACGAGTTGCCTGTTGTACCCTATTGTGTTTTTGTATATTTCACATTTTACTTTCGTCATTTTCACAAATTTATTTTTATATGTTACGAATCTTATGAAACAAAAAAATCTTATGTTCTTTCGTAGACGGTTAAGTTTTTAAAGAAACTTTTGCAATACCTTACAAAATGTTAATTTGTTATACTTATCTATTATATCTACGTCGGGATATTGATTCAATAGTTATTACAGTAATAAATATACACAGTAAAGACCATTTACAGAGCCAAATTTAAAAAAAGTTTACTAAGCAATAAATATTTTTTGTATATTTATGAGTGCCAACGATACGGCACTTAATCAAAAGGTAAGTGTAGCGAGGCGTGTTCCGTATGGACGTTAATATTGGTCATTTATTAACAATGACCCAAAACGGCGTTATTTATGAACTTTTAAACCTATTTTTATTCGATATCCATCATAGCTTGTGTCACACTGCTTGTTTAATATGTATCACATCGTGAAGTTAGCTGATCAATCATCGTAATCGAATAGAATTGTTGCTGTAAACCATATAAACTATGGTATAACAGATGTTGAGTTATCGTTGGGAATACTCTAAGCTGAAGGACATTAAGTTACATAAAAGTACTGAATGGTGTGGCATAACGGACGTTCTAAAAAATAAAACGAATATGGTCCGGTATCATAGACCAACACGGTCCCCCGACGCGGGCCGTAGTAAGGGGCCTATCCTACGTATTCAGTAGCATACTGTCCCTTCAAAGTTAACAAAAAACCGTGAAAATATATATTCATGACACTACATACCTCACGAGGTTTAATAACGAGGCTACGATTAAAATTTAAATTCTAATGTAGTTCAAAAAGTATTGGATCTTACTGTAAATGTGTCAAACAACCGTAGTACTAACCGTAATTCGTACTTTGATATCGTAGCTAAAATCAACGCTACGCATATTATGATAAAAGAAATGTAACAGCGACTCTATCAAAACATAGTATTATCTTCATCGGATAGGTAGGTACCTACTAGCGAAAGCACAACACGGTCACATATGGCCCGCAGGCTTCGACCTCCAGTAAAATGCTGACTTATTCTATTTTGCTTCTCAAGCGGTTACAAAAATATGTTATTCCCAATCTTGGACTTTTATAACATAGTGTTATCGATATTGAAACGGGGTTAAAGATAAGGACATAAATCGCAAAAACAAAAGTCTTACATTGCAAACGAATTAAATAATTTTGTAACTTATAATAACTCGGAAGAATAATCGATTATAATCCTTAACGAATATTAGGTAAGTACGTAAAATAAATCTGTTTCACTCGTGCCTTCGTCAAAAAACTTGACAAAGTACTTAGTTGTTTGGATGAATTTTATGCAATTTGCGGTATCTATCACATTGCAGCGATGCCTTAAACCCGTAGGTATTAAGTTCGGTCTTTTTGTTAATGCTTAAGTACTAGAAACAGTTTAAACACGGCTCTGACACTCTACCTACACTATTGAAATTCACCTTTTTAGGGCTACTCCTGGTAGGTAAAAAGGTGAGCAGAGCTCGATTACAAATAGGTATTTCAAAAGAAAATAACAAAGATCGGAGTGGCTACAATGGTTTGTAAGTACGAGTATCTACATTAAATTATATTCGCTATTTTCCCGAATCGCGTCCAACAAACGCGTATAAAAAATCAGCGCGATATTAAAAACCTAATTTCTCATCTTCGTCTGGCTGTGAATGTTCAAAACTTTCCTCGTAGGCGCTATAGTGCCGGCTTTTAGAGTATTTTATAACCGGTCGCACTTCACTATAATGAAGTGGCTACAAAATTGAAAATGCATGCTATATTTGTATATTTTGCTCGTTTTCATCAAACTTAACTGTTAAAACATAAGCTGTGGTCGCTCACTGAAATAATGTTTTGAAGCTTATACTATATACTGAAATAATGCTGTTTTAGGGTTCCGTAGTAAATGTCTCGGAACCCTTATAGTTTCGTCATGTCGGACGGTCCGTCTTTGGCTTTCCTCCCAAACGGTAAGTGCTAGAAACATGAAACTTTGCACGGATATGTATATTTGCTACGCCAACAAAGTGCTAGAATAAAGTTTACAAATATATATTTTTTGGGGTACCTCCCCTACACGTAAAGTGGAGATTATATATTTTTCTCGCGTCTACCTCGTCGTGTGACATATCATTAGAAAGGTATTTTAAAAACATTGAGAGGTTGCTAAGATGATTTTTTGATTTATGCTTAAATACGCTGTTTGCGAGATATTTAGAGAGCATGTTTATTTAAAGAGCATGTTTTTGTGAAAATAGGACGTCCTCCCTCCCCCCTCTAAAAGTAAAACGACTGGCGTGAAGAACCTGAATAAATTCACGATGGTAGTCCATGTCCATGAACTTTGAAGGAAACCTATAACCGATTGTATAACTCTGTTATACTGTTCAGGAGTTATAAAGGCTTTTATGGGTAACTACGGAACCCATAACCACGCATAAGATAGGCTTGGCTGGTTTTTTTATGTATGTTCGTACTTATCTAGTTTTAAATAGTTACTATTGAAATTTTATGATATATTTATAAGTATTCTTGTCGGTACTCTTGATAGCTCAATTACGTAACAATGAAACAACGCACGGTTCATGTTGTGACGATATGTTGAGTACGTGCGCTGAATAAAATTTTGTTCATGGAAACCATTTTCAATTTCACGGCTCAATCTTTGTGTGCTCGGGGTGAATATGTAAAAGGGCATTCATTGATGTCAACAAAGTGTAATGGTTTCGTGCTGGTCCACGGTTCAACTATGAGTTAGAATGTAGACTAGATTGAAAAAAGTATGGCACCTGACAATACACACGCAACGGATCCAATTGAATTGCCATCTATTTGTATTTATATTCAATTGTTTTTAGACTAACGCATTCCGAACTCATTATATTATTTAACATTTACTTTACCTTGAATGTGGCTTGATTTTGACCGAGTTACATTGGGCCGTGGTTACAGGCTGACTGGATCTGGCGTTGACGATACCGTACCCGGTCGAAACGTCAAGCCACATTCAAGATAAAGTCCTGCATTGTTAAATAATATAATTAGGTATATTTGGGTGTAGGTGGGTATAACAATATCGTGGTCTTATAATATTACGTAGTCCCACGTAAAAAAAAACCAATGATATCGCAGTAAATTTTCAACATATATGTGAAAACTGTTTCATGCAGCTAAAGATGCAAGTACCGCAGTTTATAAAATACTTGAAATATTTTATTTTAAACAGGATTCGTTTAACTTCTACTTCTCAATTTTCAAGAAGTCGACAACACACTCGAGCGTTTTCATCGATCAGTGTCGCTGTGTTGTTACTTTCAAGTGTTAATTAGGAATCAAATGTTACTGGAGTTTTTATATTGCAACTGCAGTGTAACGCATTTTTATAAACTCTATTTTGCGTATAATTCTTGATTTGATTTTGAAGCTGGTTTCAAGACCGTAAATTAACTATCCGAGGTCTTTCTCGAGTTCCAAAGCTTGATATCATTACTGGTCACTGCTCGCATGGTGATCTTGTTGTGCAGGTCTTGTGTGTTTGCGTCATTGTTCCAATGGCGCAAGGAGGCGCTGGAGCGGGACCACAGGCCTGCGTCTCGAGAAATCGAGGACCAGCGGTCCCAACTCCGCCAGGATCTCATGGAGTCATGGAGGGTGCGACTTGAGCAACCCAAGTGGGGTACCACCATTATCGCGACGTTGAGACCGATCATGGACGATTGGCTGCAGAGGCAGCATGGTGACCTCACGTATCATGGGACGCAGATCGTTACGGGGCATGGATGCTTCGGTAGCTATCTGTTTCACATCCATCGTGAGGTCACACCCCGGTGTCAACACTGCGAGGTTTCCGGCGACGACACCGCACTCCACACGTTGATGGAGTGCTCAGCGTGGGCGAGTCAGCGCCGGGACCTCGTAGTGGGTCTGGGCGTGGATACCCTCTCGCTGGAGACCATGCTTCAAGCCATGGTCTGCAGCGGGAGTAGGTGGATCGCAGCCGTGTCCTTCTGCGAGCAAGTCATGCTCGCGAAGGCGGCGGCCGAGAGGGACCGGCGAGGGCGCCGCAGACTCATCTACGCCCAAGACTATCGTCCTCCATGATCGGGGCCTGAGGACGGCGGGATCGCCACCCGCCGTCCTTACAGAAGTAGGCTAGAAGGGTTGCGTGCTGCGGGGCCTTTGCCCCATACCACGCAACCAGATTCACTCACTGACGCGGGATAAAAAATAAAATAGCCCAACGACGCGGGATTCTCATCCCGACCAAACCCCCGCAGAGACAACACAGGTGGTCAAAGTCCGCCGGGCATCACTGGAAATACCTTCTGCTTGTAACCAGAGACGCCCGGCAACGGACGTTAGAGCCGCGGAATTAAAAAAAAAAGGCCTTGTGTGGTGGGAATGCGGGAGACTAGAATAAAGAATTTCAAATTTCACAAGATATCAATTACAACAGTAAAATAGTAACATATGGTTGAAATCGATGGCAATATGCCATTGCTTAGTAAGTGACTTTTGATAAATTGTTGAGAAACGTGTGCTATGAGATGTATCCCATTATACAAATAAATGATTGATAGTGTTCATAGCGGCTCAACAAACGTCTCCTGTTTAATACTCTTCAGTTTACCAAAGATCTGTTAGATTCTACGTTCATCAGAAATTATTTATATTTATTTGCCTTACTTAGTACTTGACTGACTTAAAAAGAAGTCTAAATGTTACTGCAGGATGGTTAAAGCATACCCAGGGTGCACAGGGAGTCCTACCAAAATCTTAGGAGCTCAAACCAATTAGTCAAATGACAAGGCTCTCGTCAGCATAAAAATTCCCGATTATTGGTAATATATATTAATATTATATATTATTATATATATTATAATATAAAGGTATTGGTATAGGCTCTCCCTATTACGTATAAATAATATAATTGGTGTAATGTGAGTACCTACTTATATAATTGGCCTCTGCTTACACCTTCGGGGCAGCAGGCGTGATTGCATATTATAAGTTCCAAAGAATCCATAAAGGTATATAAGCGAGTAGAGCCATAAGCAACCTCTACACACACACACACCCAAACCACGCCTATATCCCCGAAGGTCTAGGCAGAGGTGCATTACACATCCACAATTTGCCAGTATTTTTAGTCCCACGATAGGGGGCAAGCCTATTGCCGTCACCGGGCACATTTATATTGAGTTATGTCCAAAATCACCGAATGAATTTAATAAAAAGTAGCAGCTATATTGCAATTTTGAAAAAAAATTTAAACCCGTTGCCTTGCGATAAAATGTTGACGAAAGGCAACAAAATCTTACGTGCTAGCCGCTATGGCACAGCCATTTAAAGTCCTGGGCGTCTCGGACTATCAGCAACCTCTAGTTGCTAGCAAGTTAGTAGGTACTTATCCAATGATTCATATCCTACACAATTGTGAAATAATAATTTGGCCAAATAATTGTTTACCTTGGTTCACTACAGGTATCGTCTGAGACGGGCCGACCTCCGTCTCTCAAGGGAAATCAACACAACAATTACATCGAGAAAGCTACTTCCAATAACACCCGGCAAACCTTTAATACCCACACAAACGATGTGCTCATATTACACTCAATGAATTATTGTTTTGTTACAAACAATACCGATACAAGTGAGCAGTGATTCTGAAACCTTCGTAAATGATTATTATCTTGAAATGAGAGGTATTACGTATTTATGATGCTGCTCAGTTTGATAAGTCGGTTTGTGATAATGCTATGAATATTCACAAGTTCGGTTGTCTCCGAGGACTGAACCCTTCCGAGCATAAGAGAGGAATCTCGGATGGTGAGTTCCAAAACAATATGATTTTATCGCGGCGCTTAAGCGGTCCTAATAAGATTTGCCTCAATATAAACGCGCTTCGTCACGTCTATTATTTAGAAGTACTATCTAACCACGATCCGTATTCCATCATTTTCATTGTAGAAACATTGTAGAATAAACCAAAAGTAACTATAAGAAAAATGGTATTTAAGTGACTATTATTTTATAGACTAGTCATGATATATACCTACTCCCGTTCGGTTTGGCTAATAACAAAAGAACAACACTAGTATTACAGAACAATGGTGTCCTCCAACCTTTTACCTTATAAAAGAGTGGAATGATTAATCGCCCTTCCGACCTCTTCAAAACATTACCTTATTCTTTTTAAATACTTCCGTTATTTTCCAACTCGATGACGGCGAGACGGTGATTTTCTACTATAAATTAATATTAAATTGCGGATTACAAAAGAAAGAAAAAGAAAACATTTTAACAGATGTTTTTGTGTCTACCGGTCTTTTAAAATTTATATTGAGGGGTGAGAGAAAATGACTTATTGTTTGTGATATTGTTGACCTTTTTGCCATTTATACCCCAACGGGTTATCGGCTAAAGCGTGTTTATGGAAAGGGTAAACCTACTTGTAGGAAGTTGTGAGTTAACCATTAGGTTTATTGAGTACAAGAATTAACATTTTCATTTTCATTGATATTTTAGCAATATTCTATTGTTGTTCTTAGTGTGTACAATTGTACATACTTATTATATTCAAAATTTTTTGTTTGTGAAATATTATAGGTTTTCAAGGTTGAATAATTACTTCAAATATTACGAGTACTTCAAACTCTCTGCAAACTGAAATTACGAACATGATTATTATAGTAGGTACATGTTCATATGTACTATAGCTATCGGTTCTACTTTAACGGAACCCTTTTACGTTAAATCAACAAACATACTATCACACCTTTATGTCTGAGGTAGGTAGACAGAGGCTGTGTCGATCCACTAGGATCTTATTGTTGCAATTAAATGATAAATAATTTGCCACCGCGTTGCTCTTTGGCTACAGTATAATTATGTATAGGTAAGTAGGTGCTACTTTCATCTATGATGACAAACTGCACATAGGAAGTGTATTAACAACATTACGATCTATTATAAAAGCTCTTTGAAGGCCGATGTAATATGTTTACGGAAATGTTTCAATCAATCTATCGGAGCTTACGTGCAACGAGCGACACGTGCCGCTTTGAACAGCATCACTTGGCACTAAAAGCGATTCGCCGTAAACAAGAATTAACACCAAACCTGCACCACTGCACTCTCCTTTATGGTGCCATGACAAAAGCCGTCCGTTTTCAGAGGAAACAACTTGCATTTTAAAGTATTAAGTAAATTTGACTAATAAGGTAGATAAAAGAATAGCGTGCGGTTGAGCCTGTAAAATGCTCACTTCTCTGAAAATGTCGTAAAGAGATCCTTTCTTCTCAACAGCAAGACTGTCGTATGGGGCTTGCGATGACTTCTGGAATGTTAAATACTCGCCCTTGTTAGTAAACTTTCGGCTACTCCTTGACTGGCTTTGGTTAATATGTCTTTGGGAAAGCAACATAACCATTAATAGCCTCTTTAGGTAAATAATGTTTTCCTTATTTGGACACAGGTTATTTGCTAATGAAGTGAGTATTTGTTTAATGAGGCACATATCAGGATGAAAAATTAATTATAATCTTCATAGAGCACATCTAAGTATCTTCATAGCAGGAATAATACTGAGTTCTGCAACAAAATTCATTAATAATCTCACGTTTATAATATTACTAGCGGACGCCCGCGGCTTCACCCGCTTGACAAATTATATACACATAAACCTTCCTCGATAACCACTCTATCCATCGGTGAAAACCGCATCAAAATCCGTTGCGTAGTTTTAAAGATCTGAGCATACATACGAAACGGGTGACTTTGTTTTATACTATGTTATGATAAAGATTCTAAAACCAATTAGCAAATAAAATAAACAATTTATATCTCACTACTGTGTATTCTATCGAAACCAATTTATAACTGAAAGTTAGGTCAATGAAATATGCAGAGATTCTGAACAAAAACCTTAAAGTTTCATTGAGGTAGTTACGTTCCCCTTCAGGACGATCAACGTGAATTATTCCTCCAGAAGAAATCTCCAAGGGCTGAATGACGGATAAGGGACGAGCCGTTTTATTGCCTACGCCTTCTCTACAGTTTAAAAATCTCCCTCGAATGTTAATTGAGGGATAATGCTATTCAATATTGAACCGCTCCTATTAATTAAATTAACCACAAGTCAAGTGAAGCTGTCGATAAATAGTAATTTTATTTACCAGGTTTTTGCCGGGTTTCCTTTTATATTTTTAAAATAGGTTTACCTTTTTTTTTTTTAATTTTATAAAGTTTTGCTAACTTTTTTCATAATTACACCTACAACATAATTCATACACACACATATCACGCCTATATCCCCAAAGGGGTAGGCAGAGGTGCATTACACACCCACAATTTGCCAGTTTTTTTAGTCCCACGTAATAGGGGGTAAACCTATTGCCGTTAACGGGCACATTTACAATGGGTTATGTCCAAATGGTCGAAAGAATTTAATAAAAAGTAGCAGCTATATTGTAATTTAGAAAAACAATTTGAATCGATGAAATGTGGATGAAAGGCAACAAAATCTTACGTGCCAGCCGCTATGGCACAGCCAATTAAAATCCTAGGCGTCTCGGACTACATAATTCATAATATCAACAAAAGCAAAATAATCTCATAAAAAAAATTGTTTTTAATCACGCTTTTATCATCATAATATTGCATCATAATATGTCATGCGACTTACTTATGCGGGCAAGGTTTCAGCTCAATCGGAAACCAGGAAGTGTGTTAAATTTAACTTGCAAAATTTGATTACACACGGACATCGGGACACGTGAAAGTAAATAAAAGCTTGTAAAAATAAAATAATTTTTTTGCAATTCATATTATAAATTGGGAAGTTTACTTATTATTGTTATTAATAATGTGTTTGAGACATCAGAAAGTTTTTTAATAAGACTTTTATCTCATTGATTATTGTATTTCCTTTATTCTAACTTTGTTGATTCTACGTAAGGGGGTAGTGAGCTTATTGCCTCTTATCGGGAACTTTATGATTGTCCAGTGTCTCGGTCGTGGATCGTCATGTGTACCACTTGCACATGAGGTTGACTTGGGACCCTAAGATCTTGGTTAGACCCACGAACTAAAAGGTATGTTACTTAGATTTCTTTAGTAATATACTAGTACAAAGAACAGGAAAACCAATAACAGAAAACTTAACCAACTAACAAAATGTACCAAATTCAAAATTTGAAATTATAAATGACCACTTTGACTATGTATGTATATTGATTTAATGATAATGTAATTAAATTTTTGTATGTTCAACTTATGGGTTGGAAAGCTGAAATAAATGAATTTTATTTACTTATTTAAAACTAAAATAAATAAAAAAGGGAGTCTTAGGTAGAGTGCCCATAACACAGGCAGCATTCCCGCGCTGGATTGCCAAATTAACCATTATTTTAACAATGCTCTGCCTCAATGAACTGCCTCGGTGGCTCAGTGGTATGAGTATGCGACTGCCGCCCTTGAGGTCCCAGGTTCGATTCCGGGTCGATTCAAATTATTTGTGTCATCCACAAATGTTTGTTTCCGAGTTTGGGTATTTTCTATGTATACTATGATTGTATGTATTTAGAAATAAGTGTATAAGTATGTTTATCAGTCGTCTAGATCCCATAACACAAGCTTATATTAGCTTAATTTGGGCTAGATGACGTTGTGTGAGAATGTCCAAAATTATTTATTTTATTATTATTATTTATTTATTTAATGGTGTCGCCAAAACTACTGTCTCGTGATAATTAATTGACATTGCCGTACTAAACCAACTGGTTAATTTTTGTGATTTTGGATATTATATTTGTAGCACCTACTAGCAGAAGTTGAAATTATAGCATACATATTTATACTCGTAGTTACGTCTAGCCCCAACAATAAAGGTTCCGGAAAGTAAACTGCGTGCTTGCTATCTTCCAGTAACTGGCATATTAAATCGTTTAGCTATTCTATGTTCTAAATGTTTTATGAGAGTAATTTTCTGCGGTTGAAAGACGTTGTAAGTGATAATTAAAACCCAGTAACTACAGCTGTTACTGGCTTTACATCTGAGTTATAACGTTTAGTAGCACGTGCAATGCTATGAAAAGCGATGATGAGCATTTAATATTTAATATTTTAGGGTAATTTTTTTTTCTACATAGAAGAATAAACCTAAAAAAAGTTGATGGTTTTGTAAGTTTCAGACCTGGTGACAGTACTCGGTTGTTCTGGGGTTTAAAACTGGTATACAGTTATATAAAAGTCATTTATACTACTGTAAATTGTAAATTGTATGTGTCTGACTGTTGAAATTTCGGATCCACTTGTTTCCATTACGTCCAATCAACAAAATCCTGGCAAAATTTATGGTGGCAATAACTCTGCCTACCTCCCGGGTATATGGGGTGCAATTATTTGAATGCATGTATCTTTATAGCATAGTAGTACAAACAAGATAAATATTATAAATAAATATTATTTATGTATCTATATGAAATGTACCTATCATGTCTGTATCACAAAAACACATGAATACGCTTACTCGAGAGCTCAAAACTGTTCCTTCCTATAGCATACCTTTGTGTAAGGAGCTTTTTCGAGCCAGAGATACTCTATCTATGATACGATATCTAGAGTAGGTATGGAGGTACCCACTTAATATTATTGAAACAATTGTAATATGCGTGAAACATTATTAATCTACTTACTAAACCGGATTTTAAAACTCATTCTACTGACATAATCGACACGTATTTTTCACGTACATTTCTTTCATTCACAAATCCAATTTAATTAAGGCGAGGAGCTCGCGGTTAAAATCCTATTTAAGCCGTTTTTATTACCGCCCGGCGAGCAAAGACGGTTCACCGCTGCGCTCGAAGAGTTTTGAGCTCTACCGAGGATTTCTCTCGTTTTTATCTTAGCTGCTCTGTAAGGCAAACGATACCAATGCAAATTATTCGTTTTAAACTTCGATGTATACTGAATTCAAATTGATTTCATTGACAGTATAACAGAAGGCAGTTCGTTACGAAGTCATTTTTATTTATGTTACCTACTTCATACATTAATTTACTGACTTTTTTTTATTATTATCCGCGGCCTTGGGCCGCGGCAGCACCTACGTCTATTGCCGAGTGCAACCGGTAAGCACTGAGAGAATTTTTCAGTGGCACCCGGCGGACCTTGGCCACCTGTGTGGCCGCTGCGTAGTGGTCGGGTTACCCCGCATCTTTGGGGTCAGGTATTTCCCGCGTCGGTGAGTAAAGGCAAACTGCCCCTGTAATCTCAACCGGCGTGGCACAACTTTCTTGTTCCCTATTTCCAACTACTTAACGTCTTTTTCAAATTATTTCAGAATATGAATTGCAAAAACGATAGTCCTGAGCCAGACTCAAACCCGCGCATAATGTTTTCTTTCCAGGAAGAACATTTTGCCCACTGATCAAGACTAGACTAGACGTCGAAACAAACGTAATTAAAAAAAACTTTATTACAATGAGTCTATTCGTTACAAAAAATATCTGTATTCTGGTGTTATTACACGACGAATCTAACATTTACAACTCCTTGGTTTTTATAAGCCTCTATAAAACCACTCATATTTTTTAACAATGTATAACATTCATCAAGTCGGAGTCATCTTTGAGAGTGAGATGTAATACGATTTCTAAGTAACAAACAGGCCTTAGCGTTGACTCTGGGGATAGGATCTCGGATGTTTACCCTCAATTCGGAAAAGATCGCACTAATCCAGCCGCTCGCTCCCTAGAGGACTGATCTTGATACTTATATTGTGCGAATAAATGCGTACACCTGAGGTGACCCGGTCGCGATACCTAGTCAAGATTTTAATAATACGATTGGTACTGTACATACGGGTAATACTATTCCCTATTCTGTGATACGGGTATGTACAGTAAGCGTAATAGTGTACGAGGGTAGTGTCTGTCAAGTGCATTACACCTCCACATTTTGCAAGTTGTTTCAATAAGGTCAGCAAATGATCACAGACGGTGTAACCTATCGAAACGTCAGGCAATCTACGCTATGTTCGTGTTAATTCCCAATAAAGAGTAACCTAGACAATCAAGAAAGTTTAAAAGGCGGTATTTAAAAAAGTGTCTATGCTTGAGGGTTGTCTGAGAATTATAAAGGAGGTCAACGGCGTCATGGTACTGATTCGAGAGTGTATACATAATTTATATACAAAAAGCCGGTTTCGTAACGTAATTAGTGCGTAATCTCGGAGGAAAAGCGAGAAAATTGTGTGGCACCAGCTATTAAAATATTAAAACAATTTATTAACTATAGATGCTGCTAAGCATATAGGTTTCCAAGAGATAAGGACATGAAAAGTATGTTGAAAGTTGCATCTGAAGTAAAAGGATTTTTTTTTATTTTTAACTCCGCCAGACCGCGGCCACTCCCATGTCCATTGCTGCGGGTGTCTCTGGTGACACTAGAAGGTATTTCCAGTGGCGACTTTGGCCGTGTGGCCTCTTCGGGAGTTTGGTCGGAATGAAAATCCCGCGTCGTTGGGGTTGGGTTTTACCCCGCGTCGGTGAGTGAAACTGGTTGCGTACTGTGGGGCAAGGGCCCCGGAGCACGCAACCCTTCTAGCCTGCTTCTGTAAGGACGGCGGGTTGCTATCCCGCCGTCCTCAGGCCCCGATCATGGAGGTCGATGGTCCTGGGCGTAGATGGGTCTACGGTGACCTGGCCGCTGACTGCGGAACTCAGCGGCGAGGGTACGCTCCCTCTCACTCTCGGCCGCCTCCTTCGTAAGCAGGACTTGCTCGTAGACGGACACGGCCGCGTTCCACCTACTCGCCTTGGAGACCATGGCTTGGAGCATGGTTTCCAGCGAGAGGATATCCACGCCCAGACCCACTACGAGGTCCCGGCGCTGACTCGCCCACGCTGAGCATTCCACTAACTTGTGGAGTGAGGTGTCGTCGTCAGAAACCTCGCAGTGTTGACACCGGGGTGTGACCTCACGATGGATGCGAAACAGATAGCTACCGAAGCATCCATGCTCGGTAACGATCTGCGTCGCACGATTCGTGAGGTCACCATGCCGCCTTTGCAGCCACTCGTCCATGATCGGTCTCACCGCCGCGATAACGGTGGTTCCCCACTTTGGTTGCTCAAGTCGAACCCTCCAAGTTTCCATGAGATCGTGCCTAGTTGGGACCGCTGGTCCTCGATTTCTCGAGTCGCAGGCCTGTGGTCCCTCTCCAGCGCCTCCTTGTGCTATTGAAACAATGACGCAAGGGCTCTCGCTTCCAGGTCCCATGGAGGGGTCCCGGCTAAGAGACATGCAGCCTCTCCGGAGATCATGCGGTACCCCCGTATGGTTTTGACGGCCAAGGTTCACAGTGGTCTGTTTAACAGAGTCGCGGTTACCCTGACCGCCAATCTATCCGCCCATACGAGAGCCCCGTATAAGGCCATACTCCGCACGATCCTCAGGTACAGTCTCTTGCAGGAGAGTAAAAGGATTTAATAAATCTGTCCCATCTGTACCTACTTTTTTAGAGAATAATACTGCTGATATTATATGATCAGAGTCAAATACTAAACTGAACTAGGGTTGTTTTTTGGTTTGACAATATTACTTTCTTAAACATGAAAGGGTACCGATACCGATCGATATCTCGTAAAATAAAACCCGCATGCTCTCTTAGTTCCACGATTACATACTTAGTTATTATGGCTATAAAAGTTACCTTTGTCGATTATCATCCCAATACCAAAGGGAGAATTTCTTTGATCTTTGTTATTTAATGATCAGAGAAAAAATACTTTTAAGAAAGATAGTACAACGATCTGCTTTTTACATATTAAAGTAATCTCAGTAATCCATTTTTTTATCTCCGCCGCCCAATCCGTCCATTGCCGGGCGCCCCTGATACGCACTCGGGACAATACCCCATGGCGCCGGAGTACTTTGGCCACTTATGCGACTTCTATCAAACGGTTAGTTCGGGGTTATCCCGTATCTTTGGGGTCGAGTTTTATCAAGCGTCGGTGAGTAAAGGCGTGCGTGGGCTGAGACTCCACAGCACGCAATCCTTTCTGGTCTGTCTTTGCAAGGACGGTGGGTTGCTAGTCCGTTACCCCCAGGCCTTCACCATGGAGGTATATGGTCCTGCGCTTATGTCAGTATCCCTGTAAGGAGTAGCACAGCGCTTACCTAAACCTAGACCAGCATTGCATAAGCCTCTCTATCTACAATAACTACTAACTAATAATGATCGAGACTCATCTCTTGCGCATGATATTCGTAGAGCCGTCTACGCTTCGCTCTGTGAATGTACACTCATGGGCACGTACCAAAGGGGATGTCCCCATCACTACGTACCCATGAGTTCATTATCATACAGGACACCTAGATCATTCTACACATAACTGTAGGCCCTAAAGAAAGTAATTTTAACTCAACCGCCAATCTGCATGCCCATATCTTACAGCGCAGAAACAACTTTCTACGTTCCCTGTCTAACTCTATATTAAATCAAATCTGTGTTGTCTGTTTTGTGTTCACCACATACTCGTAGTGCCTTCCGTGGGACATGACAGTTCTGTGATAGCCCAACACAATATGTTTGTTCCTGGTTACAACAACACAAGTAGCATTGCAGCAATAGACATACAACACACGACGGTCATGGCTGAATATTACGGTCACGTGACAAAAGACACTACTTTTATTGATAAACTCCCACGAATTTATGCAATAATTACTTTATCGTCAAAAGACTGTCGCCAGAGAAACCACAGAATCAACTTTGAGTTGATTAATTTCTTAATGCCCTAATGGCGTAGCACCGATATCGCAGACAAAGAACTAAATTACTTTTCCTATTTCTTAAGAATCGTTTTGTCAAAGATACAATACAAGGTTGTTAAGAACATAAGGTTTAATAACCATAAATAAAATATAATAGATAGAAAGCACTCAAACTCCTTCTGATGTCGACTCCGAGATCAAACCCAAAACTCAGGCATCCCAGGTATTAAAAAAAGCTATTGAATATTCGTCGTGTTCGCTGAGTGGTGTAGCCATTGGTTCTGTGCCAAACCATACATAATGTTGAATGTGGTTGTTTGGATGTATACAATGTATGTGTATGTACCTATGCCCTAATGTGCAAGTTAATGACAAAGTCGGTTGAAGCACAACATCGTTTTCTGTTACCAACATGTATGAAAACATTTACCAATATAAATATTGCATTTGAAAGTCGTTAACTCACGTTGCATAAACTTTATTGATATTTATAATTTTATAATATGAATCACAAAAACTAGTCTTGGGCTGGACTTGAACCAGCGACTGTTCCCTTTCCAGGAAGAACGTTCCACCAACTGACTAAGACATTTGATTTTGTGATCACATTGTGTTAATAACGCGACCTACGGCGTCGTTATATTGATTTATTTTTTAATTCAAGAAATGGTATATTTAGGAATATACAATTTATTTTCTTAAAGCAAGGAACATTACTAATACTAATACTCTTATAATTTTTGCTGTTCTCTCTGAGACAGTCTTGAGAATGCCTCGTTTAGAGGCGAAACATTTGTCGACGTTTTAGTGTCTTATATTTTTGCGAGAACGATGCAATTATTTTAAAAAGTTTGAACATCTTACTTACCATTACTCTTATAATTTTCAATATAAATCGAAAACGATGATCTTGCGCAGGACTGGGAATGGTCTCTGGATCTGGGAATGGTCTGTCTATATAATTTTCATCTAAATCCGTTGTTACCGAATCTCCTTCTATAACAAAACACACTGTATAGAAAATTGGTAACATAGTTTGACCACTTCGACCGTTGCCGCGTTGGAAGTAAACAATTAAAGGTACACAGCAAACATCAGGGGCTCGCCTTATCGGTAACTCATAAAAATGTATGAGCAAATCAAACATTGACCTTTTGTAGGTTTTATAGGTATACAAACCCTACGTAACAACTACAGCCACCTATATTGGAGATTGATTATAAAAAAACTATAGCAAAATAGAGACGTTTAGAATTACCAAGAGGTGAGCTGGTCTTCCGAGTGTGTCGCACCCGGTAATGGGCATATGGGTGGACGAGGCCTTCGGCTGCGGACTTTTAAAAAACCCGGTCAAGTGCGAGACGGATTAGCGCACAAAGGGTTCTGTACCAAAAAGAAAAAAAAAGACGTTTGATGTATGGGAGTGAAATGAGTTTGTGTCCAAAGGTTTATACACAAATTATAAAAATGAAATATATGAAAGTGGTTATTTAATCATTTTATATTTATTCCACTGATTTGAATGAGATCCAATGTACAGGGGCAAAAATGATAATTCATCCATTAAATAAGTTTCCGTAGAAAAAGTGAACAAGGTGACATTGTAAATGCTAAAGTTTGAAAGTTTCATTTGTTTATTGTACAATAGCGCTTTAATTACAGGATAGATTCAGTTGAAATATTACTACGAATAGTAGGTAAGTAACTGATGAGGCTGTGTACCTGCGTCCAATTATAAGTATAGTATTTAAAGTAGGTTAAATTAAATCTATTTAAGATTTTATTAAATACTTCTTTAAACTTTCGCGTTTTGTACACATTATAAACTTAAGACTAACGGGTCTTTTACGCGATTATTGAGATATATACATACCTCTTTATTACCCGACGTTTCGGCCCTGTTACAAGAGCCGTGGTCACGGGTGGACTGGCTTCAGCTCATCGTCGTCTTCGTGAAGTGCGGGTTTGTTCAACTACCCTCACTTCGTCGTCACTAACTATTGTGTTCGGAGAGCCACTACGGCATACCACACTGATAGTATCAGCAAGCGGGCGTTCGGTGAGGTGGCGAGTACATTTGCTGATCACCGGATTCCACGACGTAGATAGTCGATATCCATCTTCCCGGTTAAAGTTGGGATACTTTTTTATTTCGACGACTTCCCGCACTATCCTGGAGTAATAGTGTCCGTCAGTGGATATGACTTGTGGCTTGTGGAGTTCAATCCAGTGGTTGGGACCCGATTCCAACAAATGCTCGGCAATCGCAGACTTGTTTATTTGGCGGTTTTTTACAGCTGTGATGTGTTCTTTGACCCTCTCAGCGATAGTACGTTTGGTCTGTCCGATGTATGAACTACCACAGCTGCAGTTTACCTTATAAACACAAGGTGTCTGTAGAGGAATGGTATCTTTAGGGGTTCGCAGGTGGTTTACGACTTTGGAGTGTGGCCTATATACAGTCTTAATGGAGTATCTTTGTAGTACTGCTCCAATTTTGTCCTTCACTCCTTTCACGGTGTTGTGTATGTCCCTGATACCCGTTCTGCTTCAACACTTCCTGAACATGAGCGAGCTTCTGTAAGTGTTCAGGGTCGCAAAGATCATCGGCTCGACTTACTAGCGACGCCGCAACGGATCTCAAGTGTCGCGGATGATGATGTGAGTAGGGTATAATTGGGGATTCTGGAATCATTTTGTTCTCGCTTCGCTCGAACATGATTCCAGAATCCCCAATTATTTTTATCGATCGATGTTCTCGCATCGAGCGAACATGATTCCAGACTCCCCAATTGTTTTCATCGAGCGATGTTCTCACATCGTTCGAACATGATTCCAGGATCCCCAATTGTTTTTACCGAGCGATGACTAATGAGACTTCAAGGTATATGATTTGTAACAGATTGTATTTCATTCAGCACCGACCTCATATCGAACATAGTCACATAAATATTATAAACAACTATATCAGCTAACTCAATTGTGCTATCAGTTTATAAAATGTCTGTTTCTATGCAGTTGCAAACTAAAAATGATATTATGCAGTTTTGATAATGTTGAACAGTCACTTCCGAAAGTGTGAGGAGACAATCTTAACAGTATGCTGAGTTAATCCAGATACATTTGCATGTTAATTTTAAGTCTCAATTCAGGTGTTTTTGTGTGACTGACTTAACCAATTGATATTTTATCTACGTACCAGTTAACATAAAAATACGTTAAAAGAATAGTGCGAGTGGCAGCCATGATAGCAATCTAAACGTTATAAGTATTTTTGTTACCTATGTATATTCATATTCAAATACATAGGTAATAAATACATAAGTAATATCTACAAAATGTATATTCATATACATAGGTAACACAAAATATTACAACTCGAAATGGAACATATTTATTTGCAATCACAAACGAAATTCTAACATAAAACATAGCATCACGCCTTTTTCCCGAAGGGGTAGGCAGAGGTGTGCAAACACACCCACATCTCGCCAGCTATGTTAGGTCCCATGTAATAGGGGCGAGCGAAATTCTAAATACTAAAATATATCAACTTGCCTGAACTTACTAACATACAATACCTACACATCCACAGACTCTAAACTAATATTTGGAGTTAAGGTTAGACGAGAATTGGCTAGCGGGGCGTCAAGGATCGTGGGTTCGATTCCCGTTCAGAACATATCTTTATGTGTTTCATAAAGATTTATTTCTTGTATGGGTTTAGTGTTTGCGTGAAATGTATGGCCTGTAAATTGGATCCGCACGATACAAGAATAACCTTAGTTGTAGAGCATAATTTTTAACAATAAGAAGTAACAAAAACTAGTTTTTTGTTAAAATCCGCGATCCAGATATAAAGTTCAAATTATATTGGTTTTTGCTTTGAGAAAATGTAATAACTATTTAGATGTGACACTCTTAAACATTAGCATTAAAATAGTAAAGTACATACGATTTCCTTTTTAGAATTTCGTCTCAAGTATCCGCGTCATCTCGACGCCACTACCAAAATAGGGAATCAAAGACTGTGGACATAGTGAGCATACATGATTAATTAATTATCGACTGTATTGGACTAGTACATAGGATTGAAATATCAATATATGATTGAAGCCGTATTCACATCTAGCGTTTGCAATATTGAATGTAATCGCTACCTTAATTAATGCATTATAAAAAGCGATCACTCAAGGGTTTGCTATCAGAAATTTGTGATAAGTGCATACATTTAGTGAGTCTAACGTGATTATTTTTGTGTTGAGTGACAAGATCGACGGCAGTAAGTATGTATGTATTTAATTATTATGTTTTATTTTTTAGTTAGTTTTTAATATACCGAATTCTCATATATAAAAAAAATATAATACTTTAAAGCAGGTAAATTATTTGCAAATACAATAATAAATTTATATTCTACTAGTGGTCGCCCGCAACTTCGTCCGCGTGGTAATTTGGATTTAAGTAATATAAATACGTATATAAAGTAATTCACACAATATCTTTATAAATTGTAGCCTATGTGTTATTCTGATGTATAAGCTATATTATTGTAAAGTTTCATTAAAATCCATTCAGTAGTTTTTACGTGAAAGAGTAACAAACATCCATACATACTCACAAACTTTCGCGTTTATAATATTAGTAGGATTTTATACAACGACTAGCGACCTCGCTCCGGACTTGCCTAGGTTGAACAATATTTGTTTTGTTTTTTATAATATTGAGAAGACATAGCTATAGCTTATTTAAAAATATATCTAAAAGTACACCGCATTTCTTTCAGTTTTAAAATAGACAGATTCTACGCATTTCCCTTTATCCTCTTCTCATCCAAATATATTTCAACAGCTCTGGCACAGTGGCTAAGCGATTGGCTTGCTGCACTGAGCGCTGCGGGTTCGATTCCCGCGCGGGACAAATATTTGTATTACCACATGTGTTTGTTCTATATCTGAACGTATTCACGTATGCATGTGGAATTGGTGTTTATAAACTGATTTTGTAAGCTATATTCTAATCAATCATAATTACATATTTAGGTCATCTCGAAATCCTTTTGACTCTGACCCGGAGATCACTTTGCAAGCAAGCACTAGTGGTGAAAAGGGAAAAAAATCATAGAAAAGGAAATTCGACTAAGAAAGCCACGCCTCGATGTGATTTATCTGATGACTCCGAAACCGAATCAGCAACTGCTCGAAAACACCGCTCATTATTTTCAGATTCTGAGGTAAAGCATAATCATCTAATACTTTTTACAGCGCCACAATCGCTTAGTATTTTTACCTAATATTAAAAGAGTCTGTTTCTATCATGATGATAAAATATGTTTAAATTAAATATCTTACTCGAACATGAAGTATCCACTAAATTGTATATATAGGTAAACTTAAATGCGTAAATATAAGTATTTCTCTTTAGAATCAGTAAAAATACTGTAAATTTATAAACTGAGTCTAGTACATAAACGACAACTTTTACTTTAAAAAAATGATTTAATGTTACATAAAAATTCGTTAAATTGATAATGTTCTTATCATTTTTCAGGACGATGGAGCAGAGCCTGTTAGAGCTGCTGCTCTAAGAAGTTATCTGGCACGACGAGTGGGTTCCGGGTACACCCTGCAGCGTGATCCGACGCGAAGTGGTCAGTTTTATATAGAGCTGCGGGTCTACAACAGCCAGGAAGCAGAGGCACTTGGCGCTAACCGTTGGAAGCGAGCGCTTTTCACACTTCGCTCTTCACATGATGACCGCGGTCCAGTATGGAAAGCTCTTACTGGCTTAGTTAGCGCTGCTAAGCAAGAGTATGTAAATATAAAACCTATATTATATCCTTCAAATGTTTTTTAAACTGTAATAACTATTTTTATTTTATTAATATGATTTAATATTTGTTTACCCATATGTTTTCTAATAACTGATTATTTTTATTTTACTCGTGTTTGTAGGTAGCACTACGTATGTTTCAGATTTGAATTGAGTATTAACTTTTTAACTGTATGATATTAAAATATATGTACCATTTCCTTGCAGCTCTAAATCAAAAATTTTTCAAACTCTGATATTTCAATATTGCTCAGAATTCAGAAACTCTGAAAACCAAATATCTAGAATATTGAATTTATCGAATACAGAAAGATTTATAAAATTTCTCAAACTAATATTTCAATATTGCTCAGAATTCAGAAACACTAAAAACCAGATATCTAGGAATATTAATTGCAATAATTTACATCTACGCTGTTTTCCTTTCTTAAAGGTCTAAATAAAATATTAACAAAATCCGATATTCCAATATTGCTAATTTAGACACTGAAACTCCGATATTCGTAAATTTAAAATTTAAAATTTCGAATATTTTCCTGTAAAAGTTTTGATTTGAAACTCTACTCTATGCAGATAACTTGTATTTCATAATATAATTTAAAAATAAAATTCTAGAGCATTTTGAATCGGTAATATTGTAAT
The DNA here is from genome assembly GCA_963556515.1 of Nudaria mundana. Taxonomy (NCBI): domain Eukaryota; kingdom Metazoa; phylum Arthropoda; class Insecta; order Lepidoptera; family Erebidae; genus Nudaria; species Nudaria mundana. The sequence continues at coordinate 14,883,883 of OY748288.1, read as the reverse complement.
TATCGTAATAGTCAAGTATTGGTATCTTGCTCTACTATCTATCTTAATAAAAAATGAAATTCTGTCATGATTGTCAGTTATATGTCTCCAAGTCGAAATATTCATCACATAAGAAAAGTAACAAACATAAAACAAATTGTTTACTTCGTACTGAATTCGATAATGTGCAGCTGATAGCCAGTGCTTTCAAAGATAGAATAGCTAGCTACAAAATAAATCCGCAAACAACTGAAATAATAACACCTGAATTATTCTTATCTAATGTATTTAATACCGTTTTTAATTTATTACAACCATTATTACAAAAACATAAATCACTAAAGATAAACTTTGAACTTTTTGTGCTTTATGTACTTCCTAAAAATGGAGAAGTATCTCTGAAGTCTTTTAATACTAAATATTGCATAGTGAATCAGAGCACAGATATCACAACTTTGTATCAAGATTGCTTAGAACGATTAATATGTAAATGCTTAGAGTTTGAATTGTCAGAATCTGGTTGGATTATAGAGAAAATAAGTCATTTGGAAATGAATATTGCAAAATATAATCCTTTGAGAGCAGGAAGTTACATTGCTTTACCATCAAGGATTAATAAAATAAAGGCATGTCTTAATATTCAAAATATGGACAATCATTGCTTTCTTTGGTGTATCATTGCTCATATGTACCCAGCTAAAAATAATCCTAATAGAGTTTCATCTTATCCACATTATTCTAAGATATTAAATACTAACGGAATGTCTTTTCCTCCAACATTTAATGGTACTGAAAAATATATAGGGGCTCCTAATTTCAAAAACCTTGCTATAATCTCTGAAAATCTTGTTGCTATTCAATTACAACCGGCGAAAGTAATTTTAGATCGACCAATATATATGGGTTTTGCGATATTGGAACTAGCAAAGAGTCACCTATATAATTTTCATTATTCTATAATGAAAAGTATATTCCAAAAGAACATTCAACTATGTTATACTGATACCGATAGTCTCTTATATTTAATACGTACCAAAGATTTCTATGAAGACATGAAAAATAATATTCAATACTTTGATACAAGTAATTTTAAGATTAATAATATTTATGGGATACCACATTGCAATAAACAGATACCTGGTTTCTTTAAGGATGAAATGGGCGGAGATGTCATATCAGAGTTTATTGGTTTAAGAGCTAAGTTGTACTGTATTAATACGCTGAGTGATATTGTTATGAAGGCTAAAGGTGTAAAAAAATCTGTTACAAAAAAATTAACCTTAAACAAATATAAAAGTGCATTAAATTGTAATACTAATTTTAGATACCCTATGTTTGTTATAAGGTCTAAAAATCATAAACTGTACACGCAAAGAATCAATAAAGTGGTACTTGATGGAAATGACGACAAACGTCAAATTAAAAAAAAAATGCTTCTACTTTACCATGGGGTCATTATAGTTCGATATTCTAATCTGAAGCAAGAATTTATTACAATTTTCTTTGACAGGAAAATTTAATTATTATTTTTGTTATAAAATTATTGTTTTAGTTATTATTATTTTTGTATTAAAAATTAAGATACTATACTTTTGTCTTATTTAAATGAAAATAAATATATTTTATTCCACTAATTTGTTTTATTTGTTATAATAGATTTAACTCAACCTAGCTGAATAATGAAACAAGTATATGTATTATTAAAATAATTTATTTTTAATTTTTATAATAAACTATTGCTACAATAAACATTACTGAATAACACTGAAATACTTAATAAAGTTAGGGGCTATAATATTATTATATTTATTTACAAATTAATACATACATTATAAGAGTATATAATATTTTACATTTTTTCTTATTATATCTACAAGTTATCACTGTTCATTACCAATCTTTTTCACTATTTTAATTTATTTTTAATTTTTATAATAAACTATTGCAACAATAAACATTACTGAATAACACTGAAATACTTAATAAAGTTAGGGGCTATTATATTATTATTTTTATTTACAAATTAACACATACATTATAAGAGTATATATTTTTTTACATTTTTCTTATTATATCTACAAGTTATCACTGTTCATTACCAATCTTTTTCACTATTTTACCTATAACTTGTTCAGTTTCATCCAATATATTATCATAGTCATCTTTAACAAAATATTGGATGCTTATGTCAGCACTGTCACTATCGCCACATTCACAAATATTGTTTATATCAGTTTTATTAAGATCATAAATATGTATTTTAATAAGCTTGCGAGGTTCTTTTGTCTCCTTCCGAATAACATATGATGAAGATTGTCTTAGAGGTCTTTTAGTAACTTTCTTGAGAATAGATTTCTTTTTTGTAGGTTCATCTGATTTCATTAAATTTTCTTCTTCATTTTTTTTCTCCAAATACTCCCGTCGTGATTGTTCAGCTATTTCAGCATAATATGTTTCATTATCTTGGGCAAATAGAAATGGATTTGCATGGGCATAGTCTTGACAAGAAGGTTCCTGCAAAATAAATATTATAATTAGATCTATCAATCTATACAGAAATAAGACACATTAAAAAATAAATTAGAAAATGTACATACCACAGGACTGTAAGATGGAGAGAACGACATTATTCTGAAAAAAAAGACAAAATGAATAAACACCAAATAATATATTTGTTTAAGATTTTATTAGAATGCAATAAAACAATGTAAATTACTTACCTTAAAATATTATTAGATTTCAATGCAACTATACAGGTCGTGCTTATAAAAGTAACAGACGAAAAGTGATCGATATACAGAGACAGTTGTTATTATATTTATCAGGTTTCACTTACCAAATTTGATGCTTCAACAATGCAAATACTAATTTGGTGGTACAAATTAAAACATGTAGAAACATGTTTATGCTGATAATAGCGAGTATTTTTGTACCGAAATGAATTACTTTAGATGATATATAGGTAGTCAACTGATTCTAACATTGATCTGATGAAGCAAATTTGTGACAGTGTAATTGGAGGGATACTTAAATGCATATAAAAATATAAGTAACTCATCTGTTTAAGTAAATAACAACATGAATTTGACCAAACAACTCATATCTCTGAAACATGGTAATATACAATTTTAATCATGAAATTGGTCAAGCAACCCACATCACTAAACATTAGCAATTTAAATATTGATAATTCTATCCACCAGATCAAACATAGTGTTTTATTACCTAATACAATTCGTTGTATAATATGTGGTCCATCAAATTGTGGCAAAACAAACGTCATGATCAATTTACTTTTACATGAAAATGGGCTCAAATTTCAAAATCTTTACCTGTACTCAAAAACCAGTTTTCAGCCAAAATATAGTTTTTTACGAGAAGTCATACGGAGAGTGCCTCAAATAAAGTTTAATGAATTCCACAATGATGAAGATGTAATATCCCCAAATGAAGCTTTAACCAATTCTGTATTCATTTTTGATGACGTTGCTTGCGAAAATCAAATAAACATTCGTAATTATTTTTCTATGGGCAGGCATAAGCAAATTGATTGCTTTTATTTATCTCAAACCTATTCAAAAATTCCAAAACAATTATTACGTGATAATGCAAATTTTCTTATATTATTTAAACAAGATGATGTGAACCTAAAACACATTTACGAAGAACACGTTAGTTCAGATATGTTGTGGCACCAATTTAAAAATATTTGTAATAGCGTTTGGAGTGAGTCACATAATTTTATTAGCATTAATAAAGATTCACCGCTGGACAATGGAAGATACAGAAAAAGATTAGATATTTTTTTTCAGTTTGAATAAAGTTATAAATTCATGTCACATGTAAAAAAAATCACTGTAACGGATTTCTCGGTCAAATACGGTGTTAAAAAACAACATGGAGCAAAATATTAAAATAGAATTAATGAAATCTGTCGACTCCATAAAAAGCAAATTGAAAAAAATGAAAAATCAGGAACATGAAGTTAACTTATCACTTGATAAAATTTTCAAACCTGTTACGAAGCCCCTCAAAACATTTGTAAATTCTGACAGATTTCTAGGAAACATTAAACATGTGGAAAATGTACCATCAACAAATTCTACTACAATTGAGTCAGATGAAAATAGTGCAAGCTCTTGCAGCTCAAGCACTACTATATGTGATGATTTTCATGATGCCGAATTAAATTCTGTAAGCACTCCTGAAAATGCGGAAAAAAATTATTCAGAAATTTCATTAGAAAGTGAAGACATCTATGGTATTTACGATGGCGTTAATGTACCTTTTGGATTAAGAACCAAAAACAAATCTTTAATGTTGGGCAATACGATGGTTTCATTTTCTAAAATTGATAGTTTAGATAACGATAGTATATGTTTGGTTAAAATTGGGGACAAAACTTATGATTTTACTCCCGGGCTAAAAGAACTTTTACTTCGAAAGAAACCAGATTTAAAGCTAATAACAAGCAGAGATAAACTTGTCTATAAAGATATGTTACATTATACTAACGCTCATAAAAGAGATTTTAATCCCATGGGTCAAATAAGAGGTGATAAAGGAATGAAATATCGTCAAATAATCAAACCATTATTTTCTGAGACTTCCTCAGAGACAAAACATTTGAAACTTGGAGGTAGCTTACCAAAGTTTAAAAAATATAAAACCAGCACTGATTTGGTATATTGGGATGATCCCAATGAATTAATCGAGAGATTAAAATTATTAGTAGCTTCAAGAGATGCTGGAAACACAAATCATGATAATGAAATTTTATCAATAATTGAAGAATTAAAAGAAGCTAACATAATAAAGGAATAAATATTTAAAAAAACAGTTTTTGTTTCATTAATACTGAATCACTCATTATGATAATGCATGGTTTCAATAAATATTGGCTAGAAAAGTACAAATTACAATAAAAAAGAGATAGGAGAATTGTTAATTATGAGTAAAGCAGATGTGGTAAACGAAATTCATAAAAATGCAAGAGTGAACTTTTTGCGAAGAACTGTTATTATGAAAGATATAGATGATCTATGGCAAGCAGACCTAATTGACATGCAAGCAATTTCTACAGAAAATAAAAATTTTAGATTTATTCTTGTCGTTATTGACACATTTTCAAAATATGCTTGGGCCTTTCCTTTGAAAAGTAAGAACAAAGAAGTTGTATGTAACACTTTTAAGATTTTATTGGATAATCGTGTGCCTAAAAATCTGCAAACTGATAATGGGACAGAATTTTATAACGTTAAGTTTCAAAATCTTATGAAATTTTATAATATTAATCATTATTCAACTTTCTCAACGAAAAAAGCTTCAATAGTAGAGAGACTTATCAGAACATTGAAATCAAAATTGTACAAAGAATTTAGTTTAAAAGGAAACTATAATTGGGTGGATAACACTCTCAAAAATGTTCTTTATAAATACAATCACACCCATCATCGAACAATTGATGAAATCCCTGCAAATGTAAATAATGTAAATAAAAAACGCGTATTAAAGAGATATGAAAATGTTGTAAAAACAGTTAGTATGCAAAGCAAAAGCAAAAACAAGTTTCAAGTGGGAGATTATGTTCGTATCAGTAAGTACAAGGGGACATTTGAAAAAGGATATACTCCCAATTGGTGAACGGAAATATTTAAAATTCGAGAAATACAAAATACAACTCCTTTTACTTTCTTAATTGAAGATACGATCAGAGGTCAGCCTATTTTAGGAGCATTTTATGCCCAAGAACTTCAACAAACGAGACATAATATATTTAGTTGAGAAAGTTCTTAAAAAGAAAGGTAATATGGTTTTTGTAAAATGGCTGGGTTTGTCTTCTGCTGAAAATAGTTGGATCGATAAGTCGAATGTTTTATGAAATTATTATATGAAATTAGTAAATTTAATTGATATGTCAAACTTATTGTTTTTTTCCCAAGATTACCTATTTATTTCCTATTTAATTTTTGATTAGTCAGTCTTACAATGTGTATTGGAGAGAGTAGTCTCCTCAATTGGTTAATAAATCATTTACCATTTGAATTACATTTACCAGGATACAATTATTGTGGACCTGGTACAAAATTAATTAAGCGACTTGAATGTGGAGATAAAGGTGTAAAGAAATTAGACGAATATTGTAAAGAACACGATATTGCATATCACAAGTCATCAGACTTAAAGGATCGGCACAGGGCAGATTTAATTTTATTCAAAATGGCGAAAAAACGAGCAGTTGCTCCTGATTCGAGTACAGGAGAAAAATTTGCAGCACATGTAGTAAGCAATGCTATGTTAGCAAAAATCAAAACGGGTTATGGTCTAAAAACTCGTAGCCAAAAACCTTTGAAAAAAATTTCGTCTGGAAAAGGGCTTAAAAAGAAATTAAAAAATGTAATTATAACAACAAAAAATCGTATTAAAAAATTAAAACCAAAATGCAAGAAAGCAGCAATTGAATTTGCAATGGCTGCTGCTAGAGAACTAGCCGACAATTCATCCATTAAAATTCCTCGTGTTATTCCTATACCAAAAACTGGCGGAGTATTACCTTTGATTCCAATTTTTGCGGGATTATCTGCAGCAGTAGCTATAGCAGGTGGTGCAGCTGGTATTGTTAAAACTATAAATGAATTCAAAATGGCAAAAAAACTGTATGATGAATCGAAGAGACACAACGAAAAAATGGAGGCTCTTTGCATCGGAAAAGGTCTGCACCTTAAACCGCATAAAAATGGACTTGGAATTTTTGTATCAAAAGAAAAAAACTAAAATATCGGCTACCCAAACGTGCCTTAACTAATCTTGACATTTTGAAATATGGAAACGATATTCCTTATTTTAGAGGTGTATTTATGAGAGACGAGCTCCCTAAATCCTCATTTAAAAAAGAATGTGGAATTATTAATTTAGATAGTTCTAAAAATCCTGGCTCTCATTGGGTAGCCTATGCAAAATACAATGATTATATTGAATATTTTGATAGTTACGGAAATCTTAAGCCCCCCAAGGAATTTATAAAATATTTAGGATCTAAAATCCACTATAATTATGAAAATATACAACGTGATCATCCTTTCAATTGTGGACATCTTTGTTTAAGGTTTTTAAGCAAATTTTGGCATAGTTATGGAATAAAATAAATAGAATTTTCCAAAACTGTTCAGTATGCAATTATGTCTATTACAGTAACTATCTCTGGCAATAAATCAGAATTAGAATCGTACTTTCAACCACCACTGAGTTTATCTGGAAAATATGAATGCGGTTTACTATATTTTTCAACATTGAATTCAATACCTAATAAGTATTTTAATAATAGCAATACTCCACTTGTAATAAGAATTGAGTGTGATTTAATATACGGTTCCTATACTAACGGATTACCAACCCATATTATTCATGAATTTGTAACTAATACTGTTATAGACCGTCAGTACATAGAAACGCCTCCAAGCGTTATTTACTTTCCAGTGAACAAAAATATAATTTCATCTATATCTATTAAGGTGGTTGATCAGTTTGGATACAGCATTGATTTTATAGAACATATTCAACTACGTCTACATATTAGGAAATCAAAATGATATTACACAATATAAACCCTCCGGTCAAAATGAAACGCCTTATTTCTTCTACAACCGCTAAGGTACATAGACGCAAGAAAAAAGTAAAGAAGTTGACTAAATCTAATTTAGATTTTCTTAAAGCCCTAGGTTTTAAAGTATGAATATACTACACGATAAATGATTTACCGCGGTTCGATACTTCGATCGAAAGTTACGAAGTCCATTCATACAATCCCTACAATAACTGCTTTAGAGAAAATGATGAAATCCGAATTCCCATCCACCAGCAAGACATATACGTGTTACCATCAGCCAGTTCAATTTACATCGAAGGTCAAGCTAAGTTGTTCGGTAAAGATGGGAAACCGATTGAGAAAGATGTTACGTTTACTAATAACCCTGTTTTGTTTTTGTTTCAAGACATCAGGTACGAAATAAATGGTATTGAAATAGATCGTATAAAAAATTCGGGAATAACTTCAGCAATAAAGTCATACGTTTCGTTAAATGAAGCGGAAAATAAAATGGCAGCCCTTTGGGGCTGGAACTTGATTGGATTTACAGATGTGAAACATTTCAGTGCTGTAATACCATTAAATAAGATATTAGGCTTTGCGGAGGATTACAAAAAAATTATAATGAATTGTAAACATGAACTTATATTGAATAGAAGTAACTCTAACTTAAACAGTGTTATCCTTCCTGACGATATTTCACATTTTGAAATAGAAATAGGCAGAATACAATGGAGGGTTCCGCACATAAAAGTCTCAGATCGTGAACGACTGACGCTATTAAAAAATTTAGAAAAAGATAAACCTATTCAAATGGCATTTAGAAATTGGGATTTATATGAGTACCCTTTACTACCTAAAACCACAAAGCATTCATGGTCGATTAAAACTGCTTCACAATTGGAAAAACCTAGATATGTAATTTTCTGTTTGCAAACTAATAGAAAAAATAATAAACTGAAAGATAGTTCAGTATTCGATCATTGTGAATTAACAAACGTGACCCTATTTTTAAATTCACAATATTATCCATTTGAACCTTTAAATTTAAAATTTTCTGAGGACAAATACAGTATATTATACGAAATGTATGCGAAATTTCGCCAGTCGTATTACAACTGTCCGGCAGAACCCTTGCTTAATCTAAAGGACTTTAAAGAGAAGGCTCCTCTGTTCATCTTAGATTGTTCAAGACAAAACGATAGTTTAAAAACAGGTCCAGTAGATGTTCGATTAGAAATTGAATGTTCAAAACCAATACGAGATAACACTGCTGCATATTGTTTGATTATAAACGATCGACTAGTGGAATATAAACCTCTGAGCAACATAGTGCGCAGGTTATCATGACTGCCATCATAGATATCCAAGGATTTAAAACGGAAACCAATGAATTTGTACCAAAAGAAATTGCTATATTGTGTAGTAATAAATTGCAAGTGTTTTTAATTAAGCCACCATTTCCATTTTACGATTTGACAAAAAGAGAAAGACGGGAAGTTTCATGGATTGAGCGTAATAGAAAGATATACTGGAATGAAGGACTTATACCGTATTCAAATTATCAGAATTTAATTTTAGATGTTATAAAAGATAAGTGTATTTATACTAAAGGTCTAGAAAAAGTGTCATGGTTAAAATGTATTTTAGATAGTAATAATGTAATTAATTTAGAAGATAAAGGTTGTCCTAGTTTGTTAAGCCTGTATGATCGATATAAATATTCTGAACATTTGTATAGTTGTATTTATCATAACTCAATTTGTGCTATGAAAAATGTTTTGTGTCTAAAAAACTGGTGCACTGATAATAAACTTTTTATATAAATAAATAACATTTCTTTTTCATTTTACTAATTTATATTCTTCTTCCCATTATTTATAAAATTAGTTGTAATAGATATTATGAGATCTATCTGTTCAAGTCTTTATTATGAGAAAAGGCTATAACTGCTGATGATTATATTCCACGCAGTTAATACTTCAATGTAATGTAGGTACTGAATGATAATGTAAATTAAGAGTTTCTGGATCTTGGTCTAGTGTTGCCAGTCCATGTCAGTGGGATATAATTGGATCGCTGCTGCAGAAGCTGTCATCGATAAAAATAATTGGGGATTCTGGAATCATGTTCGCACGATGCGAGAACATCGATCGATAAAAATAATTGGGGATTCTGGAATCATGTTCGAACGATGTGAGAACATCGCTCGATAAAAATAATTGGGGATTCTGGAATCATGTTCGCACGATGCGAGAACATCGATCGATAAAAATAATTGGGGATTCTGGAATCATGTTCGAACGATGTGAGAACATCGCTCGATGAAAACAATTGGGGAGTCTGGAATCATGTTCGCTCGATGCGAGAACATCGATCGATAAAAATAATTGGGGATTCTGGAATCATGTTCGAGCGACGCGAGAACATCGATCGATAAAAATAATTGGGGATTCTGGAATCATGTTCGAACGATGTGAGAACATCGCTCGATGAAAACAATTGGGGAGTCTGGAATCATGTTCGCTCGATGCGAGAACATCGATCGATAAAAATAATTGAGGATTCTGGAATCATGTTCGAGCGACGCGAGAACATCGATCGATAAAAATAATTGGGGATTCTGGAATCATGTTCGAGCGAAGCGAGAACAAAATGATTCCAGAATCCCCAATTATACCCTACTGATGTGAACCGGCATTCAGGTACTTGTCCGTGTGTGTGGGTTTGCGGTACACAGTGTGTCCGAGAGAACCACACTCTCTCACTGTTACTTTGCCGTCGAGAAAAGCCAATGATCTGTCCAACTCCATTTCATGAGTAAACCGGATGTTCCGGTGTATAGAGTTCAAGTGGTTTAAAAATTGTTCTACTTCTATTGGGCCCCCTCTCATAATACAGAAGACATCATCCACATATCGCTTCCACAGTTTCACCTGTGCTAACTGCATGTCTATGGAATCTTCAATGTGTTCCATCCAAATGTTTGCCATCACCGGTGCTACCGGGCTACCCATGGCCACTCCGTCGATTTGGAGGTAATGCTGTCCACCATAAAGAAAATAATTACCCTCTAGGCAATGTCTAAGTAGAACAATGTATTTGTTGGACAGACAATTGTCCTTCAGTTTCTTCTCGATTCGAAAAAACCGCCAAATAAACAAGTCTGCGATTGCCGAGCATTTGTTGGAATCGGGTCCCAACCACTGGATTGAACTCCACAAGCCACAAGTCCTATCCACTGACGGACACTATTACTCCAGGATAGTGCGGGAAGCCGTCGAAATAAAAAAGTATCCCAACTTTAACCGGGAAGATGGATATCGACTATCTACGTCGTGGAATCCGGTGATCAGCAAATGTACTCGCCACCTCACCGAACGCCCGCTTGCTGATACTATCAGTGTGGTATGCCGTAGTGGCTCTCCGAACACAATAGTTAGTGACGACGAAGTGAGTGTAGTTGAACAAACCCGCACTTCACGAAGACGACGATGAGCTGAAGCCAGTCCACCCGTGACCACGGCTCTTGTAACAGGGCCGAAACGTCGGGTAATAAAGAGGTATGGTATATATCTCAATAATCGCGTAAAAGACCCGTTAGTCTTAAGTTTAAGATTTTATTTACTAATATCACCGCTACCTAGTAGCAGGCATATGTCACTCGCCTAACAATCGCAAAAAATACGTGACGTCGGCTACAACTTGAAGTTGTAAGTCAGTAAGGGTTGTCTCTTGTTTGTGACACGGCTTTGACCATAGAGTTGATATTGAGGCATTAACGTCATAATTATTGGTCAAATTATGCTGGTACTTTCCTGTCAACCCTAACGTTCGAATTATGTTCTCTGTAAACATAAGCATGTGCTTTAATTAACGTCGGAGTGCAAGTTTTGTATGTAAGTACTATTCCCTATTCTGTGCTAGTAGGTACAGTTCATTTAATTTAGATAGGGTAAGGTGTATATTCAAGGATAAGAAGCGACTGACAGGACGGCATTTTCATTAGGACGCTGCAGTAAGTAAAAACTTAATAAAGTTTTACAAAAGAATTTCTAATTAGAAATTTAAGCTCTTGACATAGCAATATTTCAAGCTCGTGAAGGTATTTCCAATAAAGGACTTTGCCAAGTCATAATTCTTGAAAGTTACGTGTAATGAGATGTGGATATTACGGCATTCTTATGAGATTTAGATGCTCTCGTACAAAGAAACCAAGTCCCCAACTTGAAGTACGCGTAATAAAGCACAATGTAACGAGCTTCTCTTGAACATTGATGTCTACGCTAAATATTAATAAAGTTGTAATTACTGTAAACAGTTACATTGTTGTTAATGATATATAGTGTATAGCATTGGGCATAAATCGATTTAATTATGAAAATATACGTAATTACTATTCAAACTTTGGGACAACTATGAACAACATTGCAAATAATAATTTTGCCATATTTATGAACAAGAATTTTATATAAAAGTTCCTGGGTAGCGGCATCTTACCTATAGGAACGTAAGTTACTAACGAAACGTGGTTATGTCTATAATATGCGCTGCTTACGACTTTAATGTTTACAAATTGATCTAAATATGTAATAGATTGATATTCATAACTAAAGAATATGTTTGATGAGCAACAATTTTTTTAATACAGGAAACAAGAACTAAACCAATTGACAGAAAATTCCAAAGCCTCATTGCATTGTATCTTGCTCCAATACTTACAAAATATTAGAGACATAAACTAGATACAAAAACATCCTTTTGGTGTATTGGACAAAGCGCTTCGATAGCGTCTCGCCATCAACGTAAGAGGATCACAGTCGCCGTAATACCCGGTACCGTTCACTGGGACACTTAAATTGCTTATACACTTCGAACCGATAAACGATTCATTTGAAATTGACAATTAAATATAGTCTACATATATAAAATGAATCCCTATTTCCCTTGGTCACGACATCACGGGTGAACGGCTGGACCGATTATGCTAATTCTTTTCTTGTATTCGTTATTATCAGGAGAAAGTTCTTATGAAAAAAAAATCTTTATGAAGTTCGCCAGGACAGCTGATTATCTAATAATAATAATGTTAGTTAACGGGTATAGAGCAACATGCCTCTGACTACCGTGTCGGGGAAAAGGAGTAACTCAATACCTATGAGTTAGTGACCAGCGGCCGCTCACAACTACGTCCGGGTGGTAAGGATTATTTTCCCTTCATATTAGAAGTTAATCATCTTTTAGTTACCTTTATGTCTGACCTGCTCTATGTCGAGATACGGGTATTACCTTAGTAGGTCCGATTACTTATATATATATATTGTGGTCCCGTCCCAATAATACTACAAGTACTTGTAACATAGCAAATTGCTTACATACTATAATGTGCAGGTATGCAAATAATCACTAGCAATTTCTATTCATGAACTATCTTAAACCGCAACGGCTATAAGATATGCGAAAATTCTACTCAGTTCTACTTATAGATTTCAGTGAGGTCGAGTAATTGAACGGTAAGTAGCTTTACTTATTTGCCCGGCTTTAATAATTTTACCTACAATTGTACAGTGGCCTATAGGTTTATAAATACATACAAACCCAGTGTAGCTCGTGGCTAAGTGGTAACCGATTAGTTTAACACATTGCAAAGGTGAACCGACACTAACCAGGTCGGTCATGGTCAACATGGTTACCCACCCTAAGTGGGTAACCATTTTCAGAAGGCCCTTGGTTGAAAAAATGTGCCGCCAGGGGACCCCCGGAAGAAGAAGAAGAAGAAGCTCCTTACAAAATGCAGAAAAAAAGAGATATGGACAGAGAGACAGAGTAGCGCTAACCCACTGGAGGTCCGATGGCAGTCGCTTCACGGCTCTACTTTGTCTCTCAGCAGGTGCTCCCGCATGCAGGTGACAAGGACTTGGGCCCTGAGTGCGTTGATAGAGGGCTCCTTTCTTACCAGTCTAGAATAGTCAATGAAAGTAAAATTAGTCACGTAAAATTTTACGTTTGAACTGAACATCGGCGTGTCAACAGCGTGTCGAACCTAATCCAATCAAATCCAATAGCACTGGACTTGGGTGTCAATTTCACATGTCGCATTGATATTTGCCTCTACACTGTCATACGCGATTTCTGAATACATGTCATTTCCACATTTAAATTCGACAAATTTAAACCGATAACGAAAGTGGACTGAAATGGAATAAAATTTGACTAACAATTTTAATTTCCGTATGAGTAAAGCTTGAAACACACTGGTCCTTCACATACGACGTATGCCACGTGACGTGGGAAACAGCGACAACACTGGTCCTACGTGTTACGACGTCTGACGTATACATTATCTACGCGCTATGACACTTTAAACGTGTGTGACAGCATCGTACGCGTGGGATAACATGGGAACACGCGAATCTGGCGCGGTGACGCGTAAGACAGCGTGGTGAATGATCAGTGTGTTCGTTACCATACAAATTGTATAGGCCATATCCGGTTCAGATGTCATAATGAGTGTTATACGTCGCATGTGAAGGATGAGTATGACCGTGCCTTTATCCTTCAAACTCTTGAGCATTGCTCACGGCCTGCTGATGTTGGAAAAATAGAAAATATTCTCATAAGTACAGTAAATCAAAGCGATACGAGGGCCAAAGCGAGTTTTAAGTTTAAGTTAGACGCAACTGCACCCCTAACTCTAATCAATTAAAAAAGCAATAAAGTTTTACGACCTAGACACTCACACTTAAAATAATTACTTACAAAATATAAATTCTAAAGGCCTTAATCTACTACTTTGTTTTCGTAACGAATTGGTACCTTTATGGTGAGCATTTTAAGTTCTGAACCCAGTTACAGAGATAGATTTTAAATTACATTCTAAAATGACTAAGATTATTAATAAATAACCGTTAAATATTCCAGACGGGTGGCTAGCAGGCGGTGTAGCTACGAAGTAGTTCCTGGTGGCCAGGTTGCACGCGCCTGTTATTAGCCCCCGTAAATAATTCTAGGTATTAAAAGCCGCGTTCTGTTTTATTTACTGACAGTACGTGAACTACTTACTACACATACTTACTAAATAAATTTGGAGATGCCAAGATAATTTTGTAAGTTTATTTTTTAGTTTGCATATTTGGAAAGCTATTTTTACAAATTTTAGGCCCTTTTATGCTAGCACGTGATTAGCTCTGAATTATTTTGCCAAAAAAAAAATTTGCCTTTGTACATTTGTTTGTACATATAGCTTTATAACTAAAATAACTAAATAAAACTACTTTACTTAGTCGCAATTTCCTTTGTTCCAGCATTACATTCATTCTAAATTATAAAATAGCCTCATTTTTACTGTAGTGTAAATTTGGCATTTAAAATATGCAGATGAAATTCTGCAGGATTCCTGATATGAAATGCTGAAAGACATGGTCGCGCCGCGTATTAGACAGCGAAGAGTCGATATCAATGCGATATGCGGAATTGACACCCAAGTCCAGTGTCATTGCACCTGATTGGATTACATTCGAAACGCTGTTGGCACGCCGATGTTGAACTCAAACGTAAAATTTTACGTGACCACTTTCAAAACGACGACTTTTGCGACACGATTGCTTCTGAGTTGACTATTGCATACCTCGTTCTGTGTTTGCAGCTTTGATCGCTCAGTACGCGCCAGCGTATTATGTAAATGTGTCAAAGCCGGCTATAGAGGAACGTTACTTACCTTGCTTGGTTGCCTCACTAAAATCTACAACCGAGAATTGAATTTTCGCATCGGATGGAAGGTATCTTACAGTAGCTGTGGTATACAGATAGCCGGTAAATGAATACTTGGTAAAGATTGAAGTTTCATTGCACACTATTTATTATGGGTATCTAATAAACTAAAACAACACAACCCAATTCCTCTTCAGCGTATAACATAAGAGACTTAAATACTTGTCTGCTTGTAAACAGTTGTCTTTATCAGAAATTTAGTTAAGTGTGCAACGTAGCGGAAACAAGCGGTAGTTAAACGATTTGTCGGCGTATTAATAAAACGATTAAACGAAGCTCTCCCTGGTAATCTGAGAGCGACGCGGCGCGCACCAGATGGCCACAATTCCCAAAGTTTGATGACGATTTCTCATATCTGCAGACCAACAAAAGATTTGTAGAGTTTTCTTTGAATCTACTTACAGTTTAAAGGAACAAATCAACGGTTTAAAACAACGGTTCAGTTTAGCCAATAATTACTTCCATTTTATCGCAACCCACTTGAAATTAATACCCATCGATTAAACTAAAGATATCTCATTCGAATAGTTCAGAAAGCAAAAAGACTAGAAATAGGTTCTAAGTAATATAACAACACAATATAGAAACATAGACCTATACCACCTTTACTTATTTTGCCAAATCGTTCCAGCCATTCCAGAGTAATAGTGA